>CP136062.1:104012943-104612943 GCA_032622095.1 Siphonodentalium dalli | reverse complement strand
CGATCATTGTTCAACGCCCATCGCCTCGGCACTCTCCTGCACCAAACCAGATGTTCACTTCATCGGAGCCAGTAGGTGGAGTCAGCTTAGCAACTGGTGACCAGAGATTATACAGCTCTGCCCAAGGTAACAGTGCATCTCCCACACAGGACCGGAAATATGCAAACACGACGAAGTTGGCGGAGCGGTTATCTCCGACACCTAGTGACAGCGTTCCGCTCAAGAGGTACTCACCAAACTCGCCTACCGTATCGGGTTATACATCAGGCCAACCACCAGCTTCAACTGTCGGTGAGTTTCACTATTGAACTTTTCTTTACTAAATACTCATTAACGAGTAGTTACCTTAGGAAATTTTCGGATATTAAAACTTATTACTTGCAATTTACCACAAATTCACAGAAATCCTTCTGCACTTGCATTATCATTTAGTCTGTATGTCGTCTGCTTTTATTACCTGAACAGTGAACATCCCAGTGGGGGGGGCTTTTATTACCTGAACAGTGAACATCCCAGGGGGGGGGGCATCCATTTAGTTAAGGAAGGGTTAACATATAAACCATAATACTCGTATAAACTGGATGACTAATGACACACTCGGAGACACGCCGATGAGTTGATATGCATCTATATATGACTGACTAAAATTGGTGGGGTCATACATGTGATGGGTGACAGTTATTCTTACTAGACTAGTATAACTGAATATTAGCTAAATTGGGAAATTCTGTCACAAGACACGGTACAGTTGGAGCTAGCCCACATAGCATCGATTCAAAACTGCTGCCGATTACTTTCTGAGAGAAAAAAGGTTGATTGTATCATTTGACGTACATTTCACGGTTTTATAATGTTTTAGTAATATCAAAGTATATGTCAAATATATATAAAAATTTATCTCACCTAACGCCAAACCCGCGACGTGGCTATATAGCTATACCATACATATATAGTGTCCTGTCTTCTCTATGCCGGTAGACTCTGTCGTATTTTACTTAGTCCAAGTCTTCTCGTACTAAAACTAGCTAAGATTTTGGGATGGAGATGCTAGTATCCCAAAATCTTAGCTAGTTTTAGTACGAGAAGACTTGGACTATATTTTACTGTGATTTTTTACAGTGTGCATGCTCATTCTTTGTTTGCAGGTCATTCCACGCCTTCTCCAAGACGAACGCCAGATCGAGATACCAAGAAGAAAGGTACACGTGAAACATATTCTTATTTTCATAAATGTTGTCTCAGTTCACTCTGCATGTGTGGTTTCTAAGATTTTGAGATACCTGAGAATATTCAGGAATATTTTCAAATTTAATTTTATGTTATATAGAGTTCTCTATATGAGTATTTATTCAGAAATGGGAATGCCAGCTCTAAGTCTACATACAAACGTTTCGATGCTACACATCTTGATCGATCGTATACAGCTATATCTAAATATTAATTTATTTAATTGTGGTTTTGATATACATGCATGGTTGCGATATTTCGGCAATTATATATTTCATTTAATCCATGGATCTTTCGCAGATTAATACATGTATGATGTAGTAACCATTACTAACCAAGTTGGTTATGTTTTCTACATTTCCAGAATCAATAATAGAAATGATCCACCGTCCAATTGATAACGATCTGAGAATCGTACCAATGCTCGATGAACGCAAACTGCAACGTTTGGAATCGGGAAGGCAGACGAAACGAATTCTGGGAGAAGTTGCCTTTCAATTGGATCGACGTATTCTTGAATACGTATTCAACGAAAATACGTCGTCGCGCAAACACAAGAAGCGTTTCTATGGTTACACTATAGCCAACGTCAGTCAAAAAATTCTAAAAGAGTCAGTGGATTCAAGGGGCAACCCGGATGCCGTGAAGGAAGTCGTCATGAGGCGCCACATGGAAGAAGTTCTTAGAAATCTACGAAAGTACGGCTATAACGTGGATATCCATTCAGATTTCTCGCAGGACATGGTCAACAAATGTGGGCTGTTGCAGAGCCCACCAGATAAGCAGTTGGTTGAGGTTCTGCAGTTGGAAGACCCGGCTATATTACGTCTACTGGTCTGCAAATATCTACGAGATGACGAGAGGGAGAACGAGCATATTCTACTGGACTGTTTGCTGTTTCTGGCTCATCGGGACAAGAAACCTCTGTTCGTCTGGTGATTTAAACAGGCTGGAGTGTCTGATCAGCGGCACTGTCAATTTGAATAAATCGTGTTGCCCAATGACACCCATGCATCACCATTAGCATCGCTATAGGGCGGGTCCGGCCATTATGTTCTAGAAACCGTTGGGCTCCATATGTAAAACTGCACTGGCCTATCATCCGAGTCAAACATGAATGGGCGTGGCCAAATAATTTGGATTGGATTACCAAGCTTCCACTGTACAAAATTCACCCTGGTAGATTTGTTAAAATTACCAGTTATTTCCCAACAATGAATTGGTCCCGACCGTCCCATGTCAGTTGTGATTGATATCAGACTCAATCGACTCCGCGTTATCGTAACTCGGGGCCGTTTGAGTCTGATTTTATTCAGAACTGGTCCAATGTAAATTTAACCTGGTATTTTCCTCTATGAGCTTAAAAAGTCATCTAGGCGTTATAAGTCTTATAATGTCGCCATGATAATTTTCACCCTCGTATATTAACCCATGTGATTTTACCCTGGTGACGTCAGGCTGTTAGGATTGTATTTCAACCATGGTGGTTTCAATCGTGTGTTTTTACCCTGGTGTTATATGGTATACCATAGTTTTACCATGGTAGCTTTTAGAAGTCTTAAAGGTACTCAATCCGTAAAGAGGGTCCCCATCTCAACAGATTCCAACAACAACAATCCGATCAGAGGGTCCTATATTACTATTTCTTTGGTTTTGGGGGTAAAAAATATTTGATTCGAGTCGAGGAACCCATCAAACAAAGCTCAGAGTTATTAGATATTGATTTTTGAAATTTGTTAATTGCTCGAGATGAGTACTAATAACTTCCGTAAATTTGGTAACCTGCTCGAGATTTTACGCCAAAACTCTATTCAAACAGTCAAGGATGGATAACTCTATAATCAAGTGGTAATAATAACGAAATTTTGACTGTCTTCTGGGCCAAAAAGAATTCCCGATAATGAAAAATAATAGATTTCTAAAATCGATATCTAACAAATCTGAGCTTTGATGGGTGACTTCCTCGACTCGAATCAAATATTTTTGACCCCCGAAGCCATTGAAATAGTAATTGAGAGGAGTTTTATCGGATTGAGTACCTTTAAACTTTGAGGCAACACATTGGAGGTCATTGCTGACACTCCATAACGCGGGTGACATAGTGTTAACACTATTCGTATCCCAAAATGTCAATTTTTGAGAATGTTTTGCGCGGATTAAATATCGAAACATGAATTTCTTCTCGAAAGAGACAAAACACCCCAGTTGCGTAACGCTCATATTGCCATTATGTTTTAACACCCCGGTAATTTCACACGTAAAATACTATTTGTTAAAAATGTATCAAACTAAATATCGCCTTCACATTTTGAAACAGTTTTAATATCCGGCATAAAAGACTTTCGTTTGATTCGGTGTGTGTAAAAGAAAGATGTTATGTAATGCAAAAAACATCACATCGTTTAGGCCCACCTATAAATTTGTAACCATGGTTACATACCCAAATGGTCCGTGGAAATTTATACAGTGCACACGCGTAAAGAGAAGCGGGGAGTACAATTTGATAGGTGTATATATGTCACCCAAAGGGGAAATATCAAAAAAGTATTTCTTAACAGCTCAGATGATATTTAGGAAAATTGGTACACATGGATCACCTGACCAGGGGAATAGCATGTGATAGGCGCCTTTTACATCAGATGACTACAAGGGGGATTAAATAATTATATTAGCACAAATGAAAACACTAATAATTAGCAATAAAGAGCGTTTACTAATAACTTAGAAGATAGAGGTATAACGTTATCCAGAGTGTCATGCAACAGGTTATGTTTACCATGGTATGTTGCAAATCAAATCGATGATACCACATTCAATTCTCAATTGACATGAAAGTTTTCAGGAGAAGGAAAATATGTTATATATACATGTATATATACTCGGGTATATTAAACTCGATAAAAAAGATAGGGCATCCATGCGATTTCTCGGCCATTTCGTCGATTTAGGTCAAAAAATGGTGTTGTATGGCGACCCCAAGCCAATCTAAATATTCACCACTGTCACCCCACCCGGTCCAAAATGGCCGCCGTCCAGAGGGGTTCATGCCATTTCTCGGCCTCTTAACCGATTGAGGTCAAACAAAGGGTGGTGTAGTGTGCCCACCAAGCCAATCTAAATATTACACCCTTTCACCCTGCCCCTATATCCAAAATGCCGCCGTCTGTGGAACGAGTACGGTACACTGGGTATATTAAGAATTCATTATGATAATATATATCAAAGTAATTTGAGGCTTTACAATGATTCTCAGACTATTGGTGTTTCAGACCTGAGCATACCAGGGTAAGATCTGACTTTACCACAGTGGGCTATATATAATATCAATGTAATATATGGGACTTGCATAGTTTTACCACGAAGATACGAAGGTGACTTTCATTCCTTATTCCGGATTCCTTAAACGAATTGTTGTATATTTAGGCAAAACAAAGGGTGATGTAGGGTGGCCCCAGCAAACCCATCGCAAACCGTGATTTAGGCCTTCACTGATTTGCTTTGGTTTACCAGCGTGTGTATTTGAAACACCTTATATATAGTAGAATCAATGTAACGCCTCACATTACTTTGGTATTATCATGGTGGATTCTCAATTCACCACAGGAAACAAACGTACTATATAACCGTGATTTACATTGGTTTTACCGGCATGTTTTTGAAATACCAGAGAATCAATGTAAAGCCTCACATTACTTTGGAATATATTCTCGTGGTGAATTCTCACAATTTACCCAAGTAATCCCATGATTGTAAAACGCGATTTACACTGGTTTACATTGGTTTTACCTAATTTACCAGGGTATTTTCTTTACAGAGTCAGTGTTATTGGCGATGAATGGTTCACTCTCACCAAAACATGTGCTGAATATGGCACGTGTACATGTTTTGAAACTGTGCCGAATGGTAGGCTTGCACAGGTTCTGAAATCGCGTTCTAAAAGGCGTAAAACTAGTTGTCGTGTCTGCCATGATTTCTGTGAGAGAAAAAAAGCATTACTTGTTCCAATGAAAATTAAATTGAACTTAAAACAAACTGCTTATTGGCGTCAGATTTTCAGGAACCCAGATGAAGTAGGCCTAACCGCGTTAAATTGGTGCCCATCACAAATTTACCCTGCATGTGTATACCGTGCCCCGGCTTCAGCACATTTTCAAAACCTGTGTAGTGTGTAGCTAGGCCTATATATATAGTCCTATTGTGAAAATTGAAACACGAGGATAAATTGACCGTTATAGGCCTATATAGCGTGTCATGAGCGTTCATTGTCAGCTTATATATATATATATATATATATATATATATATATATATATATATATATAGAAGGTGACCCGACTTCGTCCGGGCTTTGACCTTGACCTTGAATTGTCCATTTTGAAGGTCAAGTGGGGTCACGATTTGACCAGTCCAAAAACACTGCCCGGACAAAAGTACCCGACAAACGTGCCCGTCGAAATCCATCCGGTTTTACCCGATTTGACCTTGAATTGATCATTTTGAAGGTCAAGGTCTGGTCGGGGTCACGATTGGACCCGTCCAAAACAATCAGTGGACAAAAGTAACCCCACGTATCAAATTTCGTCGAAATCCCATCAAAATTTGCGATTTGACCTTGAAGTTACCCGATTTCAAGGTCAAGGTCACGTCGCACGGGCAAATGAATATGCTTATGAGACTCGCCATAAGAAAGTACCCCCACATACCAAGTTTCATCGAAATCCCGTGATATTCGGGCGTTTGACCTTGAAATGACCCGATTTAAAGGTCAAGGTCATGTCGCACGGGCAAATTAATATGCCTATGTTCGTCCCCGGCCGAAAATACCGCCACATACCAAGTTTCATCGAAATCGGGTGGGCCGTTTTCGAGTTCATCGCGAACACACAGACAGACACACAGATCTTCCAAAATATATATATACTAGAAGGTGACCCGACTTCGTCCGGGCTTTGACCTTGAATTGTTCATTTTGAAGGTCAAGGTTAAGTGGGGTAACGATTTGACCAGTCCAAAAACACTGCCCGGACAAAAGTGCCCGACAAACGTGCCCGTCGAAATCCATCCGGTTTGACCCGATTTGACCTTGATAATTTTGAAGGCCAAGGTCTGGTCGGGGTCACGATTCGACCCGTCCAAAACAATCAGTGGACAAAAGTAACCCCACGTATCAAATTTCGTCGAAATCCCATCGAAATTGGCGATTTGACCTTGAAGTTACCGATTTCAAGGTCACGTCGCACGGGCAAATGAATATGCTTATGAGACTCGCCATAAGAAAGTACCCCCACATACCAAGTTTCATCGAAATCCCGTGATATTCGGGCGTTTGACCTTGAAATGACCCGATTTCAAGGTCAATGTGACGTCGCACGGACAAATTAATATGCCTATGTTCGTCCCCGGCCGAAAATACCCCCACATACCAAGTTTCATTGAAATCGGGTGGGACGTTTTCGAGTTCATCGCGAACACACAGACAGACAGACAGACAGATCTTCCAAAATATATAATAGACTAGAAGGTGACCCGACTTCGTCCGGGCTTTGACCTTGAATTGTCCATTTTGAAGGTCAAGGTCAAGTGGGGTCACGATTTGACCAGTCCAAAAACACTGCCCGGACAAAAGTACCCGACAAACGTGCCCGTCGAACTCCATCCGGTTTTACCCGATTTGACCTTGAATTGATCATTTTGAAGGTCAAGGTCTGGTCGGGGTCACGACTGGACCCGTCCAAAACAATCAGTGGACAAAAGTAACCCCACGTATCAAATTTCGTCGAAATCCCATCAAAATTGGCGATTTGACCTTGAAGTTACCCGATTTCAAGGTCAAGTCGCACGGGCAAATGAATATGCTTATGAGACTCGCCATAAGAAAGTACTCCCACATACCAAGTTTCATCGAAATCCCGTGATATTCGGGAGTTTGACCTTGAAATGACCAGATTTCAAGGTCAATGTCATGTCGCACGGACAAATTAATATGCCTATGTTCGTCCCCGGCCGAAAATACCCCCATATACCAAGTTTCATCGAAATCGGGTGGGCCGTTTTCGAGTTCATCGCGAACACACAGACACACAGACAGACACACAGATCTTCCAAAATATATAATAGACTAGAAGGTGACCCGACTTCGTCCGGGCTTTGACCTTGAATTGTCCATTTTGAAGGTCAAGGTCAAGTGGGGTCACGATTTGACCAGTCCAAAAACACTGCCCGGACAAAAGTACCCGACAAACGTGCCCGTCGAAATCCATCCTGTTTTACCCGATTTGACCTTGAATTGATCATTTTGAAGTTCAAGGTCTGGTCGGGGTCACGATTGGGCCCGTCCAAACCAATCAGTGGACAAAACTAACCCCAAGTATAAAATTTCGTCGAAATCCCATCAAAATTGGCGATTTGACCTTGAAGTTACCCGATTTTAAGGTCACGTCGCACGGGCAAATGAATATGCTTATGAGACTCGCCATAAGAAAGTACCACCACATACCAAGTTTCATCGAAATCCCGTGATATTCGGGCGTTTGACCTTGAAATGGCCCGATTTAAAGGTCAAGGTCACGTCGCACGGACAAATTAATATGCCTATGTTCGTCCCCGACCGAAAATACCCCCACATACCAAGTTTCATCGAAATCGGGTGGGCCGTTTTCGAGTTCATCGCGAACACACAGACACACAGACAGACACACAGATCTTCCAAAATATATAATAGATATATATATATATATATATATATATATATATATATATATATATATATATATATATATATATATATAGAAGATACCGGTACCGGTAGGCTACCGTATATGATGTAGGCCTATATATATATATATTGGAAAATCGGTAGGCCTAGATGAGTCACCTGACCAGGGGATTGCATCACGTCATGGGATAGTCGCATTTGACCGCATGGGATAGTCGCATTTGACCTCATATGACTTAAAGGGAGACTAATAAATTATATGATCAATAAAGAGCTTTTATTATCAGCCCAGACGATATGTGCATGCATGGGGAAAATTGTGACATCAAATGACTTACAGAGGCACTATAATTAATAATCAGCAATAAAGATCGTTTTAAATGAAACATCTTAAAAGATCTATATAGGCCTACCGGGTATGTAACTTTATCCGGAGAGTCATTCAATGGGTGATGTTTACCTCCAGATGACTAATAATTGTAATAAATTACGCATTCTTCACCCGAGCAACGTTCGCCGGGTAGTACTTAGGCCTACCGTATCCCAGCTATGTTTTATATACCGTAGCCTAATGTGTCTGGGTACCGGTATTCGAAAATTAAATGGACCTTTAATGTGTATCCTATATACATGGGAGGCCCTTTTCACATTTATTATTCATTTGCGCTTAAGCGCAAATATGTGTAGGCCTAGGCCTATATGAATTTATTTGCACTTAAGCGCAAATAGGCCAACCAAACACTCCCTTACTTCCCTCTGATTGTGAATGATTGAGTCCATCTCATGATCTCATAGTATATAGGCATATATTGTTATGGGCCCATATATAGTAAATAGCCCCATACAGACTCGAAGTTGAAGAAAAAACATATTTCCATATGCATATTGATCAGCATCTCTGTCCCTGGTGGATCCTGGTGTCCCAAGAATTGATGCCTCACCCCAGAGCTCTAGTATATTTTATTAAAGGGACATCTCCTGCACAGATATATATACCATTTCCATGACCATAAAAAGGGAATTAGGGGTTGCCGGGGGCTTGCTTCCTTCATATAAATGGTGTACTTATTGACTTGAAATAGGGGGACCCTATTTTCATATCAGCTTCCTGTCCCCAAGAATTTGTGTCTCCATCACAGAGATCAAGTATATTTTATAAATGAGACATATCCTGCACAGATCTATACCTTCCCCATGGTCATGCATAAAATGGATCTAGGGGTTACTGGGGGGATTGCTTCCCTCATATGGTAGGCCTATATAGACTTCGAGTGATGTGTTTAGACCTGTGCCATTTTAAATTAATTCAGGGTGGGAATCAATGAATATTAATTTTTATTTGCGCTTAAGGGTGGTTCTCCCTTAAACGAGCAAATTGATGTCTCGTGTACAATTGTTCCATAAAAATATGATTGTGACACAAACAAGACCTATTGTGGCGTTCCATTTCACTGAGGAGCATGTGGCACAACGTTATGATATAACAGTATTGTAACATATCAACACATACATGCCTTTAGTTACATGATCAAAACAACGAGAAAACACGAAAATCGCACTGTCTCAATGCCTAACTGCGAAATTTCATTTTATTCCTATTAAGTTATCTTACCTTTAATTGACAAACAACGTGCACTGTTATGCTATTTATTGGACTCTTTATCTATGAATATCATTTATGATGCACGTTTTTCGTGGTTTGATGTAAATATTGACTCTGAAACATCGAAAATCGCCTGTCTCGAGAAATGTCCACACCGCGACATTATTTACAATATAGGCCATCCCGGTTCCATTTTAACTAAGGGCAACAACCTACCATACGGATAAGAAAGTTTTGCCTTTTGACAATTTGTTTTGAAGATTTTGGACAATATAAAGAATCAAAACACATGTAAATGAGACGAAAATAAGTGTACCCTCCAGCGAACCTTAATTAATGTCCACACCGCGACGCTATCAAAGGAACTAGAAAATATGTCGGGAGACTACCAAAATTGCTCAAATAGTACACATGGGGTGAAGAATCGAGAATAAAAACGAATGGACGCCTGACATAAACAGAAATTGAAAAAAAATGAAGAAAATATCAAAATTGTCCACACCGCGACATGTCCACACCGCGACGCAGAATAACGTTACATCCAGCCACAGACACATTTCACGCTTATAATATTTGGGTGGTTCTGTTGTAAAAGGGTCAACACGATGTACATACACATATAGTTGTTATTGGATCGGGGGGGGGGGTGTGAGTGAGTGGGGGGGGGGGTGTACGTACTCAGAGAGAAGCAAATGACAATTTGAAAATCAATTGTTTCGGTACTTTTCAACAATCGTTCTGCCTGTGGGACGATGTCCGGCTCGTGTGCAATAGCAAAGGCGTCAATGACACATTTTGGGCCATCGGAATATCTCACTGACAATTCTATCTGATTGAGCTCATCGAAAAACCCCTAAATACCAAATTTCAGTTCGATATCTTGAAACATGTAAGAGAAATCCATCGACATTGTTTTTTATTGTAAATTCCCTTTGCAATTTGGCGAACCCTTTGAGGAACAGAGTTTGATTGACGTATGTTCACGTTATCTACATCAGGGTTCCTCGGTCGTTTGGCGTCAAACCAAGTGTACGATGGATCAGGGCATGCCCGACTTGATAGGAATAGCCCTTTATGTGGTCAAAATCTGTTTCCAATTATCAGATCTGTACGGTGTATACGTTGACCTCTTAGAGAGTTTGAACTCTAAGTAACGCCCACAAAGCACATCAATTTCCACCACGTATATTCAAATGGCTGTATCGCACCTATAGACGTCTCAACGTGCGGAGCTGTGCGATACGTCGTTTGGACGGATACATCATCGGCTACTCCATGATGTACAAGTTTAATATATACTCATAACGATAATTCAACTATTAAAGGGCACATGTCAACAAAGTGGCTCAATTTTGTTTGGTTTCCATTAATCATGATATTCGAATTAAACACAAGTTTTGGAGAAAGAGCGAATTTGACAATGACGTCGCTCTGATTCAACCCAAAAACGTCATTGGCACATGCTGTAATGAACGACCTTGATTGACCTTGACCGTGCCCTATAATTTTGCCAAATGTCATTTTTGTGGTCACCAATATCTGTGCTACATACTCACATAAAATTCATCGGCATGTGACATATTTAATTTTTGCAGAATTCTATGAACGAATATGTTCATTTAAGGGAGAATCACCCTTAAGCGCAAATGATTTGCGATTTTAAAAGCGCAAATTTTATATGATTGATCTATAAATTTGCGCTTTTAAAAGCACAAATATCATATGACCTATTTGCATTTTTAAAAGCGTAAATGATTCAAGCTTAAGCGTAAATATTTGCGCTTAAGTGCAAATGATAGAGGTTATTTGCGGTTTTAAAGCGCAAATATTTGCGCTTTTATAAAAGCGTAAATAAATAATAGGCCTAAATGTGAAAAGGTATCCTGCTTATTTCTTTTCAAAATAACAAATACATTGGGTTTTCAGAAAGAGAAGTTAGAAATGATTTATAATTTGTTGATGTGTGTACAACTGGGCACCTGTAATTTACTTTGTGCTATTTGATGCCTATCTTCTTAATATTAACCGAGAAACACCTTGCTGAATCGTCGATTTTCCCGCCACGAACCACTTCGCGCACATAGGTTGTCCAATCAAAAACGACGTGGCCAAAACACGGAAGTTGTAATGCGCTTTATTTCCCGCCACCAGTGGCGATCGGAACAACTTCGACTATTTCGTCGGCCATTGTCGTAAATTAGACTGAGTAGCTTTGAATCAAATGGTGGATATGGGTCTTTCTTCGGAAGACACAGAGGAAGAGGACCTCGAGAGGCAATATGAGGACCTTTGCATGGATCTTAATATGGATGCTAACGCCAAAGACGAGGCGTGGAGTGCCTATCAAAGAATTCGTTCAAATTATACACTCGAGGTAGGATTTTGCGATGCACGAAATCATGATGGAATTTTCTTTTCAAAATCAAATTTATGACCGTGTTTCTCGATCTAGTTTTGACTTGGCATGTGTCTCCATACAACATGTTTTAGTAATACAATATGTACGTTTGTATTCATATGAGATAGTTGAATGTGTAAACATGTGCAATTTTTTTTCTAAAATTGACTTTTGTTTACATTTTCATGGTAGGGTGAACAAATACATTGGCTGTCCTGTTCCTTGTATGAATCCTGCAGGAGGTCTGTGATGCCAACTGTTGGAAGGGGAACAATAGAAGGGAACTGTGTCTCTCTCACAAGACTGCTGCGATCTGCCAAATTTAGGTAAATTTATGGCGTTAGTTTTATTAAATTGTTTATTTATATTACCACTGGCACTTATTAAAGTTATTTCCCTTCATTACGACATTAGGGTGTTTAGTCGGCGACGTAATCTGTTGTTTTTAGCGTAATTCGAGCATTTTGCGCATAAATGTTTTTCGTGTGCTTGAAAGCTTGAAATTCACCTCCTATTGTTATATATTTAATGTCATGTTTTAGCTTAGATATCATTTGATAACTGTTCAAAATTTCAGCTCAATTGGGGGAGTATTGACAGAGTTATAAGCAGCCGAAGTGCGTCGTCGGCGATTTCGCCATTTTGTTGAGCGCGGAACGCGTTTTTCAATGTTATTGTTTTGACCCCCCTCTGGGGACAATTGGTTTCCGCGTGAGATGACTCAATTTCATTGGTGGATATTTATATAATGGTAATCTAGAGACTCTAAGCTTTCGAATGCTGGGTGATACTTTCACACAATTGAGTTTTACCCTATTTTCGACATTTTTGAAGTTTTTATTTGCCGTTTTTTGGGGGAAAATCGACCTAATTAAAAAAGTATACCTCGAAATTAGACAACATTAGACCTGCTATATCTAAATATCACAGTTTTATTTTATTTAATAGTGAAATGTAACGCGGAAATTGCTTCAAAGTTGACACACGCATTCAAGTTCCCATAGGATGCAGTGTAAATAAAGGAGACGTCGCAAGAATTGTTCATGACGTCGTGGTGATTTTACGTGTCAAATAGACTGAAAATCTATTGATCTTGTCACAATTTTCGAATTAACTTGAATGACTAATATAACATCAAATACTATTTGAATATATAAGTTTCATGAATTATTTGAGATATAATGATGCAAATAATGAATACATGTACTTCATATAGAATGACAATGGGGGTGGGGGTGTGCTGTTCTTGATCTGGTCTCCTCTTGAGTCTTGTTTGATGTCTGAAAAGTGGGTGTGTCCGACCTTAAAATGTGTCCCCATCAAGAGTTCCCACATCTCTATCTAATAGTGATATATACAGTGAATAATATTTCTCTAGCTCTTTTTATTCATTATAATATACATCATAGAATAATATATCATATTATATTTTGGGATGATGCCACTGGTTGCACAGCATTTTTATCGGTAACTGGGTAATTAGTATGCAATAAGCCGGTGTGGCCATGGGCCGGGCTAATTATGCAAATTAGTTATAAATGTACCACAGCCACAATACTGACACCCTTATAGTACTAGTTAGAACATGTAATTGATATACATTGAAATCTTAGCTAATTGGTATCTAAATCTACAATAAGCAACTATTCCTTGTGTGGAATTATAGCATAAAATGATTTGTAGAGCATTTCGGGCCTACTTATGAATATCGTGTATGCAAATGATATGCAAATTAGAAGCGATGATACTGAAGTGGGTTCGGTAATTTATGCACGAATAGATTCGGACTAAATCACTAAATATATATGGCAAGTTTCGAAGCGATTGATTGAGGATTTTTGGATTTATAAAAAATAATAAAAAATTATCCTGTAGAAAACTTGTTAAAAATGGTACAAAAAGGCCATTTTTGGGGCCGTTTGTAGTTACCTGAAATACAGATAAAGCACTGGAAGCCCATATACCAAAAAATCGCCCTTTTTTTTGTAAAAAATCACTTATAACTCTGGTAATACTTGGAATTTTTTAATTCTGTAAAAAGCATTCTTCATGACAATCATTTCTCTTCAATATAAGTCTTAAATCAGTTACCATAGTCCACTGAGAATTTTTCACCTAAAACCCCTACCTTCATTGACATTGCCACTCATTGGACAGTATCGGAATTTTTCCCGGGGTTTAGAGGGAGGTAAAGTGAAAAATTATTTTTCTCCCATAGGGTTTCCATGTTAAAAATTTGAGACAAAATCCTGACTTCATAAATTTTACTACAGAATCTATGAATGTACCTTCATGTAATTCCTGATTCCATCTAGTGACAAGGCGTCGTCGATTTTCGAAAAACGTACCCATTATCTAAATATCACACTTCAAAAAACTTTACGAACAACAGAAATTGGGGAAATTATGTTCGCCATTGGTGGAGTTATCGTTCCTGTGTTGATAAATGTGCTTATTTTACAATGTTGAAAATAAAACGAACTGACTGTTGTGACAACACAGGGTCCATAACACAATTGGATAATCGTTTGTTGCGTAACACTGTATTGTTTTCATAAGCGATCGCGCCATCGATTACTTACAGTCGGCATCAAGTTTTACGAAAAATCTCGCAGGAATTTCGACGTAAACATAACAAACTATGCAATAAACATATCACTCCGCCGAAATAGTTCGGAATATATATATACGATATTATAAAGTAATAATATCACATAATACGTAATGTTAATGTCAAATACTTACACCGTATGGCAGAAAAGTTACACCTGGCTATTATTTAATGTTGATATCATCTTTCTTGTATGGTTTAAAATACCGACCGCCGTGATTGAAATTTGGCGTAGTTACATCTAACATGGTTGTTGGGCGACTTCCGCCTTCCTGGTAAATTCTCCCCGCGAAATAAACATCAATCTAATAAATTGTCAACGTTTGACCGGTAAGTAATCAATATATTGATACAACATAGTATATACGTGTGTGTTTATAATAGATACATCAAAAAGTTATTGACGATCGCTTTATTGATCGACACGTACAGCTGAAGATTGCAAAGGGAATTTCTTGTTTATTTTCAGCCGAAATCGAAACTCACGAAGATAGGTAAACAGGAAGTATGAAAAGCTATTTCGTTGTGCATGGTATTTGGGACTGTACATTTTTGCATACATGTATTTTTGAAAGTGAAGTGGTGCTCCATAGTTTTCTGAAATAGTTCTTGCAAATGGCTGTCTTTTTGGGCGGTTTGTTTACATATATTAAGTTAAAATTCTGGAGTTTTAGGTTTGAAACTAGGAAATCCGCTACGCGTTGTCACTGCATGGGAGTATTAGCTACATGTTGATACCTCCTGTTGGCTATTTGATAGGCTTGCCACGATTATTCGATTAATCGACTAACCTTCGGCAGGTGTGGTAGTCGAGGGTATTTACTTTCGTCGACTAATCGCCCGAGGGGGGGTGGGTATGATTGTGTAACTTGTGTATTAAAGCAGTACTGATTTATGTCATGCCTGGAAGTAACTGATAACTGCGTATGCAGCACAATTCCGTTGCGGTGTCCTCTACTGTGCTAGATACATTTCCGAAACGGTTGGCGGTTACGTATATAATATAAACTATTAATTTGTTTCATTATTTCTACAATTCTTTATTGAAAATGTCCAGGTTATACACGGCAGTAATTGTGATTGCATCCCCGTCCCCCCAGGGTCCCCCACAAAAGCTCAAATATCTCCCACTGTCTACCTACCGGTATGTCCTCGTTAACTTCATTGTAACTTTGTAAACTTGTGCACACCTTTCGCCACAATTTTACCGATTAATGTGATGCACGTGACCTGCCGAAATACGTAGTGGCGGCTTGGGAGTCGCGATCGAGATTAGCTTTACTTCATGCAATTTTGCACAGTTACTGTCACGTCGTGTATGCCAGAAACATCGGCAATATGGGTACTTGACAGTACTTAATAATAAGGGCCTGTTAAAAACTACATCGGGACGAATGAGACTATAAGGGCATGAGTATTCCTTGTTCTATACGAAATAAAACAGTGTAAAACACGGAGGATCGACTGTTTATAACTGTCTTCAAAATGGATGTAAAGAAGTCATCTTAATTTCGCATTTATCAATTGTTTACCTGGATGTAATACAGGGCGCATATATTACCGATTAATCGACTAACCGTCGATTATAGCTGTCGATTATGAAAACTCATAGTCGTGGCAACCCTACTATTTGATATTCTTACCAGTGAGTATTTTCATCTAAAAAAAATTGTGTTTTGACGTTCAAATGCATCTTTTTTGGAATGACAAATTTATTGCTTATCAGATATACTTAATCTTGGATTATTGTAGTATGTCTATGAACAAATATATTTTTAATTTTTTGGTCTTTTAAAACAAAAATACATGAATTTCAACCGGTCCCCATTTCTGGAATTGTGCCACTTTACCTCCCTCTTAAAATTATAACTTAGGGTATAAAACTGTGATGCCTAACTGTAACGCGTATCATAAAATTAGAGAGTTAGCCAGGAATTGGATCGCTTGTCCCCAAACCTAAACCTCATAAAACATCGGGTGACAGGGTACATGTCATTGCAGCGTAATTTGGACTGTTCCACTTCCAGAGGTGTCGCCATGTCCACTGTAGTTCTATGGGCTTCCCTTGGGGAAACAGCATCAAACTGGGGTCTCTGGTCACATTGTGTTCCCCAGAGCATATTTACCATATTTTCCTTGTTCAATATAGACATCCAAATTGCAGTGCCAATTGGGCCATCTTTATTCGCAACTGACAGCCCAAATGATGGACGGGTTAAGCCTCTGGCCGATATCTGTGTCTCAATATCTGCCCTAAATGTAACAAGTAAAAGTGACTGATTTGGAATTTGCATGGGATGATGCATATGTCTCAAGCAAAAGTTATATATGAAGCCAGTTCAGTCATGAATGCAGTGATTTCCTACGTTCAGTCAAGTGCCGTTATCAATATAATATACAACCACCAGGATATAATCTCTGTGTTCAATGGGTAGTTCTTGTTACAGAACCAAAATTTTCCTACAATCCGCAAAGAATCCAGAGATTGTTTTGGGAAACCATTTTTCGAGTTGAGGCTATCCCCATATATTTACTTAAATTTGTGATATAATATTTCTTCACAATTGAACATGCACGATAAAGGCTCTAATGCAACTGCATATTTTTTATTGGCAGAGTGTATTGTTAAATTTTGGAAATATTGCCTTGAAATGGTGGAAAGTAAAACTCCTAGAAATTTTGGGATTCTCAGGCTTCTAGAGTGCCCAAACCTATGATGCCAAAATGAATAATATGTGCATTTCCCATATCTCGCCAGCCCTACCCCAACGGTAACCTCTGCTCCCCTGAATGGAATTCATTAAGCAGTAGCCATGTTTGTCGTGATACTACTTGTCAGTAATATCATCATTGTCGAAGTTTTTAAAATGCAGATTCCTACATTCGGTCCCAGGAACAGAAAAATGACGTATTTAATAATATAAATGACCGCACATGGCTTTTTGTGCACTTTAGTTTCCCATGTTATGTTGACTACATTACGCAACACATTATTTACTGGTATAAGCAGTTCAGATTTCAATTGCTTGTTAACCCTTTGGAGAGTATCTGTAACGTCATATACATGACGTCGTGAGTAAATTTAACGTCAACGTCATAGAAATAATTATAAACAAGTTCGGGTCAAAAGGGTCCGATAATTCGTTTTAATTTATGTGCATTTTTTTTTAACGTGTGTTATCATAATTGATTGCACTTATACATTTGTAAAACATTTAAATATTAAACAAAATAACTCCTATAGATACAAATAATTTATAAATCAGATGATTTATTAAAGTTATTAGGGTTGCCATGACTATGAGTTTTCATAATCGACTAATCGTCAGCTATAATCGACGGTTAGTCGATTAATCGGTAATATATGCGCCCTGTATTACATCCAGGTAAACAAGTGGTAAATGCGAAATTACGATGACTTCTTTACATTTATTTTGAAGACAGTTATAAACTGTTGATGTTCCGTGTTTACACTGTTTTATTGCAAATACAACAAGGAATACTCATGCCCTCATAGTCTCATTCGTCCCGATGTAGTTTTTAACAGGCCCTTACTATTAAATACTGCCAAGTGCCCATATTGCCGATGTTTCTGGCAAAGATAGAGCAAACTGCATACGAGTACGATGTGACAGTAACTGTGCAAAATTGCACGAAGTAAAGCTAATCTCGATCGCGACTCCCAAGCCGCCGCTACGTATTTCGGCAGGTCACGTGCTTCACATTAATCGGTGAAATTGCGGCGAAAGGCGTGCACTTACAATGAAGTTAATGAGGACATAGGTAGACAGTGGGAGGTATTTGAGCTTTTGTGGGGACCCTGGGGTGACGGGGATGCAGTCACAATTACTGCCATGTATAACCTGGACATTTTCAATAAAGAATTGCAAGAAATAATGAAACAAATTAATAGTTTATATTATATACGTAACCCCTTGTCAAAGAACTCCCAAACATCGGATTGTTTTCTTGAAGACATTTTTTTTACAATGGCACCAAACGAGAATACATGTAATAGTAATTATTTGCAACCTTCCCAGGTCCGCCCACGGCCTAACACGCCAACAGATATTCCAACCAATAGCTGATCAGATTCACCCACACATCGGCGATGACTCTGTGAAAAGTCGGCGCAGACCTCAAAGACAAACTGAAGGATGCCGCCAGCCAGGCACGTACTGTGTTAAAATGTCGCACACATAATTCTTTGAAGACGACCGCCAAACGTGGGCGGTGACATCAAATGCAGGGACACGCGCAACAGAATTGTACTGCATACGCTGTTAACAGTTACTTCCAGGCATGACATCGATACACAAGTTACACAACCATACCCCCCCCTGGGCGATTAGTCGACGAAAGTAAATAACCGTCGACTACCGCACCTGCCGAAGGTTAGTCGATTAATCGAATAATCGTGGCAAGCCTAAAAGTTATGTCTACATAAAATAACACTTCCTGAAACGACATATATGTCGTTCTACTCCTAAAACGATAGACGACATATATGTCGTTCTACTCGCCAAAGGGTTAATGCAAAAATAAAATGGAAAAAAATAAGAATAAAACAAGAAGATAAAATAAAATGAAAAGCCTGCCACCCACTCCTAATTTTTTAGGGTCCATTGGCGGAATGCACATTTTATTATACCCCCCGCAACGAAGTTAGGGGGGGTATACTGGAGTCAGCTTGTCCGTCCGTCTGTGGACACAAATTTGTCCGGAGTTTTTCTCAGTCGTTTTTTGATCAATTTCCGTGAAACTTGGCACAGACATCAACCACCATGGGAATCTGTCTGTCGGACTTTTTTTGGTGGAGTTATCCCCCCTTTTTCGACTTAGAAAATTTTCGCAACATGTATGTACTTTTGTCCGAGCTTTTATTCCTACATTTTTTTGTCAATTTTTTAAAAACGTGGCACAGATATTTAGTACCATGGGAACTTGTGCACCTGCAATTATGACGTCTGTCCGACATTTTTTGGTGGAGTTGTCCCCCTTTTTCGACTAAGAAACTTTTTTTGCCACATGCATAATTTTGTCCGAGCTTTTATTCCTATATTTTTCGGTCAATGTTTTTTAATCTTGGCACTGTTATTTAGTACCATGGGAACCTGTGCACCTGCGATTATGACGTCTGTCCGACATTTTTTGTGTAGAGTTATTCCCCTTTTTCGACTTAGAAATTTTTTCGTAACATACTTAATTTTGTCCAAGTTTTTATTCCTACATTTTTCGGTCAATAGGTTTAAGATTAGGGTTATGGTTGTACACCTGCAATGGGAACTGTTGATTTATTATTTTAACTAAATGTTTACTGACATGTGAAACATCTTAGTATTTTAAAAACAGGGGGGTATCCGTAGTCCCATTGGGACAGTCACACCTCTAGTTAATTTTGGTCTAACCCGCATCAAAACAGCGCTGGATATTTCCCTGTCTACAATGTGAATTTAATTTAGTTACTCTATCATGTTTTATGAGTGAAATCCTGTCTAGAAATTGTTAGTTAGTAAACTGTACATTGTGCGCATGCATGAACGTCCGCAACAGATGGCTATGTAAAATAGTGGGGTCTGGGATTTAATTTTTCCAAAGGTCAAATAAATTATTTCTCTTCAGAAGATTGAATTTACACTATATTTCACTGGATTAAAGCAAAAAATAACTTTATTTTACAGCTTGCTGCAGTTCTTCTCAAAGATGGTGAAGTGGGCAGACATGGCAAATTTGCCAAAAGAATTCAGGGATAAGGTAGACAGATTAGAAAGGAATTTTGCTGTCTCAACAGTCATTTTCAAGAAATTCCAGCCAATATTTTTGGGTATATTCAAAAGTCCCATGGATGATACAGTTAAGCAACCGAGGAGCCGAAAACAAAGGTAGTTATTGTAATATTGCTCTGCCTAATATTTTGGAGTGATAACACTGGTGATAAGCCAAAAATCAGCACCGACTGACTCATATCAGTTTATTGGTTGACAATCGTAACTCTAGAGTTGGAACTTCAGCTTATGCCAATAAATTTTTTTGAATTTTGTATTCATGTTATTAAATTCAAACATTTATTATTATCCAACCCCTCGGAGGTTGGATTTATGACAAAACGACAATTTAATAAATTATATATTATAATTTATTTAATAAATTATATATCTTTGTTTCTGCTTTATATAATTTTTAACATATTGACAGTTGGAAGTTGATGCGCTGCTTCCCCTCGATAAACAAGCCTGGAAATAGTGTGTCTGACATTTGGGGAATGAGATCCCCTAGAGGGGACGCTACTCCGCATTGTGGGCTAGCATCACCAAATTTAGGCTTGCCAAGTTGCCATGATTAATCGACTAACTTTTGTCATGTGTGGTAGTCAATGATTATTTACTTTCGTCGACGTATGATCACTATCGTAAGCCAGACTATGCAGTGATGCCATGCCTGTAAGTAACAGCTAGTTAAAAGTTTATGCAGTCCAATTTACCACGTTGTCAGGGGTCTATTTAATTTTTTTAATTTGGATATCAATTTGCAGTACTGGGTATTACTATGTATATAGCATTCTCATGTACAGACTGGTATCCCGAAGGTCCGTTATTTCGAAGGTCTGCCATTCCGAAGGTCTCCCTTGTATATGCGAGTTATAGGGAGTCTCGCATATATAATAGAATACATTTTCCTAACAATGCTTACCTTGACCTTGTAAGCCAGTGCATGCTCTTATATGTGCAAGGCCCTCGATGTGAGACTCGCATGTATGAGATAATGAACTGGGATATGATTTTTAATAAGTTACTCCGCGGCTCCCGCTCCTGTGAGCGATCCAAGGTGCAAGACAGATTTCAGTCCCCTCACATTTGCAACGCAAGCTCTGCCAGCGAATCAATCACTGCTATACGTCCCTCTGCCAGCGAACTAGTCACTAGATGTTCCGTACCACGGATCATAGCAAAGGGACACGGGGCCCCAACTAGTGTTCAAACGACTCTGGGATTCTGGAGTCGACTAGTCGAACACCAAAAGTCGAGTCGACGTCGACTAGTCGGCCAAATACATCACCAACCTTATACTAATGAAGCACATGTGAAAGAAAATTACAAATTCCGTGCCATCATCACACTATTTACACTCTACTGTGATCGGAGAATTGAATCACGTGACACGTCACGTGGTTTTGTTGCAAATGAACCGGTGCTCTAGAAACCCACCGATCGCAAATAAGTTCCCTACGAATCTACTAGTACGATGATAATGAGAATAAATAATTGAGGGATTTTCTGTTAATCATGAAATCAAATAAATACTTCCCTGCCAGTGTATAGAAAATAAACGATACTCAGTCTCAGAGTCAGCTCAAAATAAAAAACAAAACAAAAGAAAACGTGCACACACACTGTGTGGCACACATACTGTGTGACACACATTATAATTATTAATGATTATATATACGATGTGTACATAGGCCTACTTTGTAAGTTGCCATAACTTCCGTAAGGCGTACGTAGCAAGCAGAGAGTTAGACTCAGTTAGTGTCGACGAACACTTTTGTGGAAGCCCCTCCCTCTTTACCTGTGTTGGTTAGAAATGCGCACTACGAATTTTTGCGTCCGCGGTATAGGGAGTATGAAATGTGCGCGAGCGTAGAAACTAAATGACGCAATGCAAAGACCACGTGCCATTAACCTGGAACATGCGTGAGACGTCGGTCAAGTACGCCGCGACCTAATATTTACTGTTTATGGACCACGTACTTTTTAGAAGTCAAATATAGAGTTACTGCTCTTGTAATGATAATGGTTAACTTGAATTATCGCATTGGCGAATTTCGGCGTAGTTCTATGTCAAGCTCGACATTAGGACATATGTTTGGACTTTGGAAAGCTTCTTGAACATGTATAGACTAGCTATCTTTGCTGCTTTTCTGACCCACATTTAGTGAAACCATGCATTGTCAAGGCCAGCTGATGAGATTAGATACTGTATTTCGACTAGTCGACTGTGGAAGTTAGAGTCGATTACCCGAAAAACCAGCGTCGACGATTATTTGTCGACTAATCGTTTGAACACTAGCCCCAACTGTATTGTGATTAATCACAAATACAAAATGGTCACAAGCAACTAATTTGAAATCATAAAGTTGCTTAATTGGGTGATCAATGATTTTTCTTACTTTATACTATCATTGTATCATTGCCAAAAATTATCAATATGCAATATTGCCATATGCATGCTATCATATAGAAAATAACGGACCTTTAGAATAAGGCCAAAACAAAATGAATGCGTGATTCCCGTGACCCGACCGACCGTCTTCAAAAACCCCCGGACCCAAGTTCATTTTATTGGTTTTAAATAAATAAAATCAATCTATAAACCGACCGACCGCACTGATATAAACCAAACTATGTACGCGTGGTTCCATTTTATCTGATTCACCTCGCGAGATAAATGATATCTTTGATATATTTATATATTTTTCGCAAAGCCACATCATCACTCTTCAAACAGAAAGTCAAATTAGGATCGGAAAATCACGAGTTATCGTTCCTCTTCGCTGACCGGAAGCACGTGTTTGCTTTGATATGGGGTATTTAAAAATGTATATTAAAGATGGATGTTCTCCGAGGTTGATTCGAACCGAAATTCAAACGCGAGAACAAGTTCGTTTCAGTGATGGCGGTCGCACATGGGTCGATTCCCATGTGCATATTCACGAAAGGCGAAGTTCGCAGCGACTGAGGAAGGCCTGTACATGTATCTATTGTACTTGAATTTGTGTTCGGCTTCCGTGACCTCACGATAACTTTAGTCCCCGTGCATTGATCAGGACGTACGTTGGGGGGCGGGATGAATATAAACCTTTAAGTTTCTAACTATTAATATTTTCAATTGCATCTCCTCTCCCATGGGACCACTACCAAACTTCAACTTTTGTTGAATTTATCATTTGCACCCCCTAGGGGCCTACCCATTGGATGCCAACTAAATTTTCATCTATTTTATTTGGCGCTGATGAATTGCCAACTTGTACATATTGCATATTTTAGGTATTAATTTATCATGTTTGAAGTTAATATTTAATTTTACATTTACTTAATATTTTGGATTTTCCAATATCGAACATATAGGCATCAAATTTTTAACCATTGATCCCCCCACACACACCCCTGCCATTGATCCAAACCAAACTTGGTAGATGTATTTGATAAAATTATATCAAAATACTAGGCTTGTCGCGATTTTGGGAATAATCGAACAATCGTCAGTGGTGCCGATTAATCGATTTTCATTTTGAAAATCGACTTTTTTAGTTCAAATAACAATGCATATTATACAACACAAGAACGCTGGCATACAGCGTATTTGCAAAGAACTTATCTCAACTTAAGAGGCAATATTTTGCACCGTATTTACAGCACTAATCTAACCCAGAAACCCACCCACGCAAACATTTGTGACAATGTAACTTTCAGTTGCGGTGTCTTTTGAGGTCGGGACGACAGAGTAATCTAGAAATTCTAGTTCCGTATTGGTTTCACGTCACGGTGGTTTTTCATTTAATGTGCCGACGCATGTGTATACTCCGCGGACAAACTCATATTCTTGAATGAATTGAGAGATTCCCGCCTTTGAATTAAGGCACGATCCCGAACTTCAAATTCAATTAATGCACGATCCCAAATTCACGAAGCACGTGGCCCGACGAGAGTTGGGAGGATTTTTTCGTTCAATTTGTTTACTCGAAATGATTTTTGAATCTGCTTAGTGCTTACATAAAGTTCATAAACTACGAGTAATTATTTTGTTTTTATTGTTTAATAGAGGCATTTGAATTTATATGGGCGCAAATTCTCAGAACTAATGCCCTTCATTTCCGATGTGCGGTGCTCGTAAAATGGGAGTTATACTTACCATCTAACACTTACCAGACGCACCTCTTAATAGTCTCTTTTTTGGCATCTATTTACTACAAATTAAATCTCTATTTGAGATTTAATTTCATGGGTAGAAAAATCGATTAATCGTCGAATATAGCCACCGATTAATCGATTTTGAAAATCCAAAATCGCGGCAAGCCTACAAAATACAGATCATTATGTTCACATATGAATTTCTTTGTTTGATTCAAACCAAACTTGGTATCTAGTTCAATCGGGTCAAAATAAAGGTCAAGTTCACACCATATGGGTTATTTTTGCAGAAGTCTCAGTTATATTGTATGCCCCCTTTTCAACTTAGAAAAATCACAGGCTTTAACTATACCTGTGGTGCTCCACTGCTCCCACCTGACCATAGCCAGGCTGCAAGGATGGTGGTGCGGCGGGATGTTGTTTGTCGGTCTCCAATAGAATTGGGATATTATGGGGCAGCCCTTGGGGCCATTGATACCTGTGCCCATTGTGCAGGTCCCAATAGGGACGTAAAAACATCTCTGAAAAAACATTACAGGAATGTTTTCCCTATTTGTATTAATTGTTTTAATGCAGGGCTGATGCCTGTTGTGGCAAGGCAGTGCCTGTTTCAGGTTTATTAAAGTAATTTTAGTAAACTGTCTACTGTTATCTGTTTTTAGCTCACCTGAGACGAAGTCTCCGGTGGTGCTATAGTCATCACTCCTCGTCTGTCCGTCCGTCCGTCAGCAATTCTTTGAACATCTTCTCCTCCCAATCCAGAAGCCCGATTGGGTTCATATTTGGTGTGGATGTTCCCAATGTGACTCTCATTCAGATTTGTTCAAATGAGGTCACTGGGTCAAATAGTTGCCAAGCCAGGGTCATAACTCTTTCCCACCATAGTAGTTCTGCCAACGACCTCCTAAATTTCCTTGGGCCGAATGGGTTCATATTTGGTACAAATGGTTATTGGGGGACTGATTCCAATTTTTTGGAATTTTCACCTTGCTCAATTTAACAAACAAAATAATTATTTTTTAAACATGTTATAAAATTTGAAAAATGTGACACCATTATAACATCTGCAGAGTTATGAAACTTTAATCTTTAATGAAATTACAGAAATATCCCATTACCCATCCCCCCCCACCAAGCACCCAACCAACATCCCTTCCTACCGATATCATCTGCAACTATCAACTTTAATGTTTGTTTTATCCATAAGCAGATAAATATCTCTGCATATAGAGAGCAAGAGAGAGAGACACACACAGGTCATCAATCTAGATTAGAATAATATATGTCATCTGGCTTGTATAAACAACACTGCTAGAAATTAAAACAACCTACAGTAATGTCCAAGGTAATTGACCACTTAACCACAGCAGAATTATGGGTAATTTTTCAGGATTTAGTCCCCGAGAGTTTTCAGATGAATGGCAACAAGCCATATTTCCGACTAAATCCTGAAAAATTACCCATAATTTGGTCAATTAATTTGGACATTACTGTACCTGAATTTAGTGTCTGACATTTGCTGAATGAGGTCCCCAGAGGGTGAATTTAGTGTTGCTACCCTGTACAGCAGGCTAACATCACCAAATACACCCTCAATGGTAGGGGTGGGAAGATACGCTAGTGCCACGATACGATACGTATCTCGATACACCGTTCGCGATACGAGTGCGTATCTAGATACATATATACATACTACATAGATACACTCCAGACATTGTTTCAGAATTTAATCAAATCAAACATGACAACTCAAACACAAGCTTATTAGGGCAAATAGCATTACTGTGCCTACTTGCAACTGAAACAACTTTCAAACAAGTCAATAGTTATTATGAGTCTGATCTACTCTAAACAGTAAATACAAGATCGACTATTTATTGGTAAGTTAATGGTAACGCAGGTACTTTCTCAAAAAAATTAAAGTGTCAACATTTTCTGAGTTCAGCATTGAGCGCTGAGCATTTATAATATCGCCAGCAGTCGAAAACACTCTTTATTCCATTTACTAGGGTAGCTAACAAACCGAAGTGCTGCCAAACTTTAGACTTGTATTTGTCTGCGGGTTTGGGTTTTATAATGAATTTTTCCTGCGATTGCTGAGGAATCTCAACTGCTGGCTCCGTGGACGCCATTACATTTAGGCGATTACGCGGTCAAACTGAAGGGTACCTCGGAAAGTACTGGTATATTTAGAAGGCAGTTGTGCGTCAGCTGCGAGCGCACGTGACATGTGCTTCCGAAAACGAAACGGGAAGTTATATATCAATTGTGCCATGTGGCGTAAATATGCACCGGCTCTAATCAAACACGCGATGCACGTGCAGCACGGACACATTATAGTACGTTTCATCACTTTTGCGCGAAGCTATATATGCACATGCGAAGTCTTGTTTTAACTTTGTTTTAGGACTGAAACTCTCGATATATCTTAATAGCCGATCAAGTGACTATGCTTTTCGAAGTTTTCGTACAGTAAACATTTATTATGAATTATACGTGTATCGCAATACGACGATATTTAAGGATTTGTATCGGTGCATGCATCGTATGTTACCGTATCGCGATACACCGGTGCATCGGTGTATCTTCCCACCCCTACTCAATGGACCTAATTCTGCTTAGGCATCATCTTCTGTGAAGGATCTTAAGTATCAAATTGAAATATTGATTTAGTTACTTTTTGGACTTTTTCCATTCTGTTCAGTTTCTATGTCCCCCTAATTTGCAGAAGATAATTGAAGTGTTCAATGGGTGTGCATTACAAACTTCAACTGTAGAACTTCAATCTGTTCCTTGGTTTCCCATGGCTGTTGAGGCCTAATCAGACTGAGGATTAATCGGGTGATGCTAGCCCACCTTGCGGAATATTGTCATTAAATTCACCTTTTGGGGACCTCATTCTGCAAATGTCAGACACACTATATTCAGACTTGGCTGGCATATTATTCTAAGCTACATAAATGCATGCTATCAAAATTTATTTGATCCATTTTAACTCTTTAACACTCAAATAGTTTTCTAGCGTAACCCTCAATGACGTGATTTGACGTGGCTACCTATTCCTCAATGACGTGATTTGACGTGTTGGTTTGCATGGCAAGTTTTTCGTTTATATAAACGGTGTATATTCAGTTTTTTTATGCTTTATTGAATATGAATACTGTGACATAACTGTTCAGATCAACACCTTGTCGATTTCTGGTCAAGTAGCGGGAAGTTTATATCGTTAAGTGCAGTTTAATATGGAATAATCCATTTCAATCCTGGCTGGGGTGCAAATAATTATTCCATTTTCAATGACATACCGGTACCCAGGTATTACAACGTACTGGTATCAGTACTGAAATTGTCTTCTAATGTTTCCAAATCCGCCTGAACAAACCAAAGATCTATTTCTTGTTGCCATTTTCTGAATAATTATATCGTTTGAACTTTGAACCAACTTTGCGATTCTTAATTCAACTTCGGTCGAGTGAAAACCACGTGTGTGTGTAGTCCAAGTCTTCTTGTACTAAAACCAGCTAAGATATTGGGATGGCGATTTGCTGTTTTTAGTCCAAGCCCGCTTGTATACCATTCCTATCACACGAGTTACGCCCACGATCTGTGGCGGGAATTTGTGGTGTATTTTACTCGATTTACCTAGCAAATCAATACATGATGCTATATACATCGGAAAGGCTTACATCTTATGGTCATAATGGTGTATAATAATCTAACTTTAATGTTAAATTACACATAGAATATTCCGGTTGATTGCCACAAACATCGATTTGTTTCTCTGTTTGTTTACGTTTTAACCGAAAGCCGAAGTGGTCCGAATAAGTTCGGCATAATCCGCTGTTTGTTCTGGGAATTCTACTTTCCGTTTCTATATATAGCGCGGGTTTTCCGAAAAAAAATGGCGAAAACCGATCGCCCGAAAGTCCAGTTTTCTATGTGCTTTCAGAACAATTCCCGCACTAAAAACTTAATGACATAATGGAGGATCAGAACGGTAGTTTTGTTGACAATTTTCGCAAGCAACTTGTCAAAATTGGAGCAAATTAGAACTCTTGTGTCTGACTTGCCATGCGTGTGATGTGCATTTTGACATCTGTGTTGATAAAATAATCGGAGAACCGAATCACACAGTTACGAAATATAGTTCTTCCGTTTTAGTGGGACTTTTCAAACTTAAGGTTAAAAATTTATACAAATTTGATTTGATTTTTTGTGTGCTTAACAAGAGCAGTATATTGCCCTGTTCGCTTAGTATATATCTTAATTTCGCCGAAGTCCACCAAATATGGGTGAAATGTAGCACCATATAAGGCATATTATATCTAATGCTCGTAACTTGTGTTTACACTGTTTTAAACGTTGAGAGGGTTCTAATTCCCGTAATTTATTTAGTGTATTACATTTATATCTCCAATGTTTAATTAATCTATTTATTATTTTATTTATTGACATACATAATTACGATTACAATGGAGAATTCATCGTAATTTGCGCTGTTGTCCAAAATCTACGGAATATTTTCAACAGAAAATGCCGAACACAGTTCGCGAGGTCAACCGAGTTCGCATACTTTAAAAAAATTGTAAACATTGAGGTAAATGTCTCTTTTCGCATTAAATTACCGTTTTAAATTCACAACTGATGTGGGTTTCAGATAAAATAGCATGTCTTCTGCGGAAAATATCCGTTTATTGTCGCAATTGTGATATTTTATTTCATATAATTGTGGTTTTATTTGAGCGGGTCACTAACGCTTAAGCTCTGTCATAAGAGAGCATATAGGACGGGCTTGGACTAAAAACAGCAAATCGCCATCCCAATATCTTAGCTGGTTTTAGTACAAGAAGACTTGGACTAGTGTGTGTGTTTTGTTGCAAACCGGAAGAGTGGATCAATCGGGAGGTTATTGGAAGAGCCTGTATAATTGATGGAAGAGCCGGACCAATCCAGTGATGGCAGAATCAAGCCTCACCCAAATAAGGAAGTTGGATTTATTTTTATTTTTTATTGATATTGGGAATCGTAGGGATTATTCATATTTAAGAGACGAGTAATACCATCGCACCAGATAAATAAACAACGTGTTTTGCGAAAGCGAAAATGACGCAACCAACAATCACGTCATAAAATGTTATGATTTACTCGATATTAAAGCTAGATTTTTCCAGTTTTCTCTGCAAAAGTTTAAATTATAATCCGAGATGGGATGTGTATTCCCTTCATCACAAGGATTTCCCCCTAAACGAACCGTCTGTTCAACTTTTTCTGGTGACTTTCTCAACTTTTCCGAGGAAGTTTGGCATAAATAAAAATGAAATTTTATCCATTCCTGCATGATTTAGACCGACCAGTTCCGTTGTATAGGCGTGATTCTCACAATGAAAATTTAGCTGGTAATAAGTTTTAGAATAACGGATACAATTTGCATTGAAATGTAACTTTCGGTGGTGTTCTAGAAATTCGCGGTAACAACATGTCTAATAAAATTATCAATAAGCGAGCGCAATAAATTCGCTGCTAATTACGCCCTGTTGTCTACCTTGATGTTACATTTGAGGGCTGTCCCGGGTCACGTCACAGGTACCCGTTAGACACGTCATTGAGGGTTAAAGAGTTAAATACAGACATCTTGAGATTAATTGGAAGTGATCATTATCTGGGTGATATAGAATTGGCCCATCAATCACCATACACTTGGTCTCTCAGATTAAATAAATTAGAATTCATTCTGCTAGTGACCAGCCCAGGATTACTGTAATTGTGTGTGCCAGCTGTGGTATTTGTTTATAAACACATTTGAAATATGATCATTGTATTTATGATACATTCAAGTGACATACTGGGTAGAGTTCCATCATTTAATGGGTTACATCAACTTACATGTATTTTAACCCGGTCACCAATTTTATGCTTTTGTGATATTTTTAATTTAAATCCTCGGATTCTATCTCCAGGCTTATAATGATAATAATCCACCTTTACTTGTATGGATTTTGTTTCTAAGACTGGTGACATCTTTTTTAGCTCACCTGAGACGATGTCTCCAGTGGAGCAAAAGTCATCACTCATCGTCCGTCCATCAACAATTCTTTGAACATCTTCTCCAGATCCATAGGACCGAATGGGTTCGTAATTGGTGTGGATGTTCCCTAGTTGACTGGTATTCAGATTTGTTCAAATGAGGTCACTGGGTCAATTAGTTCAGAAGCCAGGGCCATAACTCTTTCCCTCGATAGTAATTCTTAAAACGACTTCTCAAGTGGCATCAGGCCGAATGAGTTCATATTTGGTATGAAGGGTCTCTGGTTTACTGGGGTTCAGATTTGTTAAAATGGGGTCACTGGGGCAAACATGGGCAGGGTCAATATCTTTAAAAAAAAAATTTAGATTTAATTTATTACATTTAACTCCTTTTGCTAAATTTAACAAAAGTGGAGAGCACCCCGAAGATCCATATGAAGATTGGTGGTGATCGGATGAGGGATTTACCTCTTGGGTGTATCGGTATCAGATAACCTATAAAAAAAAACATAATTTTAAATGAGAAAACAAAAACAAATAAATTTTACTCCTTGCAGCTGCTCCTTGCTCCAATTTTTTTTTTTTATTATTTTCTTTTTTCAATTTTCAATTAAAATTTTGAGAAATAAATTATGTTATAACAACGTACTGACTATTGTAGTCTTCAGAGTCCCAGTCTTCTCCGTCTTTACAGTCTGATGAGCGACCCCACAGTCTTTGACTGTTGTATATGTATATGTTTATATTCCGCCGATAGAACCTAGCATCTACCATGCGTAATATATAGGCGATTCATATATATTTCCAGTCACTTAAATTTTGTGCAGAATAGCAGACCTTCAGAATGTCGACCTTCATAATAACGGACATTTGGGATAGCAGAAATAATAAACGTCCCCGATTCCCTACCAATACATGTTTCTTCATTGTAAATTGGTTGGCAGAAATTGATGCAAATTGCGATGCGAATCCACTTAAATCAAGCCCTGCCAGTGACCGCCTGTTCTCTCATCAGACTAACTACTTCCATTATGGCTTCCTTTGATGTTGTGCCGAGATTTGCTTTACTTCATGAAATTTTGCACAGTTACTGTCATGCTGTGTCTTCAGTTTGCAGACACATCGGGCTCCTCAGCAATTCTGGGTAGTATTTAATAGTAAGGCATGTGTATAACTACATCAGGACGAATGGGAGCATGAGTTTTCCCTTTAAAACACTGAACACTGACAGTTTATAACTGTGTTCAGAATGTGTGTAAAGTTGTCATCGTAATTTCGCATTTATCACTTGTTTACCTGGATGTAATTTAGGGCACATATATGAAAGTTTAATAAACTACCTGTTGACTATCACGGCTGATTAGTCAATTCTAATTCCCCAGTGGAAGTTGATGTTCAGCCATTAGTCACCTCAAATTATGCCTTTTATCTTCTGCAAATTAGGGGATATAAAACGTAAATAGGGGATATACAATGTAGAAACTGAACAGAAGGGAAAAAGTAATTAAAAACAATGTTAATTTGAGAATATATATACTTCCCGGAAGATGTCAGAGGCCTAAGCAGAACAAGGTCCCCAAATAGTGGATTTGGTGAAACTAGACTAATAGTAGCCCTCTGTGCAAGGTGGAATAACTAAATTCAAACTCTGGTACTCTTGAGTGCCTAATAAAAGTACAGGGTGGAATAATAGTACAGGTTGGAAAATGTCGCATAACTGAATAATAGTACAGGGCGGAATAAACATACAGACTGGAAATATTAGTACCATACATCCCAACAAAACTGATGCCATGTGACAAAAATAGTTTCGATGGATGGCCAGGTCTGTGAATCTACAGTGTGCTGATCACTGTCAACAATCAGAGTTCATTTAATATCTATGAATAACACAATTTAAGATTGGTGAATTATTTCTGTTGGTAAATTTAATAAACGTACAGGACCAAATAACGATCGTACAGGTGGGAATTTTACCTCGATTTTAATAATCGTACATGTATGTTTATTAGGCAATCAAGAGTAACTTCATTCTGCTAATTTCAGACACTATTTCCAAGCTTGTCAATAAAATAACCAGTTTTACAATGAAACCTACAGTAATGCCCTAAGTAATCAACTCTTTTAACTACAGCAGAATTATGGGTAACTTTTGAGGATTTAGTCGGAAATATGGCTTGTTGCCATTCATCGGAAAGCTCTCGGGGATTACTGTAGCTGATGAGTTTCAGCTTATTGAAGACAATATTAATTATTTATTCACTGAGAGCTTTCCAATGAATGGCAACAAGCCATATTTCCGACTAAATCCTGAAAAATTACCCACAATTCTGCTGTGGTTTTTTAGAAATTGATTATTTAGGGCATTACTAGTACTGTATGTATAATACTAATATTGAGCCAACTCACTTTTTCGTTACTAAATGGATTCTCCCAACCAGTTATAAAAGTATTCATAATTATTGGAATATTCTATTAATATTCTGGACAGGTATTCAGGATATTTGGGTGGTAAATGTTTAGATAATAAGTTTATTATCTGAACATTTCCTATAGGCCCTTCCCTCCCCGCCAAAGGGTATTTGCAACTGTAAAACTCATTTTCATAATCATATTTTCGCTGTATTTTATATGTTTATTTACAGCATATATGATATAGGGGATCTCTCCTTGTATGATATTTTTGAAGATGCGAGGTACTGTTCTCTCATTTACTGTTTTCTTTCTTTTGTTGTTGACTTGTTATTGATGTTAATTTTCAAATGTGTTTTTGGTTCTTTTAATGTTGTTTATCAGGTAATACATTGAAATTTTAGGCTGTTGTGATTAATTCTGACTTCCCATCATTATCACAAATAACCAGGTCATAACACAAAAGCCCTACATTGAATGACGTCATGATATTATATGGATTTGAGTTAACTATTTGCTTATCAGAGCTGTGATGGCAGTTTCTCAATTTTGTGAAGTAATGGGTACAACTTGGGTCTCATATTCACAGGGTCATTACAAATTACTAATTTAGTGTTGTCCTAAACAATCGATAATATGGGGATAATGGTGAAGTGTTTTGCGAGTTTGGAAAGGTACATGGTGAATTAACTTTGGCAAATTTAATTAATCGCCAGAGCCGATTAACAGGGATTTGCCACAGTATATTCACCCTGTACCTTTCCGAAATCCCAAAACATCACACTGTTATCCCATTCTAATTTCTCTTCAAACTTATGTTATTTCAACACACACATGCCTCGTAACGAAATGTGTAGCCATAGAAAAGTGTCAGCCAATTCACGACGTTGAAACAAATAATAATGTGCTGTATAAAATATAGTTCCTAAATTCGCAGCGATATAATCGGTAAAAATGCTGATAAAGATGAAAAATTGCCACATCAAATAGAAATAAATATGCACAACAATTATTTTCTGCATGTACCTGATGTCTATTTCAGATGTTTATCACAAAAAATGCGGTTTTGATTTGAAGCAAACTTGAATTGAAAAAATGGAGAATTATTTACACATTGAAATGTAACGTTGGAGCAGTGATCGGAACTACACTTTGCGAAAGTTTATTGATTATTGACTCTAGAGATGTCAGAGCCGATTATCGGATCGGGCCGATAACCATGACATCGGTTGGATATCGGTATCCGGATAAATATGCTGTTTTGCTGATCTGATATATATGTAGAATTTTTAGGTACCTTACATGACCAAAGTCACATAAATCATAACTCTAATAATCTACCGGCCACCAAATATAGAATAAATAACAATATTGTCTGTGTCATAATTATCAAAGTATATGGACTTCAATGTTGCTACTTGAGCCTACTTCAATGAAGATTAATCTCATTGTTATGCATATCCATCACAAAGAACCCGGCTGCATGTCACATGCATCCACTTGATAAGAACTCCGCTGACCATGACATCTCATCAGTTTGACAGACTTTGAGTGCCTCATAAGAATAAACACTCACAAATGGCTGACGTTGTTACCGACCTCAACTCCATTATGAGTCATGACCAACATGGACCTGCATGGTGCATTCATTTGATTGATACTGGTATGGTCATTGCTGTTGTCTTAATTATTAGACAGACACAAATTGTGTTTGAATGGAAGATAATGACATGTTTTAATGTGAATTACTGAATGCGAGTATAATTAAATGGTAATATAATGGTGATTTGAAGATAAATCACCAGAGAGAGTTTCCGAAAGACTGACTATAATAACCTCGTCTATTGATGGTGCCTCAATTTCACTCGCTGTGGTTAATGGACATTCATATTATCTGATTGTCCAATTATATGCGAGCATAGTTCCCTCGCTGTTTGAGAATGCACTGGCTTTACAAGGTCAAGGTAATATTCTTAGGCCAAGCATTCTCTTATATATGCGAGACTTTCTATGGGAGACTTGCATATATAAGAGAATGCATTGACCCATGATTTTCGTAAAAATTCAGGCAGCTCCAGTCATGGAAGGGTTAATTACCCTTATGTAACTAACCATATTGAGTCATCCTAACATATTGGTTATCTTAAAATTAATGCATTTTTGGACGTAGTTGTTTTATCTACAATAAAATTTTATTCTTTTTATCATAGATGTAGCTTGTTGAGGTCATTTGGGTATGAATATAGTTTATTCAAATAAAACAATTAATATATCTGATAATTATGACCACCCCAGTGCAAATAAATGTATATTTTACCAGTTCTTGGGGCTACCTTCTATGTTTTTTTTCTTTTTCACAGGCGCCTTCCTTGCACAGTGTCTGAAGTATTCAAGTTTTGTTGGACAATGTATATCCAGGTCAAAGGTAAAGCATTTATTAACCAGAATGTTGCAATCTCTTGTCTATTTTGGAAATTGGAACAGTTCAGTTTTCATGCTCCAAACCACAAATTTCCAATGGTCTGACAATGTGAACCGCCTATTGACTGCTTGGGGTGGAATAGAGAGAACTATTTTCCCGAGGTGGTGTCTTTTGAACAGCAAGCAGGACTAGTAATACAGTAATGCCCTAAATAAGGCCTAAAAAAATAATACCTGTGTTTCCACTAACGGAGTCCCAAAAATGTTGGGTCGGTAGGTAGGTAAACTTTTTTTTGTTTTGTTTTTTAAACTTATTTTGGCGGGGCAACTTTTTGGGATAATATTTGTCTGCGATTCATGATCAAGCAACATTACTCATTTGTTCAATTTGAGTTTGCATCAGTAGAAGCAGTCAGTTTTTTTTTAATTTTTGCATGGCTCCAATGGCATATGTTGATGCCAAATTGGATTTGAGAAGAAATTAAATAGGTTAAATGATGCAAAACTAATACTAAATACTGTGTCACCGATAGTAGAGTGCAATGCAAGCATTAATTGGTACACGCGGTAGTATCAGATACTTTGTAGCAAAAACTAGCAATTCTCGAACTGTCCGGAAGTGTCGGCGACCTTCAATCAATTCCGACCCTTTGATGTTTTCTCTGATCTTCCGACAAAAGCACGTGTGCAGTCACTGTGTATCAAGTCTGAATGCACACAAGGAAGTGACAACGTAAAGTGGCATTGTGTGGCAATGCGTGCTTTCGTAACTTAATAGTTAATACTGCACGAAAGCAACATGGATTCAAATTGCAATCACACCACGACATACTAAAAACTGTTTTACAGTGTGGTTTATAAAAACTATGTAAATCGACAAAGTTTGAGATTGAGATCAGCTGCACAATGTCTTCACTCTTCCCGTTCTTCCTCCATGTTGTGATCTAATATGATCAATTCAATTGAGTGACCAAACAGACATCGTAGTTGAAACAACCCAAAACCTCTTTAACTTCTTCAATTATCTTCCCTTTTATCAAGGAAATTGAATAGGGATCTCGTTGATTCGTCCCGGTATGAGTACTGACAGGTTGTTTTCACAACACGAAGACCACGGAGGGTCTCCCGTCTGAGTAGGCGTCGTATTGTTTTTACAAGTCGACGCTCATGGGTGACCACTGGTCTCATGTGCCGATGACCACTGTTCAGTGATCAAACAGAATGTATTTGTAACAATAACAGTTCCGTAATCCGATTGTAGCTAGGCCTACATGCAATCATTATCTCGAAATTGCCTGCACGGTGGGGATTGGGATTCGCGATTTTCTCGAGGAACGATTTCCGATTACGGCATTCGCTCGCGACGATACGAAAATATAGCAGAGGTGTTTCGAATGCCCATTGACAGCTAACGTAAACGAACGATCGGGCCCGATTGGCCGATTGTGGTTGGGTGATGATAATTATTATAATTGGGCTGTCCGACAATCGGTCAATCTCGTGCATTTTCGTGCAACGAGATATCGCGATCGACCGACCACATGACACCGTCTCCTGTCCGTCTGTAGACGCAGTATACATCGCGTTTCTGCGGCAAGGTAATCACTCAACGCACCACGTGATGTCAATTTAAATTAACTTGGTAGTTTATATTTTTTGAAAACCCAATAAAATGGGGGCAGTCGGCAACTTTTTTTAATGGTCGGTCGGGTTAGTGGAAACACAGGTATTATTTGTTTAGGCCTAATTGACTCAGAGCTTTCCGATGAATGGCAACAAGCCATATTTACGACTAAATCCTGAAAAGTTACCCATAATTCTGCTGTGGTTAAGGAGTCGATTATTTAGGGCATTACTGTAGTTCTGCTTGCTGTTCAGGTGACACCATTGAGGGAAAATAGCACTGCCTGTTCCACCCCAAGACAAAATGTGTTTTATTTTGGACTAACAGCGGGTAGAATGGATGAATTAAAAATAAAAGTTGGTCTGATTTGAATGTGATTGTTGATGGCACCAAATATTTGATTTTTGCCTTCCACAGCGCAACGGAACATTTTCATCGGACGATCTGGTAGTTTCGAGTGTTTGTCTATAAACAAATGGTTCTGTTTGATGTTTGTATACATAACAAAGCATACAAACATGACAATAAAATGCACATGATATTTTTGATAGATATCAGTGTTGATATAAGAAAAAAATCTGTCTAATATATAATATTCTTTCTGCTTATGGCGGTTTTAATGGTTGTGACTATTTTAACAGCACTACCCACCAGACCTGTTAACTCTCCCAGATTGTGCGGGAGACTCCCGGATTTGAGCATGATCTCCCGCATAGTCCCCTGCGAACCGTTCGAGGTTCGGTTCGATTCGAAACCCCCTTGATGATTCGTTCCAGTTCGAAACCTTAGACGGTATTCGTTTATATCGAACCTTTTCTTTAGTCCCGGAATTGGGCAAATTTTGCATAATGGGAATTGTTTATTGATTATATACCGTATATTAATTGGTTTACATACAACTGTGTGATACTATAATTTTATGTTTACATTTGATATAATTAATTTGATCATTACTCGGGTGGGGTAACTGGGTGATATTTCATTTGAACGGGTTTTTTGGCATAACTTTATTCCGTTCCCGCTAAACGGTCCGGTCAGACATGTCAAATTCATGATAATTAATTAGTAAAACTATAACATTTCTATCTCAGTCAAAGTTCTACCTTGTCAAAGTTTGTTTTTATTCTCCGTATAACTTTACTTATAGCCATAATTATACCTAACAAAGGAGATAATAAGTTATAATTATTGATGAATACAGATCGAACAAGCTTTTTTAAATTCCGCCGGTAAGCTGGCGGAAACTGAATACCTGTAGGTATTTCCGGGCAGCACTTTTGTGTCAACAATTGGCTTCAACCAATCACAGTGAGGAGAAGGTGTGGTCATTGTTTATCAGCATAAATGATTGACATGATTATGTAGCCGGGTATGCTTTGTCTTGTGACACTCAATTGCTACAACATGACATCAGCACGCTTTAATCTTTGTCGTCACAGTTATATATTGACGAGTCTGTTAATAGTTACTGAGTGTCGACATTACAATAATAATATGTCGTACGGGTACTTAATTTATTCACAAGATAAAATCCCCACCTGCTCAGTGCTGATTTTGGGACCCCATGTACATGTATGTTACTTTACAGATAAAAAATCGTATTCGCTTGCAAAAACAGAAAATATCAGAACACAAAATGCGTAGATTTGAAACCAAAGTCGCGGACGAATAAATAGACTACCCATGTCCAATATAAAATAATTCTTTGTTGTGTAGTTATCTTATAGCTGTGTAGATGGGCATTAATTAAATAACCGTTAATTTTACTATAATAATGTCCACTGACATTTCTGATTGTGCACTCTATCCTGAGTCTACGACAACAAGGTCGGTGTTTGGATTTGAGGTTCGGTTCGATTCGAAACCGAGACCATGATTCGGTTTCAATGTTCGGTTCGACCTAAAATTTAAGGTTCGCAGGGCCCTATTCCCGCACTCCCGGACAGGCATGACAATCTCCTGGATTCAGCTGCTATAGAAAATCACAAAAACTAATCTCTTTATTTGATCTATTTGACCAGTAGACAGGCTATCAACACATCCCTGATATTGGACTGCGACATCATCACTGATCATTAAGGCAATTAACACCCATGATTAATCTGGGGTCATAAAATCAACATTGTTCACACAGCAGGGCACCGGACAATAAAACAACAAACACCTTCTAAGTTCTATTGAAGGGGATCACCAGACTGAACAAAGGTGACCTGTTCTCAATTAGCAACCCACTAGAGATAAGCCCTGAGGTTATATGAAACTACCATTAAAGTTTATTGGTCTGATAAAATTCAAAAGAAGCACATGTTCTGGCTTTAAATTTTCGGAATCCGTTCCTGGGTTGTACTTTTTAATGTGACATTTGAAATCTTGCGAGATCTACTTGAAATCGAAAGTAGTTAACAGTTTAATAATTATTGATATACATACTCCAGTAGCTTACGATATTTTCTCTATAAATGAGACAATAAAAGTAAAAACTACACAGTAAATGTTTTTCTTAAGAATACTTGTTAATTTGCCATCAAACTTGCATGTTTCTGTGTGATAGCTGATCATTTATTTTTTTATTTTTTTTGTAAAAATTATGAAAATGCAAAAGGAATCTGAAGGAATAAATTTTTTTTAAATCTCCCAGATGATGACCACAATCTCACGGAAAATCGTGACCAATCTCCCGGAAAATATTTTTGTGATGTTAACAGGTCTGCTACCCACCTCAAATTCATGAGGTATAGAAAGAATTTTATTTCTCTTCCAGGAAATTTTCCTGCTATAAGTGATGATTTAGTGAATTCATACCACCTTCTGCTCTGTTGCTTAGACTGGTTCTATGCGAATGCTCTGCTAGGTGGCAGGAAAGATCTACTCAACACAGATTTCTCAGGTTTGTTTTGCTTAGACTGGTTCTATTGCAATGATCTGTTACTGTTATGCGCAGGAAAAATCTACTAAACACTGATTTCTCAGGTATGTTTTGAAGTATATCATGCAGATGCTGATAATCAAATCATCACTAACCATCACAGAAAAAAATGTGACAAAAAAGCAGACCTTGTTAGCCCATTCTATACTAACACTGGTTTCGAGGTTGGTGAGTACCACACATCCAAAATGTACAAATGCACAAAAACATAATATATGAGGAACTGACACAAAACAGCATTTTGACTGTTACGAGCCTATGCTAGTTTATTTTATGATACTTTATTTGTTTGGAAATACTCAGTAGATTTCTATAACATTCTGACCAAAGTTGCCAGTCGGAGGCTTGTGGAATACATAATTAGTCCACACCAGAGATGAAAGTTTTCCGGAATTTGACGGAATTCCGGGATTTAAAAAAAAAAATCACAAGTCTTCCGGAATGAAAATTAATTCCGGAATTATTTCATCAATATTCATTACTAAGCAGCTTTGGGTTATTGTTTCTTAAGATAACTACAAATCCGAACGAAAATTATAGGGGGGTGAGGTTTGCGAAGCGAAAATCGGACATCGATTAAGTTCGCCCGCGATTTGTTGTTCTTGTAAAAAAAAAAGCCGGCCGTTATTACGAGCACCGGCTGGCACCGGCTAACTTTTCAATTCACCGGTCACAGACAAAGTTATTTACGATGCCTCTGTTGATTGGCGCTGCTATTGCAAGAGACTCTGCGATGCTTCAATATCAGCCAATCGCGATGGATTATACATTGAAATTACGGTGCCGATCTGGCGCCAATATATTTCCAAGAATTCGAAGTGTTTATTGCTCGATCGGCGATAATCATTTAATGATGGAATTGAAAGGTCAGGAAAAATTTCGAAAAAGGAGGAGAATATTAAAAATAAATTTAAATGGAGCTGGCTTCAGGAAAAGGATGCTAATGGTGACTATTTGTCTGACTTTGTGCGAAAAATTGACCGTCCTGGCTTCGCAAAATGTTTGTGGTGCAACAAAGATATCAGCTACGGAAACGAAGGAAAGAAGGCCTTAAAAGTACATTCAAACTCAGTGCTACATCGTGGACATCGTAAAAACATACAAACAAATCAGTCTCTACCTGCAACTTTCTTCAATGTAAAAGTCAAGCAGGGCATATTGCAACCAGAAGAAAAACAATCCCTTCCTGGTGGTGGTGATCGCGAAAGGTGCACTCTCCCCTATGGGGCACCTCTTAATGTGCATGATGGAAATCTGTGTTCCAATAACATTCGGAAGCCAGATGTGAAACCTTTTGTGAACATTATTGATAGAAAATCGTATGCAGAAGGCCGAACATTGGCATTTTTGTGTGAGAATTCTCTTCCGTTATCACTTGCACCACATCTGATAAAATATGCAAAGGAGATGGCTAGGGACCGTGCAGTACTTGGGGAGTTATCCATGGAGCGAACAACTGCAAGTTATAAACTCAAGGATGGATTGGCAGAAGCGTACCATAAAGCGCTTGTTCGTGACATGAAATATTCAACATTCTCCCTGAATAATGATGAGTGCTTAAGCAACAAAAATGAGAAGGTACTTTCCATCCTTGTGTCGTATTTTAGTGAAGAGGAGGAGCAAGTTGTTGTCAAGCACTATGCTTCAGTTTCGATGAAAGTGGTGAATGCTGAGACTCTTATCAATATGGTTCTGGACTTATTCGATCAAGATGACATTCCTCTGCATAATCTGATCTCAAACTTATCTGATTCAACTAATTATATGCGAGGTAAAACCAGTGGCTTCGAAACTCGCCTTCGTGCGGAGGCATCACATCTGCTTGACATAGACGGTGATGTTTGCCATCATGTTCATAATGTTGTTAAGCATTTCACAAGCCATTTTGATGACTACATCGAAAAACTCACTGATGATGTCCACATTGACTTCAAATGGTGCCCAGATTTACGTGACTATTTGGAGAGACTATGCTCACTATTAGGCATTACTTACAGTTCACCGAAAGATAGGATTGAACACCGGTGGCTTTCAGTTCTTGATGCCGTAAATCCAATTTTGATGATGTTGCCAGCCTTAAAACTTCTTTACACTGCGTGGTTGACAAAGGACGATTCACAATGTTACCAAATAATGATATACTCTGAACTACTCGATGGACTAAGTGAAGGTGGCAAAAAAGAAGTTAAAAGGATAATAAACCTAGCTCGCAATAAGAAGTTGACAGTAGCTGCTAAAGAGAGGAAAGTGAGAATTATTGAGAAGATTTACCACACTGATACAAAAACTGAACTTTATCTCAGCCTGTATTCAGAAATTCTGCCACTTTTCAAATCATTCATCCTGACGTTTGAACAGAAGGAACCGTTAGTTCACAGACTTTATGACGAACAAGTGGATTTGGTTAGACACTTTCTGTCATGCTTGATCAAGCATGAAATAGTGCGAGATGTAAGCGATTCAAAACTCAAAAGTTTAGATGTACATGATGATGAGTCTCACCATTCATTACATAAAATGTATTATGGTGCAACTACAGAGATGCTGTTGAAAAAGTTCCGAAAATCAGACAAAGATTCTGGGAATAATTTCATGGAGAAGGTGCGAGATGCCTATGTGGAAACCTCCGAATATATTCTGAAAAAGTTCCCCCTAAACAACAGGTTCTTGCGATATGTGTCGGCAATTGATCCAAAGGCAATTGGTCAAGGAGTGACAAATGATGCACTCAAGAAATTGTGTACATTTTTCCCAAGTGTTCTGAAGGATTGTGATAGAAATAACTTCTTCATGGAATCATCAAAGATCCAGTTAGATCCTACGTTACCAGATGCTCTGGAAGTTGTGGATGGCCAACGGAAACCGGTCAGACTAGATTTGTGGTGGGCGAAAATATTCAAGGATAACAAATATCCCACAGTTAGTAAGATTGTAAAAGCCTGCCTAAGTATATTTACATCACCACATGTTGAGCAGTCCTTTAGTAGTATGAACTACATCGTAAACAAAACGACAAATAGACTGCACACGAGAACCTATTCGGCTTATCAAACTGTTCGTTATGAACTCCGATCGAAGAATAAATCTTCACTGGAGTTGTTCCATCGTGATGACATTCATCATGACAAAATAGACAAGAGTGTTTGTTACCATCTTCAAACCTCGTACGGTCGGTATAAGAAACAGTTGTTAACTAAAAGAAATGAAAAGAAGGAGGAAACTGCTTTGCTTGAACTGCCAAAAATTTCCAAAAAAACAAAAACCACACATCAGAAGGCAAAACTGATAAAGAACTCAATCATGTCTGTGAGGAAATATGGACAAATCAAGGAAAACATTTCTGCTACTAAACCACAATCAATTCATACAGTGACAGGTTCCAAAAGGAAATCTCCATGCAGTTCACTAAAAAACTACACAATCCCAAAAAGAAAGAAAATGGAAAAGTAAACATCTTATGTTTACCATACCTGTATGTACAGTGTATAGATGTGTTAACTTTATTTAATTTGCAACTTCAACTGACTCTAAAGGGAACTTTCCAATGTGTGTTCTATCTATGTGAAATTACTGCAGTACCTGTATGGACAACAGCACCTCTGTATAAATGCAAATGGTCTCAATCAATACTTTTTGAGGTATGGTTATCATTCTATCAAATATTTGTGTATGTTCTTAATCTAATAATATAATGAATTGGAGGATCTCCTAAAATATTGTGATATAGACCAAAATTTTGAACTTTCCAGCCAAAAAATGCCACTATAATAAAGCCAGAAAAGCTGCCAGGAGAGGCTGAGAATCAATCTCAGAGCTTCAAAAACCCTAGAGCTTCGTGGGATAACCCATATGGTAGACTTTATATTTAAATAATTACCAGTCCTCTCTTATTTATAGCAGTGGTGGATCAGGATTTCCCTGACGCATGCAGGGGCTATATATGACCCCGAAAGCTACCAGGCGGGGGTGGCTAACTCTGAGCTATTTAAATAAAACATATCATATTGTACCTTCTTGCCCAGATTATTCCGACCGATACATTCAACTAAGTCCCTTAGCGATTTGAAGCTTTCGAGACCCCACCCAAACAAGCATCATGGTTGAAAATGTTCTACATCAAGCCTGTATATGCCAGACGTATGGCTTCTGGTGGTCGTGCATTAATAAAATGCCAGATATCACACCTACTTGACTAATTTCCGCATCCGTGAGAGAAGACATGTTTTGGACTGGCCTTAAATGTACTGATAGAAGACAATTTGACTTCGCTTAGCACTGCTCACTTGTCTGGCCTGTTAACAATGAACCGCTCGCGCGCAGGTGATTAATGTTGTCAATTATTGGTGTGGCCATGTAAAATACATGTATTTTACATACAGACATTACATGCATGTGTGTATCCACCCTAATTATAATGGGACACAAGAAAATGATATATACAATGTATGTAAATAATCACATATAACGTAAATGTGGACATTTAGCCTGCCATGTAATACGAGTCTCAGCTGTCTGGCCATCGACGCAGTCCTGTCTGGAATTTTGCGCGCCGGTGTAGGTAGTGACGTCATGATGTACGTCTTGATGTCATGTAGTCCAAGTCTTCTTGTACTAAAACCAGCTAAGATATTGGGATGGCGATGCTGGCGTTTATTTCAAGCCCGCTTGCATACCAATCCTACCACACGACTTACGCCCACGATCTGTGGCGGGAATCTGTGGTGTATTTTACTCGATTTACCTAGCAAATCAATACATGATGCCATATACATCGGAAAGGCTTACATCTTATGGTCACAATGGTGTATAATAATCTAACTTTAATGTTAAATTACACATAGAATATTCCGGTTGATTGCCATAAACATCGATTTGTTTCTCTGTTTGTTTACGTTTTAACCGAAAGCCGAAGTGGTCCGAATAAGTTCGGCATAATCCGCTGTTTGTTCTGGGAATTCTACTTTCCGTTTCTATATATAGCGCGGGTTTTCCATGCAAAAATTGCGAAAACCGATCGCCCGAAAGTCCAGTTTTCTATGTGCTTTCAGAACAATTCCCGCACTAAAAACTTAATGACATAATGGAGGATCAGAACGGTAGTTTTGTTGACAATTTTCGCAAGCAACTTGTCAAAATTGGAGCAAATTAGAACTCTTGTGTCTGACTTTCCATCCGTGTGATTTTCATCCATGTGCATTTTGACTTTTGTGTTGATAAAATAATCGGAGAACCGAATCACACAGTTTCGAAATATAGTTCTTCCGTTTTAGTGGGACTTTTCAAACTTAAGGTTAAAAATTTATACAAATTTTGTTTGATTTTGTGTGTGCTTAACAAGAGCAGTATATTGCTCTGTTCGCTTAGTATATATCTTAATTTCGCCGAAGTCCACCAAATGTGGGAAATGTAGCACCATATTATTTATTCTAATACTCGTTGTGTTTACACTGTTTTAAACTTTGAGAGGGTTGTAATTCCCCGTAATTTATTTAATGTATTACATTTATATCTTCAATGTTTAATTAATCTATTTATTATTTTATTTATTGACACACATAATTACGATTACAATGGAGAATTCTTCGTAATTTGCGTTGTTGTCCAAAATCTACGGAATATTTTCAACGGAAAATGCCGAACACAGTTCGCGAGGTCAACCGAGTTCGCATACTTTTAAAAAATTGTAAACATTGAGGTAAATGTCTCTTTTCGCATTAAATTACCGTTTTAAATTCACAACTGATGTGGGTTTCAGATAAAATAGCATGTCTTCTGCGGAAAATATCCGTTTATTGTCGCAATTGTGATATTTTATTTCATATAATTGTGGTTTTATTTGAGCGGGTCACTAACGCTTAAGCCGTCTCATAAGCGAGCATATAGGGCGGTCTTGGACTAAACGCCAGCATCGCCATCCCAATATCTTAGCTGGTTTTAGTACAAGAAGACTTGGACTAGATGTCATGACGCCTTTACTGGTTTCCCAAGAAGCAATCTTAAAATGACTCTGCGATCTTTCAATTGGAACTTAAAGTTTCCATTTGTCGGCCTTGAACTTTGAGAATATTTCATCAATTTTTTAGGCGGAAATACCGTTAGAAAATTGAAGATAATATGTAAACGGCCAGCAAGGTCGCTAGATTCCTCTTTCGGGGTAAACATTTTTAATAATTTTATGAAATATGTAAACAAAACTTTTTCATGCAATTTAACTTTTTTGTTAACCAGAGCTTTTGTTCAATTTACATTCACTTTTTGAAAATATATTTGGCTTTAGGAGCATGATGTTCCTACATATGATGAAGTATAGCTAACAGTTGCTAGATCAAAGTTTTTTATTTTTGCCCTGGAGCTATAAAATGCTGATAGTAATGTTAAGACGTGTGTTCTGTTCTCATTGTTGACATGGGTACTTTGACTTCCTGGAATCATTCAAAGCTCTGCTAGGAATTGATCTATTTATAGATTCACATTGTCATATCAGTAGGCCTGTAACGATTCATCGCGATTTCAATGCATCGCGATTCGTCATTCACGATTCTATACGCGATTCATTTGACTGTAATTTCTATACACTACGATACAGTTCCGCTATTATCATGCAGTTACCAAACGAAGTCAATCGGGTCCCCTCATTCGTTTCCGCAAGCTGTGAATGCTTACGAAGTGTTATTGGAAGTAAATCTGTAAATTTCGTTTGTTTCCGTGAGCTCGCACTTTGACCTTTGACACAAATGTTGGCGGAAGTGAAATGACTGACCTCTGTAACCTAGCCACACACTTTAAGCCATGCTCTGATTGGTTTAATTTGATGAACTGCTGTGATTTCAACCAATCAAATACTAGTATATTGGATATATCGTCTGCGGCAAAACAACAACACGTGGGCCGTGGAAAGATGTCTGCTCAAAGCTTAAAACTTGTCAATCCGCCAGCGGCCTACAGGTCGAAAGTCTGGCAGTATTTCGGTTTTGGGACGTACACCGTTGAAGAGGATGGATGCATTAAGACAGACAGAACTAAAACGATATCCAAATTATGTTCGACGGCAACCTCTTACATAAGTTACAAGACTGGTGTTACGACCAACATGTCGCACCATTTGAAACGACATCATTCTAGACTATAGACTTGACGAACTCAACCCCAGCGAGCCCATCTAGCGTTCCCAAATCATCAGGTCAGCTGCGTCTCCAAGATGTGTATTCTAAATTGGCTAAGACTGTGAGTTGTGACTGTTAAATGTCACATTGTTGTGTTGAATTACTGTTGATTAAAATATAAAATGAATTTAAAAAATAAGACTTGAATCACTGTTGCATGAGTTTCGGATTGAAAATTAGCTTTTCTGACAATATACTCAGATATAACTATGAGCATAATAAAAAGTAGTGTGTAAGAGCCCAGCTACCCAGCGACATTTCGTCATGTGCCATTATTAGGCATATAGTTTAATGGTGCATGGCGAACTGTCGCTGGGTGCTTACACTACTTGTCAATAGTTATATCTGAGTATATGGTCAGAAAAGCTCATTTTCAGTCAGAAACTCCAGAAACTGACTGCCACCTGTGAAATGATATACTGTTCACTAAATTTAGTATATTTCATCTTTCTACGATAACATCTGAGAGTTGTGCAAATTTGGAGTGTTGAACTTGAATAGCTAGTTACTCGTGGGATCAAATTTTGCGTATCGCGATACGTATCGTATCGTTGGCCCCGTATCGCGATACGTATCGTATCGTGACCAAGCGTATCGTTACAGGCCTACATATCAGTGAGGTTGTCTACTTGGAAAGCTATCAATTAGTGTTAGTGTGACATGTTTGTATTTTATGGGAATCAATGAATGCTGCATTAATTAATTAGTATTCCATTAAAGGCCCACTTAATTTTCGAACCCCCCAGATCACATCATATAAAATATATGCCATATTATATACCATTTGAAAGATGAAGCTCCAAAACATTGTATTATCAACTTATCCGTGTAATATACTGAACATGTTGTTTTTGTTGATGTACCAATGTGTGTGTGCTGTGCTTAAATTTAATCTGGACTTCTGCAAAGTGTATTATTTTCAATGGAAGGGGAATAACTATATCTTAGTTTGAATTATGTTGCATTCTGGGAGTGAAATGGGGAAATGTTTCTAGGATTCTATTTTGTGTCATAGATTGTTATTAAAACCGTATATCAAAGCACTATAAAAAAATAATCGGTTTCTTGAAAATTAAGACATTGAGCCTTTGATATCATCTGTTAGGACAGTAAGTAATTGTGAAATATGGACTATTTAGAACTTAGAACACTGGAATTCATTTGTATTGCAATTCTAAGCGACTCAGATATATACACACTACTATGTTCATCATGGGGCCGAGTTTGCATGGGTCCTACTTCGCATAGGGTCGACTTCTCTTGTATTTGTTCAAATGAAATAGACCGTTCCAATGTATACGTTTTGTTTGAATGGGAGAATTCATTCAGTATTGAAAGGGTTAACAGGATGAGCCGGTAATAAACTTTGTTTTATATCATTGCTTTTCTATAGGATTACCAGACATGTTCCACAGTAGAGAGTGGACCCAACCAGAGATCACCACAGTGGATAGTGTACCTTGTATTGTTAGTTTGCTATGTGAGAAACACGAAGGTCTCGTTATTGATGCCAAGACAATCAAAGAGCACTGGTGGAGACCACACATAAGGAAGCTGTTTGAAAAGAAGGTAGTAGACTTAACAGATACCTATGACATTATTACACGCATATCCTTCAAGCATATATCTCAGGTCGCTTTATGGCGATCAAGATTCTCAGTATTTTACTTATTTTCTAAATCGATTTCCCAATCAGTTATAAAAGTATACATTGGAATTGTCTATTATTCATCTGGTGGTGTTTTCAGGAAAAGTAAGCGGACAACAGATAATATCAGTGCAGAAGGAGTCCTATTTATTGGTAGGAAATGTTCAGATAATAAGTTCAACGTGTTGAACATTTCCTGAGGGGTAACTACTCATCACTGAGTGTTTAATATAGAAAGGGTTAACTAAAGGTGGCATGAGATGAATTTCAAATATTGTTAACATCAGAATTGTTGCGAAATCAATCAATGGAAATCTGAATTATATCACCTTTACCACACTCAAACCCTCGGTTCTCTTCACTGCTTATCATTGTATCCCTGCGACAACCACTTTTATTACACTGTCACTTGTGCTTGAGATAGTTCATGTCACTGATTTCACTATCCGTGCATGACTGATGGCAGCAGCCATGCTGGCATCATCAAATGAACATTTCATTAGGGATTTAACAAGTTAATTAAGTGTTCCGATGGATTAACTGGTGCATTTTCCATAATAATTTGGCCATGCAATGGCACTGCTTTCGTGATGGCATATAGGTAGTGGTTTTTCCCGCACTAAAGCAGATTTTGGGATTGACTAATTTATTAATTGCTTTCACATCGTTTAGTTGGATAATCGTTTTAACACTAAGGCCAAAAAAAAAAACATGTCTGTTTCCGATAACATGGGGAAAATTTTCCAGGCAGGCAGGCAGGGTTTTTTTTTTTTTTTTTTTTACATTTTTTACATTTTTTTTTTAAATTAGTCATTTGAACAGATTTGAAAGCGATAAAACAGTCCATTAACATGTATTAAAGAGTTTTGAATATCATATACCTGCCAACTGCCCAAGTATTGGATCTCATTCATAGCAGTACCATTTTGAATAGACAGGGAAATTGCTCTCAGATATATTCATGTATTCTGACATATACCGACCGGTGATCACATGATAGAGTTCAAAGTAGTTTAAGTTTAGAATTTTATTTGACAGAATATCCAACATGCATAAAAATAAACTCTAACCCACAATTGAAAATTTGAGCAGAACTTCCCCATAGGACTGTAAAGTAAGAACCCCCAAAATTGAAAATTTGAGCAGCACAATTGAAAAACTTACCCTAAAGGCCTGTAAAGTAAGAACCCACCCCCCCACAATTGAAAATTTGAGCAGAACTTCCCCTATAGGCCTGTAAAGTAAGAACACCCCCCCCCCCCCCAATTGAAAATTTGAGCAGATCTTCCCCTTTTGGCCTGTAAAGACACCCCCCCCCCCCCCCTGCCACAATTGAAAATTTGAGCAGAACTTCCCCTATAGGGCTCTAAAGAACCCACCCACCCCCCACAATTGAAAATTTTAGCAGAACTTCGGCCTGGAAAGAACCATAACTAAGACTCCAGTCAAATCAACACACAGTGGCTTCAAGATTATACGTATACGTTGCGTAATTTTGCGCGTGCTTCTATGGTCGGATCATATACGAAGAGTGGTGCCGACATACAGGTATTCGGTCCGTCACCAACAGTTACGTTCCGGGGATAAAACAGGTACAGGTTGATATTGGCAGGGTTTCCGCTAGGGGTTGGGGGAATGTGGCCGTATTTGGGAAACACATACCCGGCGCCCTATCGGGAGAAAATTTGAATGTTTATCATTGAAAAGTAGCAATTTCCTTGCAAGGCAACAATCATGAACATTGAATCTTGGTATAGAAACCTAACTAAAACAGATGGTTTTTCTTTTGTCTCAAGTTAATGAACTAAAAGCATCTAAGCACCACAACATACAGTAGATAGAATGACTTTTATAACAGTAGCAATATTAAAAGCCGACATCAAAGGAACTAAAGACACAGTGACAAGGATGCTCTAGCACAAGCACAAGTCTGCACAACCAGTGTTACGGCCTCACTGAATGCGTTCTTTGTATTCACAGTACAACTGAATCAAAACAATTTGGTGAAAATCAAAATTTCCTCAGATGGAGACAACCTTGTGCTGGATTCGTATAATTGATAATTTTGTATTAAAATTGGACAGGGAATAAATACATTGTTAATAACTATTAATATTTTATATTGTTTTATTTAGAATTAAACATTTGTTTGACACACCTTGTCTTGAGGTAAAATGTCTCCGCTGTTCGTCGCAGTGACTGTCAGAACTCACCTGTGTTCATGGTTGCAGCTCAGAATTCAGCCCCCACAATGAATTACCAACATATAATTCTGCATTTGAGGGAACTATATAGTGGGTCAGAAAGTTGGGTCTTGTAGACAAATAGCTATGGTAAATTAAAATGTGAGAGGCTGATTAATACTAAATATTCGCCAACAAAACATTACACATGATGGTGCTGACATGATCTGCACTACTGATATAATATTTTATTCAGACTGGATTCCTTGCAATCTGTTAATAATCGGTGTCGGTGATCGCTCATCCTGTGTAAAAAAGGGGGTTGAGCTAGGTCTGTGGCTATTTTGTGGCCAATATTAAGTCATGGTTGGGAAGGGGAATGAGGCCGCTGGACGGCCAGCCTGTAGTAGTAGCGGAAACCCTGTATTGGTATCATGTTTCTCTCTATGATAAATTATGGGGAGAGTTGACAATAACTGTGGTCGTAAACGCGTTTGCCTGGCATGATTCCCCGCAGGAATTTCCTGCAATATCAGCTGGCCGCGGAAATGACAATTAAAAACTACAGTTGAAGGTCAAACTACTATAAATCACAACGTTATGACAGCCATACGAAAACAAAAGCATTGTAGCTTGCATCATCCCATTGGCAATGTGTTCCATGTACTTGTGAAAACTTCTGAGCAAGCGATTTTAGTATCAGAAGTCCGTTTGTAGCAACATGCAAGTACGGTATAGTGCGTACATGCCTTTTTTGCTCGCAAACGATCACACAGTCACGTAAATATATCAGACACGGTATGTTTTTTTATAGAGATCCCCATATATTAAAAATGGGCCATGCATGGTGTACAGAATACTGTTCCTTGTATTCATTGCAAGGTCACTGCAAACGATATAGCCTGATACAGCTTAATCACGGACAGTCATTTTCCCGCCAAAAAAAAAATGAGGCCGGCAAGAAAATCTCAGCCAGGCCGAGTACCAGAAACAGAGACGTTTTTTTTTTTGGCCTAACTATAATTCTTCAGGTTTCAAATTTTTATCAATTTGCTGCGTCTGTGATCATTCTATTCTGAATTTTATATATTTTTAGACGTTGAAGGGCAAAATTGAGACACTGTCCGGTATTCTGGAAATTGGGAATTATGAAGCAAATCTGTAAGTACAAGGATTTTCTCCACAGTTTACTGACTACAGAATATTGTGAATTGCGAATGTTTTCTTCTTTAATGTCATATTCTCCTGTTTTATTAGTTAAAATTAATAGTCGTAAGTGGTATTAGCTCCACTATGCCAGCCCAGGAGAGCTATTTTCCCAAAAATTGTGGCCTTGTTGCATTTATTTCAAGCAGCCGGTCTGTTACTCTCATATTCTGTAGTCATGTCTTTTTGATTTCTCATAATTCAGAGTCAGCAATTTTATGTATTGATTTTCCTCAAAATGTTCAAAATTATCCATGTGGTTGAATACCGATTCATAGTCATTAATAACTTTATGCGTATCACACTGAGAACCTTATAAAATCTTAGTCTTGTGGCCTCGCCTTAGATTTTAAGTATTTCTAAATCTAAAGTGAAATGTTATGTATGTCTTGCACTATTGATGCAGTCAATATGTGACTAGCTGTACAGAATTGTTGGCTCTTCGTTAATAATGTTCTTATTCTGACGACACTGGGCAAACAACATCCAAAAACAGATTTTCTAAAAACTTGAAACCTGAATCGTGTTTACAAGAAGCATGTCAGAACACAAGATCCGCAGACAGAATGTTAATATAAATGCAGTTTCTTGTAGACATTTTGTCCAGGGTCTAGGTGTTTTGTGCTTCTGAAAATGATGTAGGTTTTTTTTGGATGTTGTTCACCTAGTGTGGTGATGAACTTAACTGCACACAATGTGACATTGCCGACTTTGTTAACCCTTTCATGATGGGAGCTGTGCTTTTGCAGCATTAAAGATCCTGTGCTATTGCATTCTCTTTATATATGCATGTTTCCCATAGGGAGCCTTCCATATATAAGAGAATGCAATGGCTTACAAGGTCCAGGAGATAAATATTGTAAGGCCAATGTATTTTCTTATATGCGAGGCTCCCTATGGGAGACTCGCATTTATAAGAGAATGCATTGGCACAGGGTTTTCGCAAAATTTAATGAAGCTCCAGTCATGGGAGGGGTTAATGTTTGAATGGATTATAAATGCTTCCAATATGTATGAGAGCCTGTGTTTTACCAAAAAAATAAATATGAGTCTGTCATCTGTCTGTAAAGAAGTGAATGTGAATTGTCTGCTCAGGCTTCATCACTACAGGCATTGCTTTACAGAATTATAACATTCAAAAGTGTGGTTTATCGTTAATGATGCTGTATCTGTTCCCTGCAACAATTCCAACAACAAACATTTTTGTGTAACTCTGAAGACTCAGTTGCATTATTATTCCTAAAAAAAAAAAACACCGAAGAAATATCGGTTTTTCCATGTATTTCACTTAGAAGTGAATTTAGATGGAAAATTTTGGCATTTTCTGGGGAAAAAAAGAAACAAATTATGTCCAATTTTGAAATCTTGTATCTGTGTCTCAGGAAGCTTTCCATATTATCACATTGACTAGTTTGGTTGAGCAATGTCACCCCATATTGTTTTGTATCAATAATATTAAATAGTTTTAATTCTTCTGGAACAGTGTCTCAGATGAATAAGTTAATGACATTTTATTCACCTACCTTTTCTGAACCCATCTTTTAGATAATAACTCAGTGAGGATTGTTTGTTTAAAAACATGTGTTTTATTGATTGTTGCCAACGTCAAGCCTATTGAGATGTTGTAGATACAAGTCATGAACTAGTGCGTCTGTCACTTGCAGAATGAGGTCCTCAGGCGATGAATTTAGTGACGCTACCCCGCACAGTGGGCTAGCATCACTATATTCACTCTCGGGACCTAATTCTGCTTAGGTCTCATCTTCTGGGAAGTATATAGTTTCAAATTGATATTATTTTAGTTACTTTTCCACTTCTGTTCAGTTTCTATAATCCTTAATTTGCAGAAGATAAAATGCATAATCGAGGTCATTAATGGATGAATATCACCAACTTCAATCTGATGCTATGTCTCCCATACAGTTGAGGTCTCAGCAGAATGAGGTTCCCAGAGTGTGAATTTGGAGATGCTAGCCTGTCTTGCAGGATAGCATCATTAAATTCATCCTCTGGGGACCTCATTCTGCAAATGAGAGATACACGCTATTTCAAGGCGTTTATAGATGTGTCTAGCTTAATTATTTAAAGACAGAGAAAAATGAACCTGAATATAAGTGAAATGGTTCTTAAATATCCATGATTCATTAGCCCAAATATATGAAAATTATGTGGTATCAGCCTCGCTTCATTGAAATTTTCTTTTAAAAATCTTGTCAGGCATTTTTTTCAATATTTTAGTTAGAAAATAGAAATATTTGGATTTGAACAACGAAAATGAATGTTTTGTTTCTGGAGTAGGTTTTCCAGATTTTGAGCTAAAAACAAAAATAAAGAGCCTCCCTCTCTCATTTCAAAGTTGAGATATGGTTGCCTGAGAACACATATTATATTTTAATGGCCTTGAGTATATCATTAAAATTCTGGAATCAATATTTGTAAACAAGTTTAGCATGTTTTTTTTAGATGAATAACTGTGGGTTCACAAGAGGAAAGTTCATGCACCAAGTTGAAACCTTATTTGTTGTTTATTTATTAATTTATAACATAAGTTTTACTATCTGTTTTTGATTGAATTGAAGTCATATTCATCTTTCTGTTTTAAATAAAATAGATACATTTATATCATCAAATATACACGTAATGTATTGAACTTCAAGCACCATTAGCTTGTAGCGAAAATATCAGAAATTTTGGACATCAAAACCAATATAGTTCCTTTTTGCTGGAGTGAATATGACTTCATCGAATTGAAACGGCTGTCAGATATAATATAGAACAGCTCTAACATTTTGTGATATTTGAAAGGCTCAGTATAAAAAAAGAGTTACTGACATAAATGATTTGAAATATCTGAGCTATTTTTGAGATAGAAAATTATAGCATTGAATAAGAGACAAGAAGTGGTGGTAATTTTCTATCCTATACTGGGCATACCCCTAATTAAATTTTGAAAATAATGTGAAATTGAATATTAAAGGGGTACTGTAAACAATGTAGTAATTATAATGAAAATGAGTTTATCACTTGAGTCATAACTTAATTTTCATTATAAATACCATGTTATTTGCATTGTTCGTAGAGCACATGAGTGTATTTTGCACAAATCCATGGCTCAAATTCATTCATTTGTTGCATATATTCTGTTGAGTATAAAAGGAGATGGTCCCATACATGACCAGATTTAGTGTACTCCGTTAATATATATAGACATTATTGGGCCAATGCATGAATGATGCATCATGTCTATATTTTTTGACAGCATGATTTCTTATTGTGATAATACTTGTTTCTGATCTAATTCATGTTGCATAAAAAAATTATCCAAAATGTTTCTCTGGACTGATGGGCACAATTTTCTTAAGAATGAACAAACATGCAGATTTATAAACTATGAAAGTGGAATGAACTGGACTAAGACTTCATGGATTGTTTCTGTCAGTTGAAAGAAACTTTGTCTACTATGGCATTTATTAAATGAACTGACAAGGGAACTTGTTTCCTAAATTATCTATACTAACAGAAAAAACTCCAAATGGTATTGTGCTGAGTATAATTCTTTGAATAAATTGTCAAGTCAGTTGAGAGAATATTTCGGTCAAGCACTCGGTGGTTGTGTATGACAATGGCTGCTTAAACCGACGCTCAGGGATATCAACTCAGTTTTCCTGCATAGTTGCCTGGGAACACAACCATTCAAACAAATTTTGTTTAATGTCCTAAGGCTGTATGTTTATATGAAAACTCACAGCACTGATAGGAAAGTGGTGTAAATGTTATAATTTGCCACTCCCATTAAGAGGGTGTGTATCAGCCAATATTGAATTTGGAATCCCATACAAATGTTTCAGTAAATTCATTACTTAATAAGTACAAAAAGTGAAAATTTAAGACTACAACACATTCGGGATTTTTTTTCAAAAATAATTTTTTTTTCATTTCAGTCTCCTCTCTCATGAGAGTCCTATATTTGCAGTCTGTGCAGCCACTTGCATCTGTTCTGGGTGAAGGTGATCATAACAGCTAACTTCATGGACCACCTGATTAATATCAAATTTCTCTTCCTTTTGTAGGGAAACGTTCGATAACGCATACAATGACTACGTATTAAGCGTTGCTGAACTTTCCTTTTGTAGGAAAACCATCAACAACGCATACGAAGAGTATGTGTTGAGCGTAGGCGATTTTGACGAAAGGATTTTTTTGGGCGAAGATGTTGATGAAGAAATTGGTACTCCAGCACATGACAATTTGGCGGGCCAGTTGTCAGAGCGGATGGCCGAACATATTCAGCAGGTTAGATTGTTCCTGGTCTTCAGGGTACACAATAGTGTTTCGCAACTTCAAATTATTGAAGTTTAGGTATTGGATATCAGTAGAAAGTGCATTCAAATTTTGACAAAATATCCATTCTCACCAGAAGAAAATGCTAGTTAACTCTTCCATGACTAGAGCTTCCTGAAATTTTGCGAAAACCCCATGCCAATGTATTTTGTTATATATGCAAGTCTCCCATAGGGAGTCTCGCATATAAGAGAATATATTGTCCTAAAATATTTACCTTGACCTTGCATGCCAGTGCATTTTCTTATGGGAGACTATGTGAGACTCGTATATATATAAGAGACTGCACTGGAACAGTTACACCAGCACATCTCGCGTCACGAAAGGATTAAGATGTATTCTCGAAATTTACATTCATTTTCAACCAAATTTAATATAGCAGCATTGTTGGTAGCATTTAGTGAATTTGGGTACCAACTTGTTTCATTATAGTGTGATGTCACCAAATTATTATCATCTGCTTGGATAAAATGGAGAAACAGGGGCCGTTACAGGGCTCAATTTAACTGGATTCGCATTTAAATTTATGATGCAATTTCTAAATTCTGCAAATCAATTTACAATGGAAAAACATGTATTGGTAGGGAATACTATACAAAATCTACCCAGTGCTGCAAATTGCTATACAAATTTAAAAAAAATTAATCGACTCCTGAGAAAGTAAAAATAGTTATTTTCAATTTCCTTTAAAAAGAATCCCCATTTAAAGCTCAAGCTCAATATTTTGAATTTTTTAGCTCACCTGAGATGAAGTCTCCGGTGGAGCTATTGTCATCATTCCTCGTCCGTCCGTCAAGAATCATCTTCTCCTCCAGAACCGTAAGACCAAATGGGTTCATATTTGGTGTGGTTGTTCCCTAGTTGAATCACATTCAGATTTGTGGAATAGTGTCATTAAATTCACCTTTTGGGGACCTCATTCTGCAAATGTCAGACACACTAAATTCAGGCTTGGCGGTTTCATATCATTTTCTTAACCACCACTTATCCAGATGAAATCATACCCTGATTTTTCAAAGACAAATTGGGGGGTATATATTGGATTGAATTGTTGTCTGTCTGTCAGGCTTCCATCCGTCTGCCTGTTGTGATGTCTATCCATCCGTCTATCAACAATTGTTTTCTTCTCCATATTAAAGACCGAATGTATATTTCAGTGTGCATGTTCCCTAGGTGTCTCACAATCAGATTTGTTCAAATAAGTTCATCATAGGGTCCTACGAATATTCGATATTCGATTCTAGATTCGATTCGAAAGTCAAATTCGATTCGAAATTTCCAACTCGAAATTTCGAATATACACTGACAAAAAAAGTAAGCTGTTTACGGACAAGTACACACGTTGATCTTAACTGTTTCTGTGCCATATTATTCCCGAAAATTATGAATATATGCAGCTTATAATTCTTATTGTACCTCGCGAACGTTCGCATGATATTAAATATAATTATAGCCAGTAATTAGCCACTATAGGACGATTAAATAAATCTGAATTCTAGGCTCTAGCTTTGAACATGGTAGCCAAAAAAACTAGGAGATCGCCGATGGACCGACGATGCACGTGAATTATAATAGCGATGAGACTGAGCAACCGCTGGTGTTATCCGCCGACTATACGTCTCAGATTCCGCGTTATGTAATATCGCTGAGAATGTAAACAACACGTGTTCCCGGCGTCGAAAAGTGCACACGTGTGGGCGGTGTTTTCTTTTGAAGTTGACTTTCAGTTTCGGAGCATTCCTTGAAACTTTACAATTTGTCGTCTGTTATTCATGTTTATTTTAAACATGATAAAAGCTGCCATGCTGGAACTTACACGTGTGATGAATGCAACATGGTATATAAATCGCAAGCGTCTGGGACAACGACCCATCTAAGCATCCAGCACTACATAAACAGGCTACCCTGCGACCTGCATATTCAAGTTTATAACAACGGGTGTTTCCCATTGCCGATTTGCAATTGTGCATGTACATGCAAACTCTAACAATTGCGCATGATTTTAATTCTGATAATTAGTGCTGGGCGGTATGACGATATATCGGGTATACCCGGTTTTAATTTTGATATCGTCAATAATATCGTCTGAAATAAAAATATCGTACTACCGTCCCAAGTTGTAATATTCTCCATGTAGGTTGAAAACCCATCATATGGTCCCAACAAACAGCGAAGTTAGAGTAAGTATAATAGTCCCAAACTTCCAGGAAATACGCAGTCGAAAACGTTTTAAAACATCGGAGCACATTCTTGTCAAGTTGGATATGCTTCGTCGGACACATCAAAGAGATACTACCGTACCGGCCGGTGGATAAGTTGCATCTTTTTAACCCAATTTGCCCTATTAAAATCCTCCTGCGACTTATAGATCGGTAAGTCAATGAGGGGCATATTTTCAGCCGAATTTTGAGGAATCAACTGCGATCACAGGTAAATAACGGGACAAAATGCCGATGCAAACTAACTGCAACGCGATAAAATAATACAATTCGGTATACAAAAAATAAATAAATACCCCATCCTCATATGTACTTTGTCTTTATTTTATTGCCTGTCCGACATTTAAAACATATATATCGTATTATATGTATTGATATCTAAGAATTCAACCGCAATTATAAACAGCAGAAAATTCACAAACAGTGGACGTCCTTGACCTGACTGTGTAACACGTGCATGAGTGACCCACATACAATGACTGCGGTATGATCTCTTTGATGTCTGCAAACTTCTAGCAGATGACGTCACATCGGAATGTTTATTTAATGCCCTGGAATGAGCATAATAAAAGCCCTAAAGACTCTAAATGCATGTCTGGACAGCATGTTCTCATATTTTAATGAGGCTTATGTGCGAAGCCGCGAACTCCTGTTTATATTACATAAACATTATTTTATGCTGTACCGTGTACGCATAACATTTAATCCCCACGTAGTAGTTGACACTTAATACTGAAGAGTGCATTGCATCACTATTAGCCCAAAGCGTTTTCATTCATGCTTCGCGACAATTAGGCGACAACTAAATTATCGAGGCCATTATCCTAAAACAACAGTAAGCCGAGTCTCAGTTTTATATTCCTATAAATGATAGGATATTTTGTGTCTTTCCTCATACCTTAAATCTATTCAAACGACATCATTATATGTACCTATCAGTTTTCTTCGAATTCAAAATTGATAAACGTGGCATCAAAAGGAAACGTCTTAAGTTACGAAAGTTCATACAAGTTGAAAGTGATAAAATTCGCAAATGAACATGGTAATCGGCCTGCAGAACGAGAGTTTGGTGTTAGCGAGAAAATAATCAGGGACTGGCGCAAAAAGAAAGATATGATCTTTGCCATGCGTAGAGACAAACGAGCAAATCGCGGCAAAGCTGCATTCTGGCCTGAACTTGTGAAAGTGAAGTCAAATGTTTCTGTTTTATTTATATTTAGTTATACAAGTTGAAATGATGATGAATAAATGTTAATTAATACATTGATTTTACTCTCAACCACCCAGAGTTAGTCCAAACATCATTCAAGTCAAAATAATAAGTTTTATAATCCATGTTCCCACACACTCCTAATGAAAATGAACCAATGTTATCTCCCCTGCTTGGGAATCCCCCCAAATCACATTGGGAATACCGGAAGCATTGGTGGAATGTTCGTTCATTTTTACGTCTGTGATAAATTCTATTTAAAAAAAATGCTTCCTCTGCTCTAAATAACTCTAAATCCAGGTCAATCTGTCATTTTGATGTTCCCTTACAAGCCACTGAAATAGGTGCGACGTATACAACAGAAAGAGCCAAAAGGCAACATTTTAAGCTTCAAAATTCAATGCGACTTATCCAACGATACGATTTATCCACCGACCGGTACTGTAGTAGCATCAGTTGGCTACACTGTGAGATTGGTATGTCGCGCACATGCGACTGGCACAATGACCTCCTTTCAAGTTGGTGCAGCTTGCTCTATCAACCGTAACCGGTTGCTTGGAGACGGATTACGATGTCAGATTTTATATTGACCACACTTAGTCTAGCTGATCGTCTCAATGTGTGCAAATTGCGAGTAAAATGATTTTGTGGACATGTGCTGTACGGATCATGGCATTGCTATCGCTTCAACAAATGTCAAATTCACAAACTAATTGAACATGATTGTCTCTATTTATTTTCCTCAGCTAAAAAAATGCCGACGCAAATTCATTTCAAATTTTCACGTCGGCTTTTGCCTCGGCACTGCCCATTGTGGCATTGTCGACGCTAATTCCCAGGGCTGCCGTATATGGACATTGAAGTCCCACGGTGCTACCAACTACCAATTACCACTGATAAATATAGTCTCACAAACAACCAATTCCTCACAAATTAATAAAATGGCAATTTGAAACCGAATGCGGTGCTTAATGTGTGCATGGTGTTGAGCGCTATGGTCAAAGGGATATAACTCTAAAAAATGTATGCGAAAACGCACGTGGGCCGTGTTATATGATTATATCCCTTTGTTTCAAAGTTATTATTTCTCTGTCGGCAAACTGTCAATTGTTGCTGACGAGTGGTCATTATATACATGTATACTGTGATGTTACTGATAATTGTTCAATACACATTTACTTGACCTCTCATGACCCACAAATCGTAAATAAAACGTAGGGATGTATTGTGCAAACTTTATTTATGAAATATTGCATATATTGTACATTGTACTTACCAATTGTAATATACCAAAATAATATCGTGTATCGCAATGTTGTCGCCATAATATCGCGATATTTTTTGGGGCCAATATCGCCCAGCCCTACCGATAATCCGTTTAGTGGTTATATATTTAATCGTCGTGACGACCGCATGGACGTTTTAATTCTTTTTTTCTCTCGACAATTCTCAATTGAAGTTAATAGTATCAGAAACGACGGTTGATTGACACATAAATTATGATGGACCTTCATGGAAGTTCATAGAACATTTCACAAATCGTCTTATCATTGACATTAAATGCCTAATTGAGAATGCAACACACAGGTATGATTCGATTCGATATTTGATTCGATTTCGTCGACTCGAATCGATATTCGCTTCGATCAAAATATCCAATTCGCAGGACCCTAGTTCATCAGATCAAATAGGTGCGAAGCCAGGGCCATAACTCTTTCCCTCCATAGTAATTCTTTAAACAATTTTTTCTCAAGAACCATTGGGCCTATATAGCTTATTAGCTCAACTTTACTTTGTAAAGTTTGAGCTATTGCCATGGCTTTGTCGTCCGTCGTCCGTGTGCGCGTGTGTGCGTAAGGCGTCAACAATGCAGTCTACAGGTCGTACCTTTGATCGGATCATTATGAAATTTGTCATAGCTGTTGACATCAACATTTAGACTAGAATGATTCATTTTGGGGTCATTCGGTAAAAAAACATGGCCGCCAGTGGCCATCTTGCATTTCAAAATTCAATCCATTAGCACGGGCTACAGGGCGTACTGTTTGTCTGATCGTCATGAAATTTGTCATGGATGTTAATATTGACATGTAGATGGGAACGAGTAATTTTGGGGTCATTTGGCCCAAAAACATGGCCACCAGCAGCCATCTTGGATTTTACTCTTTGTATGACTAAATTCTTTAGCACTGGCTACAGGTCGTACTTTTAGTCTGATCATCATAAAATTTGTCAAGAATGTTAATAATGACATGTAGATGGGAATGAGTCATTTTGGGGTCATTCGGCCAAAAAACATGGCCGCCAGCAGGCATCTTTGATTTCACTCTTTGTATGACTAAATCCTTTAGCACGGGCTACAGGTCGTACCTTTAGTCCGATCATCATAAAATTTGTCATGGCTGTTGAAATTGGAATGTAGATGGGAACGAGTCATTTTGGGGTCATTCGGACAAAAAACATGGCCGCCCGTGGCCATCTTGGATTTCAAAATTCAATCCATTAGCACGGGCCACAGGTCGTACTGTTCGTCTGATCATCATGAAATTTGTCATGGATGTTAATATTGACATGTAGATGGGAACGAGTAATTTTGGGGTCATTCGGCCAAAAAACATGGCGGCCAGCAGCCATCTTGGATTTTACTCTTTGTATGACTAAATTCTTTAGCACGGGCTACAGGTCGTACCTTTAGTCTGATCATCATCAAATTTGTCATGGATGTTAATATTGACATGTAGATGGGAACGAGTAATTTTGGGGTCATTTGGCCCAAAAACATGGCCGCCAGCAGCCATCTTGGATTTTACTCTTTGTATGACTAAATCCTTTAGCACGGGCTACAGGTCGTACCTTTAGTCTGATCATCATTAAATTTGTCATGAATGTTGATAATAACATGTAGATGGGAACGAGTCATTTTGGGGTCGTTCGGTCAAAAAACATGGCCGCCAGCAGGTATCTTTGATTTTACTCTTTGTATGACTAAATCCTTTAGCACGGGCTACAGGTCGTACCTTTAGTCCGATCATCATAACATTTGTCATGGCTGTTGAAATTGGAATGTAGATGGGAACGAGTTATTTTGGGGTCATTCGGACAAAAAACATGGCCGCCAGCGGCCATCTTTGATTTCAAAATTTAATCCATTAGCACGGGCCACAGGTCGTACTGTTAGTCTGATCATCATAAAATTTGTTAATAATGACATGTAGATGGGAACGAGTCATTTTGGGGTCATTCGGCCGAAAAACATGGCCGCCAGCAGCCATCTTGAATTTTACTCTTTGTATGACTAAATTCTTCAGCAAGGGCTGCAGGTCGTACCTTTAGTCTGATCATCATAAAATTTGTCATGTATATTAACAATGTCATGTAGGTGGGAACGAGTAATTTTGGGGTCATTCGGCCAAAAAACATGGCCACCAGCAGCCATCTTGGATTTTACTCTTGTATGACTAAATTCTTCAGCACAGGCTGCAGGTCGTACCTTTAGTCTGATCATCATAAAATTTGTCATGGATATTAACAATGTCATGTAGGTGGGAACGAGTAATTTTGGGGTCATTCGGCCAAAAAACATGGCTGCCAGCAGCCATCTTGGATGACTAAATTCTTTAGCACGGGCTGCAGGTCGTACCTTTAGTCTGATCATCATAAAATTTGTCATGGATGTCAACAATTACATGTAGATGGGGAATGAGTCATTTTGGGGTCATTCGGCCAAAAAACATGGCCGCCAGCAGCCAACTTGGATTTTACTCTTTGTATGACTAAATTCTTTAGCATGGGCTACAGGTCGTACCTTTAGTCTGATCGTCATAAAATTTGTCATGGATGTTAACGATGACATGTAGATGGGAACGACTCATTTTGGGGTCATTCGGATGAAAACATGGCCGCCAGCAGCCATCTTGGATTTTACTTTTCTCTTCATGTCTTTTAACTAGTATTAGACATTCAACTTTCCACATTCCTAATCGCTCCATTGACTGTAATACATTAAATTATTCCCTTTCCAAGTTGAGCTACAGTGTCATTGACACTTTCATATTTGGTATGGAGGGGCCTTGGGTGACCGGGGTTCAGATTTGTTCAAATGGGGTCATTTTTAGGAAATGAGGTCCCCAGAGGGTGAATTCGGTGAAGCTAGTCCACCTTGCGGAATAGTGTCATTAAATTCACCTGCAAAGGTCAGACACACTAAATACAGACTTGGCTGTTCCAAAATTATTTTCTTAACCACCACTTATCCAGGTGAAATCATACCCTGATTTTTCAAAGAAAAATTGGGGGTATATTGGATATTGGGGGGTATATTGATATTACTAGATGAATCGATCTCATAGATGGGGATTCACATTTGTTCTAATAGGGGCAGAGATAAGAGATTTAACTCTCTGCTGTTTGGTACTGGTATAATAATATTGATTTCTAGGCAGCCTGGGTGGGGGCAATGGGGAGGGAGTGTAGAGGGGTGGATATTTTACCCCCTTCTTTGATCAAAATTTAAACAGTTGAAAATTTCATGCCTGATACTACATTAGTTGTAGATGAGATGTTCACACCAAAAATAGGTTAGAATTGTTCTCGTAGTTTGGTTTGATTTTCCAACATGTATGTTTTTAAACCATCAGTCCATATGTTCCTACTTCAGGGTAAACTGTGGGACCGAATTGGCCACAAATTTTTACATTATGGGGGGTGTCAGGTTGGTAATTTTCAAACGTTAGAGCTTGGAAGTACTGGTACCAGTCGTAAAGTTCAACCGAAGAGGGATGTACAAAAGGATTTTTGTGAACTTAGTACTGTGGTATGGTTGTCTTTAAAAGGTAAGAGGTTGGAGATTTGTCAGTGGTGTGCAATTAGAAATTTCAATGTGAAGAGCCCTGCTCATTAGTCAAGTTTTTTTCCTAAAACTCGATTTATAGTTTGATGAGGGACGGTGGGCGGGCGGGCGGCGTGTTTTGCTTATAACTCAACCGTTTATTGAATTTGGTGTGTGAGTACATATCCATGCACGTAAGCTGCAGACAAAAAATCGGGTTCGTCCGCACATTTATTACAGAGTTATGGCCCTTTGCCATTTTTCACTGATTTTAGGCTCGTTAGCGCAACAACTTCAACAAACGTTATCTGATTCGATTGAAATTGGGATATAGGTGTCTCCCAAGAATATCTCGGACGAGTTCGAAAACCGGCCTGGTCCGATAAAATTTGATAGAGTTATGGCCCTTAATTAGTCATTTTTCACGAATTTTCAGCTCGTTAGCGCGATAACTTCAACAAACGTTATCCGATTTGATTGAAATTTGGTATATAGGTGTCTCGCAAGAATATCTCGGTCGAGTTCGAAAACCGGCCAGGTCCGATAAAATTTGATGGAGTTATGGCCCTTAATTAGTCATTTTTCGATTTTACCTATTAATTAGTCTACCGATACTGATGCACACCAATTGGCTGTAGCCACCGGCGGTAAGCCACCGAAAACGAGACACAGCATCTCTGATGCCACCTCTTGTCGGAGAACTTCCAGCTATGTCCATGTTTAGAACTACTTGTCTTAAGTGATTTTGTCAACTCTTGTAGTTTTCAGAGTCCCCGTCTTATCAGTCTTTACAGTCTGGTGAGCGACCCACAGTCATTGACTGTCTTGTTTATTACCATCTCAAATTCTGCATATTTGTGCTTTCCTCCAACCTGATAATGTCTGAATCTTTCCCTAAGACGAGGACCGTCAATTGTTCATGTCGATCTCTAGTTATGGGAGGCTTCATCTGATTTTATCCAGTCCTTCGATTTTGAGGCGCGCAATTGCGCTTGCGCGCCTTGGCGCACGCGGATCTAAAAATCAGCAAGTTATTAAATGCGCACGCCGAAAAATTTAAATGCGCGCGTCGGAATTTGCAGCCAGTGAACGAGATTTTAACAAACAGCACATCAATGGTTAAACGCCGACAAGACTATTCACTGTGTATCTTTCTCAGTAGCGATGACGTTGATTACGAACATAATAACAAAGATCAAAGCGGCCGCCGGCGTCTTTCTCACTCAATGATTGGGGTACACCTCGTCACAACTGCTGCACGTGCGAGTTACCGCAAAAAAGTGTCAATTCTTTGGCAGCCTCGTTTGATGTTTCGGCATGCGGGATTCGCCGATTCATTTGAATATTATTGCCATAGATTAGGTTTTAAGTTTAACTATACTTCGAAGCGAAAAATTGACATTGGAGCCTCCTCAAATACATACTCTATCAAAACGAAAGAGAGCCCCGGTTGATTCGTCGGATTCCGGTGAATCTGATTGCGGTAACGATTCCACTTCCGAGTTTGAAGTTTTAAGTGACTGCGAGTCTGGTGAGCATGCGCTCTCAGACGCGGAAGTGGACTCATTACCGTGATTAGATTCACCTGGATTGCCAGATAATCGGATTATTGTGGACTTGATATTGTACTACAATATAAACATATGTTTTTATTTCTGTTTTCACTTTAAGTTGCCAAAGGCACACTTGGAATTACACGTGTGTATCATTATAATTGTGTTTGTCTTTATTCAGTAATCATTTCATCCATGTTAATTTGAATTGTGCTCCCGCAAAAAAGGCGCGCGCAAATTCCAAAAGCTCCGAGCAATATATCGCGCACCTACGTTTTCCAAATTCGAAGGACTGTTTTATCACTGTCCTGATCTTGTAATTATAATGAAAGTTATATTTGAGTAGTACAGAAAGAAATTAGTCTTGCTTATTATTGAATAAATCAATTAAAAACAAGTGCCAAATATGCCATCAAGGGTGTTGCACATTGTTTTTGACTCAACGGCACTGTGCATGAAAATGATTTTATGCCCAATCTATCAGATTCTGACTTTCATCACTTAGGCCATATAAACTTAATAGTTTGTTTCTCAGGGATTTTTTTTTTCAAAGTGATGAGGGAGGCAGTTATTTATATTTATTATTTTTTTCAAATTAATTTTGTGGTGAGGCAGGTATTTATATATATAATATTTATCGGAGTCCCATATTAAGGAATAATACTGGATATGAGGAATAATACTGGATATGGGCAATATACTGAAGCAGGGAAGCTGACCATCATATATCCCCTTAATAATCTAGATTTGTAATAAAGTTGTATAGAGGAAACAGTTTGAGTTATTCACTCAAGGCAGAAGATGTGGAAACTACATCGGTGAAATTTGATGTAACTCAGGGTGACCACCAGCCAGATCAAGCTTTATTGGAAGGAGTTCCACTGGACTACACATGAATTGATAATATTAAATCACAACAATAATTTATGAAATAAAAGGTTTATTTTCTAATTAATCACCGACTTTCATAAAAATCTTGAAGTTTGGAATAGTGCTGATCCACAAACCAGAGTGCATTACATACAATAGCCATGCATTGCCGACCCACACTGTCAACGCTAACCTTTCGGAATCCCACTTTGTTTTCAACCAGTCAATGAATGAATTGCACAATTTGTTACGTTTGTTTTTCACATTTGTCTTACTGGGCAACACCACCTCCTTGCAACTTGTCATCAACACCGAGAATACATCAACTACTTCTCCCGATTTATTCTCTGGTGCATCTTCTTTGGTCACTCGAATTTGAAAATATCGTCCGAAAAATTGCGTGACTTCAGAAAACATGATGTCATTGATGATCATCATCATGATCATGATGTCTCCTGCAACTGTGTCAAAGCCCCCCGTTTTCGTTTTTGAAACAACCAGGTCAAAATCATCGTCAATGTCTTTCGTGGACATGAAATCATCAGCCATTTGAGGAACAGTTTTTGATCTGTTGTCTGATATAATTGTCCATTTGCCTTCCGACGCATTCTGCACGATACAAATGTTCACCAAAGTCGCCATTTTGTTATTATTTTAAACAGGAAGTTTGTCAGAATTATCCGCCCTTGTTTGTGAATGTAAAGTCCGGATAGATTTGCAGTCCGGATAGATTTGCAGTTTGCGTAAAGTTTCAAGACGAAGTTATCGGTCTGGGGCGGTTCGGGACATGCGGTATTTATATATTTATTATTTTATAGGTGCCAATAAATAAGGGGGAGGCGCAGGTTTTTGGGGGACGCGGCGATCCCTGAGAAACGAACTATTAAGTGTGTATGGCCTTATTATTTCACTGTTACCAATTGATTTTCAAATCACTAATTGTTTGTCCTGACAACCTATCAAGAAAAAATATTTCCTGCTAAGCTCACTGTAATGTGGGAAAATAATATTACTCAAATTTTATCTCAATTATCCTGAATTATCTCATTTATTCTCGTAAGCCTGCTTGTATCTAAAAGTAACAATATTATTGACGATGTTTGTCTCATTATTCAGACGAGAAGCCTGACTCCTTTAACTCCACTTACGGGTCGTCGATATCTAAAGGAAAAGGACCTTACAATCACCCCAATATCTACAGCTACACAAGGTGTCAGTCGTCTCCAGGCTCTATTATCAGGTCGGAAGACGCAGTCCAGTGAACGGTTGCTACAGATATTCAAATGGTTAGTTCAACTATCGACTTCATTCACTCACGGCACGTTATGTTTTTGTTAAATCTTTTTTCGCTTGTTATTGCAACATAATCTGGTTTCAATCAGACGTTTTTAACATCCATGTGATTTTTTGAAACAAAAATATTTAATGGACCTATTGTTTTGAATTGGAACTGCACATGGGCATGGAGTTTTTTTTGTTCCCCGACATTCTGAAAGAAAAGGGAGACTATAGAAACGGGCTCTGTTTGTCCGTCCATCACACTTTTGACTACCTTCATGGTGTAATCATCTATTCCTACATATTTCATCCCAGAGATTTGAAACTTCAGAATATTGTTGCCCATATATTGAAGATGTGCAACATGTATATAGATGACTGGAAAAAAAAAATTTGACGGAGTTATTAACCCTTTTCGACTTTGAAAATTTCAACATTTTTTAGTATTTTCTGTATGAGGGTACCTTCATGGTGTAATCAACTCCTCCTACAGTTTTCATCCTAGAGATTTGAAACTTCAGAATATTGTTGCCCATATATTGAAAATGTGCTGCATGTATATAGATGACGGATTTTTTTTTTTTTTTTGTACAGAGTTTTTAACCCTTTTCGACTTAGAAATTATAAATTTCAACATTTTGTATTATTTTCTGTATGAGGGTACCTTCATGGTGTAATCAACTCCTCCTACAGTTTTGAAAGAAAAGGGGGACTATAGAAACGGGCTCTATCCGTCCAATTGCCTGTTCGTCCGTCCGTCCTTCACACTTTTGAGTACGGTACCTTCATGGTGTAATGATCTCCTACAGATTTCATCCCAGAGATTTGAAACTTCAGAATATTGTTGCCCATATATTGAAGATGTGCAACATGTATATAGATGACGGAAAAATAATTTTTTGACTTGAGTTATTAACCCTTTCGACTTAGAACATTTCAACATTTTTAGTCAAGTTTTTTTCCAAAACTTGACTTATAGTTTGATGAGGGGCGGCGGACAGGCGGGCGGCCTGTTTTGCTTATAACTCAACCGTTTATTGACGGATTAAATTTTTTTTGGTGTGAGTACATATCCATGCACGTAAGCTGCAGACAAAAAATTGGGATCGTCCGCACATTTATTACAGAGTTATGGCCCTTTGCCATTTTTCACTGATTTTAGGCTCGTTAGCGCAACAACTTCAACAAACGTTATCTGATTCGATTGAAATTTGGGATATAGGTGTCTCTCAAAAATATCTCGGACGAGTTCGAAAACTGGCCTGGTCCGATAAAATTTGATAGAGTTATGGCCCTTAATTAGTCATGTTTCACGAATTTTCAGCTCGTTAGTGCGATAACTTCAACAAACGTTATCTGATTTGATTGAAATTTGGTATATAGTTGTCTCCCAAGAATATCTCGGACGAGTTCGTAAACCGGCATGGTCCGATAAAATTTGATAGAGTTATGGCCCTTAATTAGTCATGTTTCACGAATTTTCAGCTCGTTAGCGCGATAACTTCAACAAACGTTATCCGATTTGATTGAAATTTGGTATATAGATGTCTCCCAAGAATATCTCGGACGAGTTCGAAAACCGGCCTGGTCCGATAAAATTTGATAGAGTTATGGCCAGAGAAGGATCCAGGGCTCTTTTGATACCTGTTACAGGTTTGGGCGCCCAAACTCTGGTGGCCTAAATGTCCCCAAATTGCAAGTGGATAGTTTAATTAAAGCTGAATTTTCTATATTTTGAAGGAAATCTTCTATTATAATTCAACAACATGCAATGCAAATCATCAATATACAGTTGATATAGAGCCTTTATTTGCTTAATCAAGTGTCCAGTGAGAAATATTTTAACCCTTTAATGACTGGAGTGGGGCTTCTTGAAATTTTGCAAAAATCCTGTGCCAATGCATTCTCTTATATAAATGAGAGTCTCCCATCTAAGGAGCCTCGCATATCTACATGTAACATAATACATTGGCCTTTATCTTGACCTTGTAAGCCAGTGCATTTTTTTATGCGGGATCTTTAATGCTGCACCTAAGGGATGGGGGCGACCCCCTCCTGTACCTACCCCCATCTCGGGCCTACAGCCCTTGGGATATGCCTTCGGCATATCATGGTCCCAAAACAGGTGTCCCCAAAAAATCCCTGGATCCATCCCTGGTTATGGCCCTTAATTAGTCATTTTTTCACAAATTTTCAGCTCGTTAGCGCGATAATTTAACAAACATCATCCTATTTGATTGAAATTTTGATATATAGGTGTCTCCCAAGAATACCTCCGACGAGTTAGAAAACCGGCCCGGTCCGATAAAATTTGATAGAGTTATGGTCCTTAAGTAGTCATTTTGTACGAATTTTCAGCTCGTTAGCGCGATAACTTCAACAAACGTCGTCCGATTCAACTAAAATTTGGTATATAAGTGTCTTCCAATAATATCCTGGACGAGTTCGAAAACCAGCCTGGCCCAATAAAATTTGATAGAGTTATGGCCCTTAATTAGTAATTTTTCGTGAATTTTTAGCTTGTTAGTGCGATAACTTCAACAAACATCCTCCGATTTGTTTAAAATTTGGAATAGACATACTTGCCAAGAATATTTCGGACGAGTTCGAAAACCAGCCTGGCCCGATAAAATTTGATGGAGTTATGGCCCTTAATTAGTCATTTTTCTATTTTTACCTAAACGAGACACAGCATCTCTGATGCCACCTCTTGTTTAAAATTTCTTAACAAAGCGGCATCGACTTGCGATGTTGTCGGGGGACACTGGTCGGCTAACATTTTATTTATATGAACATAGTGGAACTGCACATTGACATGCTGTTTTTGATATATAGCAGGGGAAGGGGGGTGTAGCACCATATGGGACGATGTAAGCCAAAGGGTGCCCAAACTCGAGAACATTCCCCTACTGTAGTTGTTATCATATTCAACCTTGGCTGATATTATTTATTAAACTTTGCATGTCAAGGCTGTGATAGTGGATACTACTAAACTATGTCACTTGGAACAACTCAATATAAAGCTTTCAATTGACCTTGTTCTTGCATAAATGTTTCATAGTATATTTTCAGGGATTGTACGAGTGACCCAAACAATGAAATTGCAGTGAGAATTAAAGAAATGGGCGATGCTTTCTGTGCAAAATATGTTCAGGTAATTAATTTTTGCGGTTAATTCTTGGATCTTGTGTCTGAAAATTCATTGCCCTCGTTGGGTAGCTATCTAATTTGAACGATTTTCGATCCAAAACATTGTTGCTGACGGCCATCTTGGATTTTACTCTTTGCATGACTAATTACTTTGGCATGCCCTACAGCCAACATTTTTCATCTGATTCATCTCAACTTCATGTGACATGAAGCTTTATCATCAATTCAATCCCTTCATTGTATTTCTATAAACTTTTCTTATTAATCCTAGCTCCCATTAACTGCAATGCATAACATTTTAAAAGTTGAGCTACAGTGTCATTGACACTTTCATTTATCAGAAACAAGGCCACTGGCAGCCATCTTTGATTTTACGCTTTGCATGACTATACCTTTTGGCACACCCTACAACCTACATTTGTATCTGATTGATCCCAAACTTTTTAAGTTTTATGGCTCTCTTACTTACGCAGCCATATTATAAGCAGGGTTTCCACTAGGGGTTGGGGGAATGTGGCCGTATTTGGGAAGCACATGATTTTGATGTTTATCACTGAAAAGTAGTCATTTCCTTTTGCACTTGATACAACATTGAAGCTCTGTATAGAAACCAAATTAAAATAGATCATCTTTCTTTGATCTCAAGTTAATGAACTAAAAGCATGTAAGCACCACAACATACAATGGATACAATGAATTTTATAACAGTAGCAATATTAAAAGCCAACATCAAAGAAATTACTGGGGTTGGAAAGACACATTGTCACACTCAGTGTCAAGCGTACTCCAGCAGTAATAAGTGTTACGTCAGAGCTCATGTCACGTGGTTTGCACACATTCTGCATGCCTGCTTTCTTTGTATTTTATACAGTACCGATCAAAACAAGTTTGTGTAAACTCAAAAGCCATTCCTCAGACAGAGATGACCACATGCTGGATTCTTATCATGGATAATTTTGCATTCAATGGATAGGGAATAAATACACTGATAATAAGGCCAAACTTTTTAATTTTTCTGCTTTACTAATTTTTTTAACCTTGTTTTGGTAGGGTCGGTCGGAAAACAAATAAAAATGCTTGAATCATTATTTTTTTTTGGACATTCGCTAAGGTGGTAACTGTGTCTTTATAATTCTCTGTCAGTCATTTATAGAGAACACTTTTTGGATGTATATCACAAAATTCAAATCCAGTACTATTATTTGAAACATAGCTCAGATTATTGAATAATATTGAAAAAATCCAGAAATAAATGGTTTGTTTTTGTTCAACATTTTAATTATATTCAGTTATAATGTATACATTGAAAAAGTAAATTATTCATCTGGATGGATGTCATGGTTTGTTTTTGTTCAACATTTTAATTATATTCAGTTATAATGTATACATTGGAAAAGTAAATTATTCATCTGGATGGATGTCATGGAAAAATAAGTAGCCGACAGATAATATATTTGCAGAAGGATTCCTATTAGTTGGTGGGAAATGTTCAGATAATAAGTGTAGAACTTGTTGAACTTATTATCTGAACATTTCCTAAGGAATCTACTTGTCTGGTCAATGAGTATTTAGTATAGAGAGGGTTAATACACACATGGGAATGATGAGATTAGTAGTAGTGATAAAAAGTGAATGTGTAACTTGAGCAAACCCACATACTCATTAGTTTGTCATTCCTATCTAAGAAACCTTGTCGACTGTTATTGGTCTTCAGTCATAAAGATCACCATAAATTCCCAGGAATACAAAATGTATTCTAAAGGCCATTTAAAGTTTTAAAGAGATGTCAAGATTTATAGAAAGCATACAGGTATCTTGGTGGCCGACACATAAACTCAAGCTGACTTCTCGGTTTTCAACTTGGATGTAGTTAAAAGTAATTAAAGCCAGAGATATCTATAGTTGGTGTGTCCTATGCATCTTTAATCACCAGTAAAATGTGGTTAGATAATTTGTTACTGATAAGCAGAAACAGCTGTCGGCTGTGAAAATAAAAATAAAAATTATATTTGATTTTTATTTCCTTGTCCGGCCACAGAAAACAGGGTCAGCGGATCCGTAAAGCAGTAAAATAAAAAAGTTTGGCCTAACTATTAATTTTTTATTTTTTTTCAGTTTTAATTAATCATTTCTTTGATACTTTGTTTTGAGGTAAAAGGTCCGCACTGCTCGTCACAGGGACTGCAAAAACTCACATGTGTTCATGGTTGTAGCTCAGTATCCTTGGGGAGACTTATTTTTCCATGAAATGGTTCTCTAATGGTCAACATTAGCTGGCAAATAAAATTACCTTTGTTTATCATTTTCTGTTTCTTTTATTTTGTGGGAGGTACACATGCGATACACAAGCATTAGAATGGGACAACCTGTATGAGTATTCTATGTGTAGGAGGGGAAATTTAGGCTAATGGGAAAGGGACCCACTCCCCCTCCAGCGGAAACCCTGTTTAGGGTTACCATTCCCCCAACCTCTTGGTGAAAACCTTGCTTTTAGGTTTTTTTGCAGCTTGAAAGTTTTTGTCTCATGTGTAAGTATTTCTACTTTTCAGCCTTCAGACAATTTCCTTGGTACGAATATAGACTTTGCAAAGAAGAGATTGCAGCTAGCGGAGTCATTGTATTTTAAGATTCTGGAAAGTATTGTTGAGTCTGAGATTACACGGTTTGACTTGCGACGGAAAGAAGAAGATCCAGTAGTGCTACAGAACAAGAAGATAAACCTTACTGTACGTACCAAAGTTAAATATAAAAAATAAACCTTACTGTACGTACCAAAGTTAAATATAAAAAATAAACCTTACTGTACGTACCAAAGTTAAATATAAAAAATAAACCTTAGTGTATGTACCAAAGTTAAGTACCAAAGATAAACCTTACTGTACGTACCAAAGTTAAATATGAAAAATAAACCTTACTGTACGTACCAATGTTAAATACCAAAAATAAACCTTACTGTACGTACCAAAGTTAAATATAAAAAATAAACCTTACTGTACGTACCAAAGTTAAATATAAAAAATAAACCTTACTGTACGTACCAAAGTTAAGTACCAAAGATAAACCTTACTGTATGTACCAAAGTTGAATACCAAAGATAAACCTTACTGTACGTACCAATGTTAAATATAAAAAATAAACCTTACTCTACGTACCAAAGTTAAATATAAAAAATAAACCTTACTGTACGTACCAAAGTTAAGTACCAAAGATAAACCTTACTGTACGTACCAAAGTTGAATACCAAAGATAAACCTTACTGTACGTACCAATGTTAAAAACCAAAGATAAATATGTGTTATATACACTATGTATTTGTATCGATTCATGTATCGCGACTCGGCTAGTTTTCGTGTCCATATAGCGACGAGGCGACCTTGTGTATATAACACATTTATCTACCATTGGTGTGACAGATACCCTGCACAAATTACATTTTAGGAGTTTCTTAAATGCCGAAAACTGTTGAATTTGTGTCCGACGATTAGCTTTCTTGAGTAAATTCTCCGAACCTGCAAAGGTATCTGTGTCACGCGATTAGCTCGCTTTGCTAAATTCTCACAACCTGCAAGTTAACGGAAATTGTATTAAATGGACACAATCTCTTACACTTATAATAAATACTGAACAAAAACATATTAGTTACCCTGTGATATGTTATACCATAATACCCATGGTGGTAGGCAATCAAATATTGTTAAAACATTGAAACTATTTGTTTATAGTACGCAAGAATATACGTTGGTATGTCGTTTTGATTTTTCACGCGATTGATGTGACGTCAGTTCATTCATGATTTTGAACCAGTCAACGACGTTACGAGCGCCTTGGATCGCAACTGCAGTAACGATACAGATATTTTTATCGCCAATTCGTTATCGCCAATTGTATCAGGGAATTTCGTAGGAAATGGTAGATAAACCTTACTGTACGTACCAATGTTAAATACCAAAAATAAACCTTACTGTACGTACCAAAGTTAAATATAAAAAATAAACCTTACTGTACATACCAATGTTAAATATAAAAAATAAACCTTACTGTACGTACCAAAGTTAAATACCAAAGATAAACCTTACTGTACGTACCAAAGTTAAATACCAAAAATAAACCTTACTGTACGTACCAAAGTTAAATGCCAAAAATAAACCTTACTGTACGTACCAAAGTTGAATACCACAGATAAACCTTACTGTACGTACCAAAGTTAAATATAAAAAATAAACCTTACTGTACGTACCAAAGTTGAATACCACAGATAAACCTTAAATGTATGTGCCAAAGTTAAATAACAAGGATACACCATACTCTTCGTACCAAAGTTCAATGCCCATGGAGACATTATTATACATACCAAAGTTATATACCACAAGGTAAACCTTACTATTATGCATGTGTAAATAAAGTCCATTTATGCCACTCCCTTCCCTACTAAATGATGGTTCTTCATTTGTAGAACCTAATATACCCCAAGGAGTGAAGAAACTAATAAACTAATGCATGCGGTTCGACGAAATATTTTATTCGCCAAAATCACTCAAAGGTGTCAATTGATCAAAAGTCCTTGTTGCTGGCTACGAATTAATCATGGTAATATTTTTTGAAGAAATCTAAATGTCCATTAGGTGAACAGACCTTGATAAAATTTTGAGTGAAATACTGTTTGTGGGTGTAAAGCGCCACAATGCTGGTAGCTTAAGATGGACCAGCATTACAGCCAACCATTTACATGTATGTTTCAATATCGGGTTAATGTTTCTGTAAAGGCTGGTTACATATATTAACCTCTTAGACACCTGTGTGGTAAGACTTTGAAAAAGCATTTTACCAGTTCATATCATGTACTTTTTAGCTCACCTGAGACGAAGTCTCCGGTGGAGCTATAGTCATCACTCCTCGTCTGTCCGTCCGTCCGTCAACTTTAAAAAAAAACATCTTCTCCTCTGAAACCATCATACCGAATTGGTTCATATTTGGTGTGGATGTTCCCTAGGTGACTCTCATTCAGATTTGTTCAAATGAGGTCACTGGGTCAAATAGTTGCGAAACCAGGGTCATAACTCTATTCCTCCATAGTAATTCTTACAACAACTTCTTGTCCATAACCATTGTGCCGATTTAGCTAATAATTGGTATGGAGGGTCCTTGGGTGACTGGTGTTCAGATTTGTTCAAATGAGGTCACCCGGTCAATTAGTTGAGAAACCAGGGCCATAACTCATAGTAATTCTTACAATGACTTCTTCTAAAATAATATTGGACCGATTTAGCTTATATTTGGTACTGAGGGACCTTGGGTGACTGGGAATCAGATTTGTTCAAATTGGGTCACTGGGTCAAATAGGGGCAGAGCCAGGGACATAACTCTAAAAACAAAAATATTACATTTTTGCATTTTGATTATATTTGGTGTGGATGTTCCCTAGGTGACTGTCATTCAGATTTGTTCAAATGAGGTCACTGTGTCAAATAGTTGCGAAACCAGGGCCATAACTATATTCCTCCTTGGTAATTCTTATAACGACTTCTTGTCTAGAACCATTATGCCGATTTAGTTTATATTTGGTATGGGGGGTCATTGAATGACTGGGGTTCAGATTTGTTCAAATGGGGTCACTGGGTCAAATAGGGGTGGAGCCAGGGCCATAATTCCCAAAAAAATAATAAAAAATTCAGGAACTCCTTTATCAATTTAACATAAAAAAATATATATCACCCTCCCCCCACATGACCCAGAACCCCACCCTGCCCCCAACCAACAGCATTCCACCCTATCTCATCTCCTAACTCATAGGATCTCTCCCACCAGCAGATTAAGTCAATTGTATTAGCTACAGACAGAGAGAGAGTTAATATAAATACACACACAGTCATCAATTGAGATGTTTATCAGCCTGACAGATTCTGTGTGAACTAATGCTTAGCTAGCACTCATGCCAATGTGTGTTATTAAAATAAAATAAACACAAATTATTGTTCTCTAACCTGAATTTAGTGTGTCTGGCATTTGCAGAATGAGGTTCCCATAGGGTGAATTTAGTTATGCTACCCTGCACAGCAGTCTAGCATCACCAAATACACTAGCCAGGGTCCTCATTCTGCTTAGGCCTCATCTTATGGGAAGTATATAGGCACTTAAATTGACATTTTTACTTACTTTTTCCCTTCTGTTTAGTTTCTATATCCCCTAATTTGTGAATATAAAATGCATAATTGAGGTGCCCAATGGGTGCACATCACCAACTTTAACTGGAGAACTTCAATCTAATGCTATGTCTCCCATAGCAGTTGAGGCCTACACAGAATGAGGTCCCCAGAGGGTGAATTTGGTAATGCTAGCCCGCATTGCAGGATTGTGTCATTAAATTCACCCTTTGGGGACCTCATTCTGCAAATGTCAGACACTATGTTCAGGCTTGGCTTTTCGAATATTATGTTCTTAACCACCAGTATCCAGTTGAACTCATTATACCCTGATTTTGCAAAGAAAACTAGGGGGGTATATTGGATTGAATTTGTCAGTCTCTATGTCAGACTGTTTTCCCATCCATCCATCTGTCATTATGTCTCTATCCGTCCATCAATTGTTTTCTTCTCCAGATACATATTAAAGACCAAATGGGTTTATATATTTAGGTGTGGATGTAAATCCTTGTTTTGATCACAGCTGTAGGAGTAACACAATACATTGGTATTGCTGGGCAAAATGTTTGTGCCATCATTAATTATCTCCATGTCAACCGGTCTCCCAGACATTCTGGTAGCTGATAGTGGCTTTTTGAATGGAATTTTATCCCATGTTTATCTCAGATACAAATTACCTGTTTGACAGATAAAGTTTATTTTTACTATTAATATTAACCATTTCATGACCAGAGTTGTGCTGGTGAGAGCAATGAAGACCCTGTGCTTGTGCATTCTCTTATATATGCTCCCATGGGAAGCCTCCCCATATAAAAGAGAATGCACTGGCTTTCAAGGTCATGGTAATTTTGTTGAGCCAATAGGCATTCAAATAAATCATGTATGTCATATTCTTGCAGGGATGTCGGCACTGTGGGGGGGGGGGGGGGTGATTTACAGATTTGTTCAATGAAATGTAATTGTTGAGCTCACATCTTCTCTAGGCTGAATGGGTTCATATTTGGTGTGGATGTTCCCTAGGTGACTTACATTCAGAGGGGATATGTTGAGCTGGAGGGGGGGGGGGGGGTGATCTGTAGTGTTCCATTTGTAATTTAAAGGTAGATATTCACTGATCGGCATGAAGCCTCTCTAGCCACATATCCTGTTTAGATCCACTTCTTTTAAAGTGATTATGAAAAGTTCTGACTGTTATGGTCTCAAGAGTCCCAGTCTTATCAGTCTTTGCAGTCTGGTGAGCGACCCCACAGTCTTTGACTGTATTGTTATGGCAGTTATACATTTCCACTCAATTTGTATACTTACTAGTACTGAGAATGCTCTTCCCCAACATTTCCCTTCTGAAACTATGATTAAAGTTATCTTTTGACATTTTTACTGTTATATAATATGCTTGGTCTTCTTAAAAGAATAGTGAAACACTTTACCGACAAATTCCAGGCCTACACTGTATTTTGAATATGACTTAGTCTTTTGAGCCTTACTTAATAAATCACGTTAAAATGATGATTGTTTCTACCGTGTTTGAGATGACAAGTCATGGCAAGATGATGAATGTTTTAATTTATGATTTCCTGATTTCACTAAATCTGATTGACATGAATTTCATCTGAAATAAACAACATAAATATGAAATACACCAGTTTAATTCCATTAACCTTTGATTTCGTTGTTTGTCTATGAAATAAACACCAACTCTCTCTTAGTTGACAAATATGTGATGTATGACCAGCAGCTGTCTTATCTGTCCGCTGTTGTATGTTCTAAAATGGGTATAAAATACAGAATACATTTATGTAAAATATACCTGAAATTATCTCTTGATAGACAAATGTGCCCAGCCCTGTTAATTAGGAGATATTTGCCTTGACTAAGAAATTGCCTAGGATTTGCATTTTTGTTGCATGCTCTACACATAACTTCAGTTTACAATTGGAACTTGGTCCATTATCATGGCAAACTTCGGTTGCGTTTGGTTTAAAATGGCTGATAAAGCATCAGCAGGCTCTGAAATTTGCCTCGGTTAAAAAAATAGCAAACAATAATTGTTTTTGCTTCGGTTGAGCCAATAGCCGATGCTAATTAACAGGGCTGTGTGCATTTGTAAGTAAATTACATTGACAAGTACCTTTCAATATCGGGTTAATGTTTCTCTATATGTTAGTTGCATATAATAACCTCTTAAACACCTGTGTGTGAAGACTTGTGTCAAGAACAACGAAAAACATTACCGACAAAATCCAAGCATACACTGTATTTTAAATATGACTTATTATGCCCCCGACTTGAAGTCGGTGGGTATATAGTCGACGTCTCCGTCCGTCGTACGTACGTACGTCCGTCCGTACAAACATTTTGCATTATTGTTCAGCAACCGCTGGGCAGATTTAACTGATATTTGGTATGGTGATAGAGCAGCATGGGGGAACAGCTACATGCATAGTGCGGGTTTCGTCCACCCATTTTCACCAGAGTTATGGCCCTTTTTTGACATAGAAAATTCAATTTATTCCGTCCGTACAAACATTTTGCATTATTGTCCAGCAACCGCTGGGCAGATTTAGCTGATATTTGGTATGGTGATAGAGCAGCATGGGGGAACAGCTACTTGCATAGCGTGGGTTTCGTCCACCCATTTTCACTAGAGTTATGGCCCTTTTTTGACTTAGAAAATTCAATTTTTTTCTAGTTTTTTGGGTTTCCAAATGATAGCGTGAGCTTTGGTGGTACGATTGCAAATCCCGTATTTTTGTGGATCAGTTATATGAAAATACATGTCAAGTGCGAATTTGGGTATGATCTGATTACTTTTTCCCAGAGTTATGGCCCTTTTTTCAACTTAGAAAATTTTAATTTTTGCTTGTTTTGGGGTTTCCGGATCGCTTGTTTTTGGGTTTCCGGAATTTCTAATACGAACTTCTTTTGGAATGGTCTTATATACCCACTCGGATATCTGCAGTTTCGTCCATGCTTAATCCGAATTGCTACGGTCGGGGGCAAATGCCACGCGACAGCGTACCTCTTGTTCTTTTGAGCCTTACTTACTAAATCACATTAAAATGATGATTATTTCTACTGTGTTTGAGATGACAAGTCATGGCAAAATGATGAATGTTTTAATTTATGATTCCTGATTATACTAAATCTGATTGCCATGAATTTCACCTGAAATAAACAACATAAACATGAAATACAGTGTATAATTCCATTAATCTTTGATTTCGTGGTTTGTCAATGAAATTAACACCAACTCTACCTCAGTTGACAAATATGATCTGATGTATAACCAACAGCTGTCTTGTCTGTCCACTTTGTATGTCATAAAACAGGTATAAAATACAGAATACATTTATGTAAAATATACCTGAAATTACCTCTGATGGTCAAATGTGCACACCCCTGTTAATTATGAGAAATTTGCCTTAGCTAAGAAATTGCCTTGGCCAGAAATTTTTCCTCTTAAAAGCCTAGGATTTGCATATTATTTGCATGCTCTACACATAACTTAAGTTTACAATTGGAACTTGATCCATTATCATGGCAAACTTGGCCTGCTAATGGCTGATGATCAAGCATTGGCAGGCTCTGAATTTTGTTTGTTGTATAAATAGGTTTATTGCAAATAAAATAAGCAATGAGCCAGACGACAAGTACGAAGACCTATATAAGTCCGACTCAACAAGATATAAATTGCAAAGAAAATTCATGTGATTAACAAAAGAAAAACAAAATTAAGTGCATATGGTGGTACTGTACAGTTGATTCAGGAGTCCTTGGGGTGTTAAGAAGCTAGATATTCAATAACTTTCTAAATTTTAATCCATTTGAGGCCATGAAATTTGCCTCTGTTTAAAAATAGCCAGCGATATTTGTAATTGCCTCGGCTCAGCTGATAGCCGACGATAATTAACAGGGCTGTGTGCATGTGTAAATAAAGTCCATTGACATGTACATTCAATAGCAGGTTAATGTTTCTCTAAAGGCTGGTTGCATATATTAACATGTGTGTGAAGACTTTTGTCAAGAACAATGAAGCACTTTTCCCGACAAAATCCAAGCGTACACTGTATTTTGAATATGACTTAGTCTATTGAGCCTTACTTACTAAATCACGTTAAAATGATGATTATTTCTACTGTGTTTGATATGACAAGTCATGGCAAAATGATGAATGTTTTAATTTATGATTTCCTGATTATACTAAATCTGATTGCCATGAATTTCACCTGAAATAAACAATATAAGCATGAAATCCATTGTATAATTCCATTAATCTTTGATTTGCTGTTTGACCATGAAATAAACACCCACTCTACCTCAGTTGATAAATATGTGATGTATGACCAACAGCTGTCTTATCTGTCCACTTTTGAATAAAATTGGTATAATAAAATACGGAATACATTTATGTAAAAATATACCTGAAATTACCTCTGATCGACATGTGATTGGGCTATGTATAAAATTTAAATACCCAGGCAAAACATTACTATACTCAGGATAAATATTACTGTACCTACTAGATAGAAATATGTAGAATAAATCTTGTTCAGGTTAAATGCTCCCAGGCTCATTTTATGGAATGCACGAAAAGCCAGAATTGCCAGGAAAATTGAGCTCTTTGCTATTTAATGTGGGGTGATAGAGAATCAGTCCGTTGCGACTTTTTGCAAGCTTGGGTAGCTTCTATTTCTTTAAAATTGATTTTGAAATGCAGAATAACAGCATGATATTTTGCGATTGTGGAGTCGGTCACATTTTAACACAATCATTGCTCTATTGGCTTGAATATTTATTTACAATTTTCCTAATTTCCTAATTTTGTATAGCTTGTACTCCTTCCATTTTCTGTAAAACAAATAATTTATTTTATTTGTATCAACATCAGGGATATTTTTTAAACTGCTAGTTTATGTTGGAATGACAATATAGCTTCTTGCTACCTGGACTGAGCATATGCTATTTTCTAGCAGAGGCACAGCTGAAGGCCTTGCAAGATGAGTGTGACACATATAGCAGATGTGTCTTCAGCACATAGGTCAGGATCCCAGTCGTTCTTGTGTGGAATTCTCTTATTGTGTAGCTAATAACTGTCCCCAAAAATTTCAGAGGAATATGTAAACCGGCTTCGTCCGTCCGTCCCATTCCTAATTTTTTTCTTTTCTTGTAAATACTTTGGAACTATTTATGTGCTTTTCAAGCTCACCCAATCTGAAAATTGGCATACATAGTTTTATACGTCTGAGACAAAAAAAGCTGCAAATATTCTCTTTTGTGTCAATGTCATGGCCTGTAAATAATTTACAGACAACTATTCATCAATTTATGTCTTACTCAAGTATTCAACTAATCATCATTTACTTTCTATTAAAATTCCAGAACTTATTGACCAGAGATATCTTCCATAGATCGATGTTCGCTGGTTGCTTAGAAATAGTGATATTTTCATATAATTCCCAAAGGTATGTAAATGGCAGTTCTTTCTGATTTTCACATGCCAAGATTAAAATGAAATAATAAGATATTAACTGTCTCAAGTTGACAGACATATTTATTTCAAACAGGCAATTAACAAACAATTTCATAGATTATAATTAGCATTATTTATGTAACTGCAGATTTCTTGTTCCCAACATCCAATTGTGCAAATGACTTGACTATTTTACATAGACCTTAAAAGGTTATAAACTGATCTGCGACAGAATTTCATGAATATTTTATCTCAAGCCTGAGTTTAGTGTGCCTGTCATTGGCAGAATGAGGTCCCCCGAGGGTGAATTTAGTGACGCTATCTTGCATAGCAGGCTAGCATCACTAAATTCACCTTCTGGGGACCTCATTCTGCTCAGGCCTCATCTTCTCTGGAAAGTTTCTTTATTATCAAATTTCTCTAGAAACTTATTCACATAGATTATATTTATTTTTATTCCCCGCCAAATTGAAAATTTGCAGGGGGATACAGGAATGGGTTCCGTCCGTCTCGAATTTGTAAGAGTCATAACCTGAACAAATGTCAACGGATTTCAAAGATTTGTGGTATATGAGTTCACCTGACCATTACCTAGAATGAGTTCGCAAGCCAGGTCTGGCCGGATATTTTTACCAGAGTTATTGGACTTTGTTTATTATTTTTGTCGAATTTACCAAATAGACGACGTCACGGCTCATTTCCACAAATCTCAACGGATTTCAAAGATATTTGGTATATGAGTTCACCTGACCATTACATAGAATGAGTTCGCAAGCCAGGTCTGGCAGGATATTTTTACCGGAGTTATTGGACTTTGTTTATTATTTTTGTCGAATTTATAATAGCAAATAGACTACTTCACAGGGCTCATTTCCACAAATCTCAACGGATTTCAAAGATATTTGGTATATAAGTTCACTTGACCAGTATCTAGAATGAGTTCGCAAACCAGGTCCGGCCGGATATTTTAAGCGGACAAATATTGGACTTTTGCAAATGGACGACGTCACAGGGCTCATTTCCACAAATGTCAACGGATTTCAAAGATTTTTGGTATATGAGTTCACATAACCAGTATCTAGAACGAGTTCACAAACCAGGTCCGGCCGGATATTTTCAGCAGAGTTATTGGACTTCGTTTATTGGTATATTCATTCCCATGACCAGTACCTAAAATGAGTTCGCAAGTCAGGCTTTTTGACAAAATCTCACCTCTTGTTTAGCACATACTGAGAACGCAAACATTATTGAGAATGCACTTCCCCAACTGAACATTTTGGCGGGGGATACAGCCATCTGCGGCTGCTTGTTTGTTTAGTGTCTCTATTGCAGATTACACATTGCGTAATCAAGGTTCCCAATGGGTTCCCAATCACAATATTCACCATTTGGGAATCTTGAGTCTCTGTCTCCTATAGCATATGAGGCCATGCAGAAAGAGGTTCCCAGATGGTGAATTTGGTGATGATAGCTCACTGTGCAGGATAGCTTCGCTAAATTCACCCTCTGTGGACCTCAATCTGCAAATGACAGGCACGCTATAATCAGGCTTGTATTAGCTCAAAGCTTATTTTACATTCTTGTGCATCGGGTCTTGTTAACTATTAGCTACAATAATGGCTTAGATATCTTATTTTAAAAACCTTCACAATTTATATTGATTTTATCGGTTGATTTTGGTTTCCTCTTTTACAGGAGATTTCCTTGGATTGTTGATGTTTTTGACATTAGTGCTTACCATTTTTACAAAGTTATAGAATTGATTATTCGTGCTGAGGATGGACTATCAAGAGATGTTGTGAAGCATCTCAATCATGTAAGTATCTATATAGCCAATAAAGTGCTAAGGTTAACTCTTTCATGACTGGTGCTTCTTGAATTTTGCAAAAAACCCTGTGCCAATGCATTCTCTTATATATGTGAATCTTCAGTTGGGAGCCTTGCATATATAATAGAATACATTGGCCTAAAAATATTTACCTTGAACTTGTAAGCCAGTGCATTCTCTCATATATGCAATGCTCCCTATAGGAGACTCACAAATATAAGAAAATGCACCAACACAGGATCTTTAATGCGGCACCAGTGCAACTCCCGTCATGAAAGGGTTAAATGTGATTATTGAAGGGACAGTATCAGTTTGATAGTCTAATGTGGGTCAAAATTAGTAATAAACACAGTTGAGCAGCTTGTTTGTACATTTTACATAACAAATCTCTGGGTTGGTAGCCGATTGGCTGCTTGATTAAAAATATTCACTGTGTTTATGTTATATATTTCTCTATCATGAATATAATCTCTCAGAGGTCATGAAAACGGCGAAAAATTTATAGATATTCGTGAAATAGTTTTCAGTATTCGAATAGAAAACAGCTCAAATAACCTTTTCTTTAATATTGTACATCACAGGTTCAGAGTTCTTGCAATCAGTTGACTCTCTTCTGGGATGTGATAATTAGGATAATTAAATCGTTATTCACAGATAGAGGAGTGCATTCTGGAATCTCTTGCTTGGAAGTCAGATTCGCCGCTGTGGGACGCCATCCAAGATCATACTGGCAATATCCCATCCTGTGAAGAGGTATAGCTTGATTCTAAGCCTATTCAGTTCTTACACATATCGAGGATTGTGAAACGGGCCCCATGTCTTCGGAACAATTTAGGTGGCACTGACAACCCTGTTAATTATAGTATGTTAGGCTATCGGCTGAGCTGAGAAAAATGCAGTCAGAAAGTAATTTTCCGTTATTCGTTTAGGCAAATTTCGGAACCTGTCAATGTTTTGTGCAACAAATTGAAACAAATTGCTGCAGACAATTTTAAGTCAGACCTAATCAAATCTGCCACGATATTGGACGATGTGATATATGTAGAGCACCAAGATCCTCTAGGCTTTCTAGCAGAGGAAACATTTCTCACATAGGCAAGTTTTTAGCCTAGGAGCATTTATGTTAACAGGGCCAACTGAGGTGAAGAATTATCCCACACTCACAGAAATCTCAGTTCCTCCCAGCTGGAAACTCCAGGGCCAGGAACTTAACCCAAAGTAGTTGTGATTTTAAATTGTTTAAAAACATAAATGTTAAGCTATCGATTGTTCCCCGTTTTTCCACATCAAACACACCTCACAGTCCTCACCCATTTATTTGATGTTCGTAAAATGCATATGATCCTTTTCACTTGTAAGTACAATAACTCTTGCAACAAATATCTATCTCATCCACTGCATGAGTTCCAGATAGCAGCTAATCGAATGTCTGAAGCAACGGTTTAGAGATTGCATTAGTTTTGAAGTTTCTTGGCCCTGAATTTAAAAGATCTGATGCCACTCGGCTTTAAAATATGGTACTGGACATTTGCAGAATGAGGTTCCCAGAGAGTGAATTTAGCGACGCTATCTCGCTGTTATGACCTCATTCTGCTCAGTCCTCACCTTCTCTGGAAAGTATCTTTGTCAAGTTTGAGCTATTGTCATGGGTGTAAAGTTAAATACCTGGACAATCTTTGTTTTTTTTAAAGGCCTATTTCATTTTCGAGTGCCTGATAATTTTTGTTCTTATAGTGCGGTGTTAATAACAACAATCTATGACATAAAATATGATTAAAATACTATAATTCATCACTATTTGGAACGTCTGTGTCTCAGAACGTGCCCACAGAATAATAGTAAATAACTGAAATCATAGAAACAATTCCCCCATTTCGCTCCCAGAATTCAAACTAAGATATAGGTTTAATATTTCCCTTCCATTGAAAATAATAGAATTTGCAGTACAGTCCAGATGAAGCATAAGCTCAGCAAATATGTCGGTACCTCAACAAAAACAACATGTTCACAGTTTATTACACCGGATAAGTGTATAATACAATGTTTTGGAGCTTCCTCTTTCAAAGACTTTTTATTACTGATAATCATATGAATTGGAATTGTGATATATGTTATTTCTCTAGTTGTGGTACCTTTGCCAAATGAATTCTTCGTATTTCTGATTGTGAATAAATTTGTGCATGTTTCACTTTTCTCTCAAGGTGACATACCCTTACCAAATGGACGCTGATATTGTCCATCCGGCTGTGAAAAGAATAAAAGAAGGGAATAACACAACCACAGGAAAGAAAGGTTATTTTCTCATTTTTATACCAAATAAACAAGACGGATTATATTAGTCCATCTGTATGTCCTTTTTTTTTTTTTTTTTTTCGTTTTTGGTTGATAACATTAGTAAGACTAAACTTACCACGGCGTATATTGCCACACCCAAGCAATACTCTTGTTGTTATCTTTATATTTTCAATTGAAAAACACTGTTGCCATCTTTTTCAAACCGTTCCACATAGGTGTGCGGAATGGAATGACATTGAAATAACATTATTTGTGCCAAAGACTGTTGGCCAGGAACATGTGTGCTGTTCTGTTTGTCCTTCATTCATATGGTAACCCTTTCATGAGTGAGAGCTGCGCTTGTGAAACATTAAAGGTACTCAATCCGATCAGACGCTCCTAAATTACTATTTCTTGAGCTTCGGGGGTAAAAAATATTGGATTCGAGTCGAGGAACCCACCCATCAAAGCTCAGAGTGATTAGATATCGATGTTTTAAATTTGCTGTTTCTATTGTTTGTGGACCTGATCTTTTCCAGGAATTCGTGCTCGAACTGTTGTTATTGTTAATAGTTGATTTTAGAGTTATCCATCTTACAACCGCAATTTGTCCGTTTGAGTATGAATTCCTGGAAAATATCTGGACCTCAAACAATAGAAACAGCAAATTTCAAACAAAGATATCTAATCACTCTGAGCTTTGATGGGTGGGTTCCGAAGCCAAAGAAATAGTAATTTAGGAGCGTCTGATCGGATTGAGTACCTTTTAAGATCTTGTGCCAGTGCATTCTCTAATATATGCGAGTCTCGCATAATTGAGAGAATACACTCGCTTGGAAGGTCAAGATAAATATTGTTAGGCCAATGAATTCTCTTACATATGCGAGGCTCCCGATGGGAGACTCATATATAAGAGAATGCATTAATTAGCACAGGGTTTTTGCCAAATTTTTGGAAGCTACATTCATGGAAGGGTTAACAATTTGGCTTCCTACTGATAACTTCCTACTTTATAACAAGAGTAGTGTTGGAACAGTTAGGTATTTTCAGGAGTGGACTAATTAACAGAGGTAATAGAATATTAGTCGATTAGTCGGACCCCATAGGTATAAAATGGGATGTGTGGTATCGCAGTTTTGATCTTTTTAGTACCCAACTTTCCGTTTTAGAATATTCAAACCCTGCGATTTTGGTGGTTACTTTGCATAAGGCCAAAAAAAAAAGATTGTATGTTTCCGATAACGGAGTGAAAAAATTAGGGTAGGTAGGGAATTTTTTTTTTTTTTATGTTATTTTGATATTTTTTATCCAGCTGCTGAAATATTGAATTACTTTGACCGAAGTGACATTAAATGCCAACTTGTGTTGTGGGGAAAGTATTACTTGATAAACACAGTGGAAATAGACATTAAGATTGATGAAAGATCAAGCTTACTTCATGCTTAAGTATGTTATTTATTATTCACATTTTCATACATTTGGCTATAAACTTGGTACAAAATTGATGTCACTAACGTTTATAAGAATTTTACCCATAATACCACCATTATACCGTACTTATATTGTGACGACTACATCCCATTGTCTGGACTCTGGAGGTAGACAGTACACCCAACCTAGCATGCCTGGTTTTTGGAAATAGTAGCTGTACCCCTAACATATGTGGTGATAACCTCTATACATGTATATATACAGATACACACACCATGTCTGTTGATAGTGCTCCTACCGGTACTCTCAGGCTCCTAATAAAAGTGCAGGCCCAAATAATAGTGCAGGGGAAAAATTCCATTGAAAGTTAATAACAGTGCAGACCCAAATAATAGCACAGTGGAAACTGAGCAAAACATCAACTATAGTTAAAAAATTTATAGTACAAGCATATGAATCAACATAGTATGTGTCATGTAGTGTTTTATTCAATATTTAATTGTTCACATGTATGCCATATATTTGAATATGTACATGCATAAAATTATAAGCTCATCAATTTGGTATCAGAATCATATAGAAATCTTGAGTTTGTGATGATTTCAATTTTCATAGCATCAAAATTAATAAACTTGCAGACTCAAATAAGCACTGTGCAGAGGGGAAATTTTCCAAGAAAATAATAAATGCGTGCATGTTTATTTGGAACTAGTCCCAAACAAGGCATACAGGTAAAGCAGGCATGAGATCCACTCTCATGAAATTAAAATTGCAAAATTCATGCCCATCAATTCACAACCCATCACACACCTGGGGCTTTTGAGACAACTGTCACTTCATGGTCACTTTTCACAGGCATATGTTAGAAACCATGTTTTTTGCACACTAATGATCATCAATATTTATGAGCATTAGTGGTAAAAACAGTAAAAATAATTTATTTTTATTTTTTTTTATAGAAAATTTTGACTTTTTGTCAAAATATCAATAAAATGATTAGGGTCGCCGGGTTATTTTTAGGGTCGGTCGATGTACGGAAACATAGCATCTTCTTTTTTTTTTGGCCTAGCCTACATGTCAATACTGCTGGAGGACATTGATCATCGACCAATGATTCAATTTATGTATCTACACAATCGTGATTGATGGATACACATGCTGGTGAACGGCACCATAATTTTATTCCGAAAACGAAAGTGCAACTTGCATGAACCGGTGGACAGACAATGTCCCGCTGAATCCTGTGCTTACTTCAGATCAAACATCAATCGTTTCCTGATGTGAACAGACGTTTGTATATTCTTGGGGCCATTTTATTGCATAACTAATTTAGTATTACACTGTTTTTCCAATAAAATAAATAAATACAAGTTATCACTGATCAATTACTTTACACCGAATAGACAGTGTAGCAATGGGCACTGACACTTTGAAGTCTTTGATGATCAACATAAAAAAAACGCGCCGACACATTCTTTTGAGTTCAGTTCAGGTCACTGAGTTCACAGTACGTGCATGACTAATGGAAGTGGCCCTGCTGGCATCATCAAATGAACAATACAATACTAGGGCATTAACAAGTTAATTGAGTGTTCCGATGGATTAACTGCCACATTTTCCATGATAATTTGGCTTAGCAATGACTCTGCTGTCGTTATAGTCCAAGTCTTCTTGTACTAAAACCAGCTAAGATATTGGGATGGCGATGCTGGTCTTTAGTCCAAGACCGCTTGTATACCAATCCTTTGACACGACTTGCGCCCACGATCTGTGGCGGGAATTTGTGGTGTATTTTACTGGATTTACCTAGCAAATCAATATATGATGCTATATGCATCGGAAAGGCTTACATCTTATGGTCATAATGGTGTATAATAATCTAACTTTAATGTTAAATTACACATAGAATATTCCGGTTGATTGCCACACACATCGATTTGTTTCTCTGTTTGTTTACATTTTAACCGAAAGCCGAAGTGGTCCGAATAAGTTCGGCATAATCCGCTGTTTGTTCTACTAATTCTACTTTCAGTTTCTATATATAGCGCGGGTTTTCCGAACAAAAATAGCGAAAACCGATCGCCCGAAAGTCCAGTTTTCTATGAGCTTTCAGAACAATTCCCGCACTAAAAACTTAATGACATAATGGAGGATCAGAACGGTAGTTTTGTTGACAATTTTCGCAAGCAACTTGTCAAAATTGGAGCAAATTAGAACTCTTGTGTCTGACTTGCCATGCGTGATGTGCATTTGACATCTGTGTTGATAAAATAATCGGAGAACCGAATCACAGTTTCGAAATATAGTTCTTCCGTTTTAGTGGGACTTTTCAAACTTAAGGTTCATTTATTTAGTGTATTACATTTATATCTCCAATGTTTAATTAATCTATTTATTATTTTATTTATTGACACACATAATTACGATTACAATGGAGAATTCATCGTAATTTGCGTTGTTGTCCAAAATCTACGGAATATTTTCAACAGAAAATGCCGAACGCAGTTCGCAAGGTCAACTGAGTTCGCATACTTTAAAAAATATGTAAACACTGCGGCAAATGTTTCTTTTCACATTAAATTACCGCTTTCAATTCACAACCGATGTGGGTTTCAGATAAAATAGCATGTCTTCTGCGGAAACTATCCGTTTATTGTAGCAATTGTGATATTTTATTTCATATAATTGTGGTTTTATTTGAGCGGATCACTAACGCTTAAGTCCTGTCAAAGGAATGCATGGGCCTGGAACTCGGACTAAAGACCGGCACCTCCATCCCGATATCTTAGCCGGCTTTAGTACGAGAAGACTTGGACTACTGTCGTTATAGCATACAGGTAGTGGTTTTTCCCAACCAATCGACTATCAGATTTCAGGATTGACTAATTTAATAAACACGTCAACATCAATTAGTCTGATAATCGTTTCGACACTAACAAAGAGTTATGTTTTTTAGTCGAGTTTTGAAAAGTCGAGTTTTTTTTCAAAACTCGACTTATAGTTTGATGGGGGACGGTGGGCGGGGCGGGCGGCGTGTTTTGCTTATAACTCAACCGTTTATTGACGGATTTTGGTGTGTGAGTACATATCCATGCACGTAAGCTGCAGACAAAAAAATCGGGTTCGTCCGCACATTTATTACAGAGTTATGGCCTTTTGAATTTTCAGCTCGTTAGCGCGATAACTTCAACAAACGTTATCCGATTTGATTGAAATTTGGTATATAGGTGTCTCCCAAGAATATCTCGGATGAGTTCGAAAACCGGACTGGTCCGATAAAATTTGATAGAGTTATGGCCCTTAATTAGTCATTTTTCACGAATTTTCAGCTCGTTAGCGCGATAACTTCAACAAACGTCATCCGATTCAACTAAAATTTGGTTTATAAGTGTCTTCCAATAATATCCTGGACGAGTTCGAAAACCAGCCTGGCCCAATAAAATTTGATAGAGTTATGGCCCTTAATTAGACATTTTTCGTGAGTTTTTAGTTCGTTAGCGCGATAACTTCAACAAACGTCCTCCGATTTGTTTAAAATTTGGAATAGACATACTTGCCAAGAATATTTCGGACAAGTTCGAAAACCAGCCTGGCCCGATAAAATTTGATGGAGTTATGGCCCTTAATTAGTCATTTTTCGATTTTACCTATTAATTAGTCTACCGATACTGATGCACACCAATTGGCGGTAGCCACCGAAAACGAGACACAGCATCTCTGATGCCACCTCTTGTTTATTATTTACTGTATCTTGCTCATATGAAGATACAGCTCAAGTTCAAATTCTTGTCCGCCCACAATTTTTTATGGCCCGAGTATTTATTTTTGACCGATAACTGAAGTTTAAAATTAAGATATATTTTTGTACTGTATATGCCAGTAATGATAAAATACTATCAGCCTTGAGCCACGCAAAGTCAAATTCACAATTCTCAGGCACGTTTTTTGGTCCGAGAAACAGGAATACTTTCATGGACCAGTATTTAGACAAGTTATAAATTTTCAATCGAGAGAACATTTCAAAAATGGTGGAAAGACAACGGAGAACAAATCTGTTAAAATGTTTCGTGAATAGAACTTTGATAAAGAATGCATTTCTCAAATTCTTAGATAGTTTTTTGCCACTTTAATCATCCTGTTTGCAGGAGATTATTTTGATATCTCCAGTGTTTTGCTATCATATATAAGACAAATTCATTAAAAGCCTTTATGTTTCAGATTGGAAAAATACATCTGAGCCACCCCAGCAGCCTGCTACCACATCTATAACTGCTATAACAGCAGCACCAAATTCTCCAACAGGACCATCTGCTATTGATCGATTTGATTCACCGTCTCCGCAGAATGCCAAACGACGACTGTTTCACGTTGTTGGTCCCAATATGGAAAAACAAGCTACCTCTGAATTAACAAGTGGGTGTTCTGCGGCTGTAAAATCAGTTCTAAAGGAACAGTTATGTCGACAGCTTGACAACTGTAAGACAGGAGAAATCCCTACTCAGACAGCAATTAACACACAAGCATCGACTCAGCAGCCTGTTAAACCTGGCAATACTTACATAACCTTCCAGCAGGCACAGACCAATGATGGCCGTCCGGTGAGATATTTTTGTTATAACTTTTCGAAGGTGTATTTAATTAATGAATTTTAATAAACAGTGAAATTTCCATGAAATTCCATATAGATTCAGGGGTATAAAATTTGGAAAGTACTATTTTTCTGTAGGAGAGATCAGTAAATCGGGAGTGGAGCATCTGTCTCGAAAATAATCGTTTTCACAAACTCGGACATAAATTGTTGCGATTTTCAGAAGGCTTAAAACTTAACTGTTCAGCTGTGTTTTTAGATTGGAAATCTTAATCACTTCAAGTGGAATATAAAATTGTTTTGTGTTTGGGAAACGTAGTTTTATAGAAATTTTGTTGTTGGTGGAAAAGATACACCATCTTCTAAGATTTCATTTGACGTTGATGTTAGAGATGGGCGGTACTCGGTATTTACCGTGCGGTATCGGTATCGGCGTAATACCGATTTACCGTACCGAATCAAAACTAAAAATACCGAATTTTCGGTACTGAAATTATTCATGTGTTGTCAACGTGTGTGCGTTCGTAGTGAATAAAGTTTCTCAGTAAACAGTTTTGATTCTGTACTTGAATTAAAATTAATCTCAGAATTATACAAATCCATTAGACCATCACAAAGACTGACATTTTATCAGTTTGACAGGCCTTGAGCGAGCAAAAGGAATAAACACTCAGTCACAGATGGCTGACCTAGTTACGGGCCTAACAATCAATGCGGTTGTTAAAATAGATACACACTACACATTGTATCAAAGAAGCAGTGCTGTAACTTATTGCTACATTGTAACGTCGTCAATGCCACACTGACTGTCACTGTGTAATACTCAGGTGGTGGCAGTCCGTATAGCACGTGGCTTTGGCGACTTCAAAGACATCGACAATGCAAGCGGCCTAAACAGAAATAAGGTCCGATTTCATTTATACAGTGAATCAGAATCTACTTTGACTTTCTAAAAATAGAACAGATCCATCAATTGATTAAAGGTACTCAATCCGAACAGAGGGTCGCCATCTCAACAGATTCCAACAACAACAATCCGATCAGAGGGTCCTATATTACTATTTCTTTGGCTTTGGTGGTAAAAAATATTTGATTCGAGTCGAGGAACCCATCAAACAAAGCTCAGAGTTATTAGATATTGATTTTTGAAATTTGTTAATTTCTCGAGATGAGTACTAATAATTGCCGTCAATTTTGAAACCTGCTCGAGATGAGTACACCAAAACTCTATTCAAACAGACAAGGATGGATATTCTAAAATCAAGTGGTAATAATAACGCAATTTTGACTACGTACTGGGCCAGAAAGAATTCCCGATAATGAAAAATAATAGATTTCTAAAATCGATATCTAACAAATCTGAGCTTTGATGGGTGACTTCCTCGACTCGAATCAAATATTTTTGACCCCCGAAGCCATTGAAATAGTAATTGAGATGAGTTTTATCGGATTGAGTCAAAATAATGGTACATAAATTCCAAATGCTCTTGATTTTAATAATAAACAAAAACAAAAACAAAAATTCTTTTACCCATGTAATTATATTTTATTCATGCGCCCCCTAATAATCCTCAGTTCATTGAGGGTATGGGGTATACTGTAGATGTAGATAGATGTACCTTTAAATTCTAAGATTTATTTCGGCGTTGCGGCTATTGATTAGGATTTGTGAATTGTGATCACTACTCACAATTCTATTCACTCGCGAAAATGTGACGAAATTGACACGTATAGATATTGCAGCCATGCAATGATGCAATCTCTTATTCTTTTCAAAAGCGGTGCGACGGCCTGCGTGTAAATGATCAAAGAGATGTGTGAATATCACTTAATTGAATAATTGTGTAGGTCATTGTGTTGCCTCATTTAGCTGTTGTCGCGAATGTTGTAAATCCGTGGGCATATTTTCATGTATATTGTTCAGTTAAAAACTTGAGTTACCGCAATTTACCGGGAAGTTCTGCTCTGGTTTTGTAATATAATAGCAATACCGATTAGGCCAAACTTTTTTATTTTTCTGCTTTACGGATTTTTTTAACCTTGTTTTGGTAGGGTCTGTCGGAAAAAAATATAAAAATAAAAATGCTTGAATCGATTTTTTTTTTTTTTTGGACATTCGCTAAGGTGGTAACTGTGTCTTTATAATTCTCTGTCAGTCATTTATAGAGAACACTTTCTGGATGTATATCACAAAATTCAAATCCAGTACTATTATTTGAAACATAGCTCAGATTATTGAATAATATTGAAAAAATCCAGAAATAAAGGGTTTGTTTTTGTTAACATTTTAATTATTGAATAAATGGACTCCCCCATTCAGTTATAATGTATTCATTGAAAAAGTCCATTATTCATCTGGATGGATGTCATGGAAAAATAAGTAGCCGACAGATAATATATTTGCAGAAGGATTCCTATTAGTTGGTGGGAAATGTTCAGATAATAAGTTTAGAACTTGTTGAACTTATTATCTGAACATTTCCTAAGGAATCTACTTGTCTGGTCAATGAGTATTTAGTATAGAGAGGGTTAATACACACATGGGAATGATGAGATTAGTGGTAGTGATAAAAAGTGAATGTGTGACTTGAGCAAACCCACATACATAGTTTGTCATTCCTATCTAAGAAACCTTGTGGACTGTTATTGGTCTTCAGTCATAAAGATCACCATAAATTCCCAGGAATACAATGTATTCTAAAGGCCATTTAAAGTTTTAAAGAGATGTCAAGATTTATAGAAAGCATACAGGTATCTTGGTGGCCCACACATAAACTCAAGCTGACATCTCAGTTTTCATTTTGGATGTAGTTAAAAGTAATTCAAGCCAGAGATATCTATAGTTGGTGTGTCCTATGCATCTTTAATCAGTGAAATGTGGTTAGATAATTTGTTACTGATAAGCAGAAACAGCTGTCGGCTGTGAAAATAAAAATAAAAATAATATTTGATTTTTATTTCCTTGTCGGGCCACAGAAAAAAGGGTCGGCGGATCCGTAAAGAAGTAAAATAAAAAAGTTTGGCCTTACCGTACTGATACCGCGGTAAACCGACAAAAATTTACCGATACCGAGCTTAAAATTTCAATACCGCCCATCTCTAGTTGATGTCATCTGATTTCACACATGAGTGGAATCGCTTGAAAATTATGACACGGCCCAAGACAATAGATTGGTTTTCCAGGAACAGGCATGTAATAATTATTTAAGTTGCATTCTTTCAGTGAGCAAAGGGCATGGGTACTCAATTCTCAATTTGATTAGTTTAACCCTTTCATGATGGGAGCTGCACTGATGTGCAGCATTAATTAAAGACCCTTTGCCAGTGCATTATCTTATATATGTGAGTCTCGCATATATAAGAGAATACGCTAGCTTACAAGGTGAAGGTAAATATTGTTAAGCCAATGCATTCTCTTATATATAGGAGACTTGCATATATAAGAGATTGCATTGGGACAGGTTTTTGCAAAATTTCAGGAAGCTCCAATCATGAAAGGCTTAATTGAAATTAGTGCACCATGTGTATATATTAGGATAAAAGGATAATAAGAAATTCAACCTAATCTATATGCAGGTACTTATCCCAGTCCAGCATACAGTGATCGCACCTCCTCCATCGATTGTCCCGGCACCTGGAACGGTCGCTTCTGTCGCCATGATGGCCAACCAGAGTGCCGCGATACAGACAGCAGCAGCAACCAAGCAAGCACAAACCAAACCACCGGGAATGCAGACCCTGTTAGCACAGCACCTGAAAGGTGTACCTCCCACTCCCATATTACCACAGATAAAACCAGAACCAATGCCACAGATACTCAAGCCAAGAAGTACAGGGTCTCTCTCATTATTCTTAAGAAAAGTAAGTTTTTGGCTCCTACAATACACAAGTCATCTGTGACCCAGCCAAATTCCTTCTTTTTTTATCACTTGAAAATAATGGGTCTTTTTGAATTACATAATAAGTGCGTCTGTCTGGCCGTAACAACTTTGGAGCTCTATTCATATCGGTCGGATTTGAATAATATAAGCTTGGTTATAAACCACTATGTGAGAAGGGTTATTGCAGAGTTGTGAGCCTCGGAGAGAAAATGCGTCTTTGCCAACTCAGTCATCCCATGTCACGTTTGAATGATCTTTAGTATGCTCATGAGGCTGCATGAAGGGAACAGTCTCCACATGTAACATGTTTTATTCCATTAATTTCTCATGAAGTTATGCCCCTTGGAGTGTAAAATGTATATATCATGTATCTCCATCTTAGATCGAATTGGGTAACCTTAGCTTTATTCATGACCACAATGGGATGAAGGATATCCACATGCAACAGGTTATAAGTCATCAAAATTGGCCGCTCCAATAATTAATTCCATGAAAATGCCTTGGCAACATGTGGAATCTAACATGCGACAGCATTATTTTGCTGTGGGACATTTTTCCTTATTTCGAGGGCTGGGTTTTGTTCAGTCATCGCAATGCCCGATTAAGACATCATTCAAATTAAGCCACCTTTGAAAAGCCACCTTTGTGGGGGATAACTCTTGTCGGATGCACTTTTATTTCTGGGTAATAGATAGAATTGATTGCTTGCCAACAAACTGTTGTTTTTATCCATGTGACGCCACTAAAGTAAGCTATTTAATGTAAATGGTATCTGGATTACAAATCTTATTCCATACAGGTCTATCATCTGGCCAGTGTTAGGTTGCGAGACCTTTGTGATCGACTCGACATAGAGAGCGAGAATTTGAGAAAGAAGATGTGGACATGTTTCGAGTACACATTCGTTCACTACACTGAGTTAATGATGGATCGCCATATTGACCAGTTCCTCATGTGTTCCATCTACGTTATCTCTAAGGTAAAAACATATAGCATTACAAAGTTTGTTTCTCATGCAGGGCTGTAACTATGTTCAATATTTTATGCAAAAACAATGAGGAAATACAGGCAAATCGCATAATAAAGACGCAATTAGTCACTCTTCGAAGCACTAAAGATGCTATGATTCCACATGATTTCCAAAAGAACGGGTGAAAATTTTGTCTATTTTTCGCATGGAAACTCACCCGATTATTGTCAATAACCTGGTGTTGGTGACCCAAATAATAAGAGTGATCACCCTGTAGGCTGTAGGTCCGGTGTTAAACCTGTGTGTATAATAAGTGTGCTGACAATGTTTTTTTACCACCAGTAATCACACTTGGAAATAAATTGCAATTTTAAGTTTCCTCCATGTCCGACTTCACACAATTCTTGAAAACATTTTATATCATGAAATATTCTGAATTAAACCAAATAGCCTTACCTAAGTAATCAATATTCAGTTCAAATTGGCATATGAACATGTGTTATGTGACAAAGTTGTCATTATGTAACCAGGAAGAGTCAAACAACTGGACTTTAGCGAAGTCCACTTCAATACCTTACAGGCAATATTTGTCTGTGGATTGGGTAGGGGAACGTGTCTTCAGGGTATATTTGGGCTATGGGACTGGAACCCTAAAATGGACACACTGCCCCTCTAGCGGAAACCTTGCTAAATTAAAGATGCATAATCCGAATTAACACTCCCAAATTACTTGGCTTTGGGGGTAAAAAATATTGATTTGAGTCGAGTCGAGAAATCCAACCATCAAAGCTCTAAGAGTGATCAGATATCGATGTTTGAAATCTGTTATTTTTCACCACCGGTAATTTTAAGTGGCCCAGTAAACAGTCCATGAGAAGACGGCCTCGGACCAAATTGCGGATGAAGATGGATAACTCTAAAATCAAGTGTCTTTTTTTGTGTCAGATATTTGACAAACCGGAAAATTTCGTTGAACAAGATGTTGATAAATAACAGGTTTTGGGCAATTTTAATACTTTAGTTGACTGGGGGGGGAAATGGAAAACGCTCAAATTTTCAAATAAAAGGAAAATGGTCTGAAAATAAATTTGTATCATATCTATTATCTTACATCTATTATTGGCATCTCAATATACAACAAGATACTTGATCTGACTAGAAAAACAAGGTTGATATATGTTTGTAATCACTTTTAATACTTTTTAAACATAACATAGCGAAAACAAAAACACAAAACTAGATGTTGATTTTATTTTACATTATACAGTATATACATTTTACATACTATATGAATAAACATACACTTACTTATACTACTAGTACTGCTATATATTCAGTTATTCTAAAATTTAAATACAAGAATGGATGATTTTGCCTTTTTTGAGTTTCGGTCTCAATTTAATAATTTTTAATTTTTATTTGCAAATTATTTCTTAATATTTACCTGCACTGGCACTTCTTCAACAATAGCCCTGCTCCTAGCGAAAATGTACTTGTATCCAAATGAACTGAGGGCCGACACCGGAACGTCGGGTTCCTCGATTTCGGTGACCCCATCAGTAATTTGTTCGGTAAGACCACCAAAGTAGTCACGACGAATCAATGCATCGTCCTCGACAAACAAGAACAGCTCTCGAACTGTTATTTCAGGATAAACACATTACAGCTGTTTTCTTATGGTCTTGTTCTCCGAAATGACAACTGCACACAGATATAGTTTCGCATTTCGAAAAAAACAAAAGTAGCCTAGCGTTGTTACTAGATTACCTAGTAGCGGAAATGATGCAGAAAACACGGATGCGAAATGTCGCCAAAATTCAACAGTTGTGCTGGGATCTTAATGAAATGTGGTATGGATGTTCACTACTATGAGGACATTTAATAGAGGGGTCCATCGTTTTGTTCGGGTTTTCTATTCTAGAGTTATACATCTTTGTTTACAGGGAAATGTTGGATTTTTGGTCCATCCAATGTCTGTTCAGGTGATAACTTGAACAGTAATGCTGGGATCTCAATGAAATTTGGTATGGATGTTCACCGCTATGAGGAGATTCAATGGTGCATTCAACTGTTTTGTTTTGGTTTTTCGTTCTATAGTTATTCGTCTTTGTTTATATGAAAATGCTGATATTTGGGCCCATCTGTCTGAGATAGCAGTCATAAGTTATAGATATGCCCACACTAGGCGGTATGCCACAAGGGGGTATGCACCAGATGACAGTCCATCTCTTGTTTGAAAATGCATTGAGATACATTGAATTCACGATAAAATAATTACAGCCCTATTTTCAGGCAAGTTCATTTAACCACTGCAATGTCCAGACATTTCTACCTCCTTGTTTGAGTGTAGATATCCATTTCATGTTTGGGGTATAGCATCTCCATATGAAAATACAGGCCATGTTTAAAATTCAATTTCATCTGCAAATTTTTTATAACAAATTATAACAATTATGCCCTCGATATTTGTGAAATACATAAGCTTACCCAATGCTTTGTGCAATATTTCAGATAACCAACCAACCTCAGACATTCCAGAATATTATGAAATGTTACCGGTCACAGCCACAGGCCACAAGTCATGTGAGTATATCTTGTGCATTGTCTGTCAAATTGTGTTTCAAAGTCATGAAAAAAGTGAATCCCACAGACCAAGAGCCAATTAAATGGTCTAATATTTAGAAAAAAAATTGTGAATATGTTACGCCTCTAGTAAGAACTGTCTGATGGGCCAGAAAGCTGCGCACTATAAATCCCATGTTGACTGTATTAGTCATAAAACATAAGGTAAACAAGAGAACCATTCACATAAGGCAGACCATTGTTTCCGATAACAGACTGGGGGAAAATAAGGTATGTAAAACAATTTTGAGTCGTCACAGTTTTGATTCGATTCCGAGTATATGAACTCCAGTATATTCTCATTGATTTATTGTCAACCAAATCTTCAAAGCATGAAAATAAAAGAATTTCATCATAGATTGGAATCATCTGCAATGTTGCCCCATTAATGTGCACATACAACCTTTTAATTTGATGTCAGACAGTCATAGACTTGAAATCAGTCATGATGACCTATCATAAAGTCAATGCTCACACAATAAGAAGCTCTCTTAAATCAATTGTACTTGATTATCCAACAGTTTATTCAAATTATTTTGGATATAATGTCACATGTTCAGACACAAATGCCACATTTATATCAGACTTCGGAACACTCACACATAGGAGTCAGAACTTGTACTCGCAGCCATCGTTGGCCATTCTTTATGCTGTGGCTCATTGTCCGCATGAAAAAAGCGTTTGACTGAATTGGGTCGAATCGCAAAAATACAGTCTATAAAGAAACAATCAACTCGTTTACAAACCATTCTGTCTTTATCTGGAATAATCCAGTAGGTTGTAAGTCACATGAGAGAAAATTGAAGTTATATCCAGTAGGGCAGGGGGTCCCTTTAAGGGTCCTATTTCCCAGCCAATTTTTCCCCTCCTTCCATATGTATAAAGATGTTTACTTCTCAATTTTGTTGGGACTGTACTAAGAAATTTAAATAGTTGACAACTTTATTTGATTTCTAGCGAGAATACACACTCGGACCGATCTAACACTAAAAGTTGGATGTCAGTATGTCTGTAGGCCAGAGCTAACATTCAACGTGCAGTGTTAATGTGTTCCATTTAGAATAAAGAGTACACTTTATTTAGTTTTTACTGAAATGCTCCGGATTCTGAACGAGCACACCCGGCTCTGCACGTTGTATGCTAGCTCCAACCTGCAGACACAGATGAACTGGGGAAGTGATCATACCTGACATCGCTAGAACACATGCTTTGGAGTCCGCTGGTTACGTTGCTGCGGTTAGGTTACAAAAAATGACCGCCGATAATATAATCATACCCACTGATTCTATCTCCATGTCGTTAAATATATATATCACTCCATTTTTTTCAAAGCATCTTATCTCTGTTTATTATAATTTAGGTTGATATTTAGAACTAAAACATTGCGCCTTATTCTATTCCTTCATTGCTTCCAACCTGCTAATCGTCTATCTGCTGAGTGTTATATTCCGGCACGTTATGCATCCGAACTATCTGCCGAGTCTTGAATAGTGAATCGTTTAACTTCAAAGGGCACGTTTCCATATACTGGGAACAACGCAAGGCCTTCATCACCGGTGATCTATAACCTGGCAATTCATTTTTATCTAATAAATTTTCTAGGTTTTAAAGTTATTGCGGTTGATAGCATAGTAACTTGGGTAGAAAATGGATGCAAAACGATCAGCAAATCTACTCTCTGATTCTTCTATTGGCCGATACAACAAAAGTAGGTCCACTTGTGTTTCCACGACATTGAAAACAGTGACTGCATTTTCCCCTCGGCAGATACAGGACCCGTTCCCCAAAACCTGGTGGAAAGCCTGTTATATCATGTACATTATGTTGTTTTATTGGACTTGTCAATTAGTGCTGAAACGGTTGACCTATTTTTGTAGCCGATTAACCGTGACATGTAACCGGATCATAACCGGATATCCGCTACTTTCAACCAATGACTTTACACTCATTATTTACACCATAATATGTACCAATATATCATCATATTTCATTTATTAACTATATGGCAAACTCATGTAATGTTTACTCAGACAGAGCTTGTATTAAACGATTGTAGATCACCAAATACGAAGGGTAAAAAGCCATGCGTTGACAACTTGACAGATGACACACTGACACAGTGAACTAAAACTCGCAGTGTTTATAAATAGACGTGTCTTGCTTGACCTGTTTGTATTGCAGTCGTGACTACTACCCGACTTGTTATCGTTCTCGTTTGGGAAGAATATTGCGTGACCCATATAAATTTTCGTACATGCAAATCGTGGCAGCTTTTTATTGTCATTACAGAGATTGCGGGACTGGGCGAATATTAGGTCATGTGACTCAGGTATTCTAACTGCTGGGTAGTATTCGTCGGCGATTTGAGATGCATAGGATGACTAGCGAGAAACTGATAAGTTAGTACTCAAGCGCTATGCCAACTGTGTGAATGTAGCATTCCACTAGCATCACCGAAAATCTCAAAGAAATCGATCATACCACTCCATAGATACCATCATCTAAACTACGCTTAATTGTAAATATTTACATCTCGATTCGGGACGCGGCAATCAACGATAAATTAACGCAAATTATTTCGCCATCGAGAATCATTCCATTTAATTAATATATAATAATTACCGTGTGTGTACTGTAAATTAGGATTAATATTCGTAAAAATAACTACTTTGAACAAGTTGATTCTCCATTTCTATTTGATCACCCAACCTGAGTGTTTCACATCACTTTAACAAATGAAAATTAAAAAATCAGCTGAAAACCTGCTGAAAACAATCAAATGCTGAGAATTAGTCATTAGGATGCAAACGAGTCCGACTGCATGGAAACACCACATCGATGCGAGTTCATTGGAACTTCATCCACTGAGATTACTCAAACTCAGTAATGTTAGATTGACCATGCGTATGTAAATAGGGTTCTACCGAGTTTGCATTCTGCAAATTTCTTTTTGTTTTCTGAAATTTGCCCAGACATCTAATTTACGCATTTCTTGAGTATCCATGATACTGTCTACTAGTAGTGAGTCGGAAAGTAGATGTCAAATGATCAGGCCGTACTGCATTGAAAACGATTGCATTGATCTTTGCCAACGACTCAGTGGCGGCGTCAGTGCACATGTTTTACCGGACATCGGTACATCAAAGATGACGTCATCCATCTTTGATGTTAAGCCGCCAAAGCCAGACCATTTAACTTGCCATTCATGGAAGACGTTTTTTTTATCTCGCACCAGATTTTGACTTTTTAATATGCGTAATTTTGACTGTATACACCTCCCAGCGATAAAGTTTGTAGCAAAATTTATCAAATACATGTGTTAAAAAGCTACTGTTATCAGTCTCGCACTGATTAAGGACCTGTATATGTTAGTTTTTGTCGTTGGCATTGTGTGTGTGTAATACATAGCGGTTAACCGGTTGATCGTAGTTCAACCGGTTGTCGACAGTAGCCGGTTGTCAACCGGATATCCGTTTCAGCACTATTGTCAATCCCTTTAACAGAAATCAGATTAAATTTTCAAGCATGTCCAACGTCATTTAATTCTCTTAAAAGTTAAATAATGCTACTTTTATAGACAAAATAATTCAAGTTCCATGTTCCAAGTTTACCTTCAATTACTTATTCCATGAACTATATTAATTAGACTACATGACCCCATTTTAAAGTGTCTATATATGATGCACAACACTCTTTAACTCCTCAAAAGACGTTTGTAATAGACTAATATTGTTTTTGAGTTCCAAATTCACAATAAAATGTGTATAACTCAAGAGGTTCAAAATATGGTCGGTTAGGGTTAGCAGAAACAAAGGTCTTGTTGTTGTTTAGGATCAGTAGGGCTTTTAATTATTTTAAATATATTTTTTATACGCCCGTTTGTAAATGGGTTGTCTGTCCGTCCGCTTTTGGTTTCCAGATGATAATTTTAGATTGAATCAAGTGAACTGAACCAAATTTGGTATATTAGTTTACCACCCCAAAATACAGATCAAGTTCGAATATGGGTTTCGTCCGCATGATATTGTCTGAGTTATGTCCCTTTTTGTCCCCCGAAAAATTTATTTTTGGGGGACTATTGTAATCGGCCCCGTCTATGTGTCCGTCCGTCCGGATGTTATAACTCCAGTAATGATCATCCGATTTGATTGAAACTTGGTATGTAGGTGTCTCAACCAAGAACACAGGTGCTCTGCAATTCTGGGTTTGATCCGATGTTCTTTTATGGAGTTATTTCCCTTTTTTTTACTTAGAACATTTCTCACTTTTTCGGTTTCCGGATGATATCTCAAGTTTGGATCATTTAATTGCAAATACCGTTTTTATGTGGATCAGTCATATCAAGATACAGGTTGAGTTGCAATTTGAGTTTGATCCGATGATTTTTCCTAGAGTTACAGAGAGTAATGGACTTTTTTCGACTTAGAAAATTTAATTTTCTTATTTTTTCTTTGGTTTCCGGATGATAACTCAAGTTTGGACTGTTCAATTAAAAATTCCGGTTTTTTTTGTGAGTCATTGATATCAAAATACAGGTCAAGTTCGAATTTGAGTTTGATCCGATGATTTTCTCCAGAGTTATGGGCCTTTCGACTTTGAAAAACATTTTTTATAATTTTCTGTATGAGGGTACCTTCATGGTGTAATCAACTCCTCCTACAGTTTTGATCGTAGATATTTGAAACTTCAGAGTATTGTTACCCACATATTGGAGATGTGCAACATGTATATAGATGACAGAAAAATTATTTCTTTACGGAATTATTAAAGGTACTCAATCCGATAAAACTCCTCTCAATTACTATTTCAATGGCTTCGGGGGTCAAAAATATTTGATTCGAGTCGAGGAAGTCACCCATCAAAGCTCAGATTTGTTAGATATCGATTTTAGAAATCTATTATTTTTCATTATCGGGAATACTTTCTGGCCCAGAACTCAGTCAAAATTGCATTATTATTACCACTTGATTTTAGAGTTATCCATCCTTGTTTTGGTGTACACATCTTGAGCAGGATACGAAATTGACGGCAATTATTAGTACTCATCTCGAGAACATAACAAATTTCAAAAATCAATATCTAATAACTCTGAACTTTGTTTGATGGGTTCCTCGACTTGAATCAAATATTTTTTACCCCAAAGCCAAAGAAATAGTAATATAGGACCCTCTGATCGGATTGTTGTTGTTGGAATCTGTTGAGATGGGGACCCTCTGTTCGGATTGAGTACCGTTAACCCTTTCGACTTAGAACATTTCAACATTTTTTTTTAATTTCTTTAATTAACCCTTATTCCAACGTATCGTCTTTTGACGTCTTTTGTTGTAGCGTCCGTATTGTCTTTTGACGTCTTTTGTTGTAGCGTCCGTATCGTCTTTTGACGTCTTTAATTTTTGCATTTTCAACAGTCGGATTTGAGACTCGAATAAAGAGTAATAATGACGATTTACATTGTTTGTGTTTTGTTCTGCTGATGGTTAAGATCATGAAGGGCACATATTAAATCATTTCTTCCTTTGCTATGCTTTAGATTTGCAAAATGTTTACTTAGAATACTGTTTTGGCCAAAAAAAATGAAAACAAACGAAATAGAAACACGTGGTTTCGACGAAAACGAAAGTTGTTGTCAAAGACGCTTCCTTGTTGACTGCGTTATACGTGGCCGCGAGGGTAATTTATGTAAAATATGACAACTTGAAATTGATATTTATATTGGATTATGTATTATTTCTTAGGTGGTGATTTTATATTTCCAAATAGTGCAATGAACATTTTTCCCAGTCGTAATTAAATCGGCCACAGCTAAGCAAAATCTCAGCGTGACAGTACTGTTGCGGAACTGGCCATTGGGATGTTTTTCCTGTCGAGTTCCATTTATATGATTGTCACTTCACCCGTGAAAAAAGATTTTTATAATAATATTTTTTTTAATGGACTAACATCACAATGAAGGCACGTATTTCCACCTTGCCTTCCTAAATATTACAAAATGTTGACATAGAGTATTTACTCAGTCTCGTATTAGCTGACAAAATGAAAACAAACGAAACAGAAACACGTGGTTCACTGGTAGCGAATTTTCGATGAAGACAAAAGTTTTCTCAATATTTAATGTAGGTGAACTTCTCCACAAACCAAATGTTGTGAAACATATTCATTAAGTGTCACAATTGTTGTTTAATTTTGAGAACTCGAACATTGCAATTCTAAATTGATGACTCAAAGTGGATCTTTCTGCTTTTATTGCACAAATTTACTCTGCGAAATCAGGTTATTTCGGAGCATCAGAATATTATTTCCGGTTGTAATGTAACTACGGACGCGGCCGTGGTATCGGTGGGATTCTGAACACATAATTAATTAAAACTTTATTATATATATTATCTACAAATTTAGTATAATAAATTTATGAGATATTACTTTTATATATCCATCTGTTCAAGATTTCAAATATACCGCGCAAAAGACCGTCGACCCTGATCGATCGAGAAAGAAATCAATAAAAAAAAGTAAATATCTCCTGGTTTGACATCAAGTCAGCCCAATGCGGGTGCTTCTAAATAATGGCGAGTTTACAGTTGACATGCAGATATCTCAAATTCATCTTGGGAAACTTCTTTGTGTGTATGCATATATAATTACCGAGTATAAAGTAATAGGGTACTTATATCAACGCAATGTCGATAACACAAAGAATATTCCAAGCGACACATTCGAGCACCTGCTGGCGACGTCTTACAGACTCTTACTAAGTTAGCCCACTGCCATTTTGAACAATTCGCGCTCGTTTTCTGTCATCTAATTAGCATCAATGGGGAAACTCCACCCCTAAACTTGAACCAATGAAATCAGTTCAAACTTCTAATCATTGATGTCATTGGTTGTCAATGAAAACATTCTTAGAATCAACAAAAAGTGACCTTTGAACATGTGGTTTTTGCACGAAAATTTACGAACTTTCACAAAGCAACGTGACGTAATTGCTAATAATTTGCGCTTTTATCGGAAGTCTTTTTACGACTTTTGTCAAATCATGGTTTATATGATTAATGCACATAAAATATAAAGACATTTGGTTTAATTATTTTATTTATAATACGCTTTTTTGTTTTCAAAAATCATTAATTATTTGTTGTTCAACCAGGACACGAGTCCGTGGGTAAACAAACTTAAAGGACATACTCGCATAGGCATACCGTAAATTTGCATAAAATGTCATTTTTTGACTCACATGTGTGATAAAATGAAGATAAACGGTTGTTTATATGCACATATTTAGTTCGTCTACTGGTTTATGTTTCGATTATCATATTCACGGATGACACTTAATTGAAAGCATGTTTGTTGTTGCATATCGGATGATACACATGGCACATGTACCTGTGGCCAGTGTGGGGAAACACCCAATGATGTTATAACGTCAAATTCCTGTTGGCTAACGTAATTACCTTCATACCTGGTGACGTTGGCTATATGACGTGGTTTAACTACATGTGCTGTTGGGAAAAGGGTTAACAAAGCGGCGTCGACTTGCCACGTTTTCGGGGGACACTGTGGTTGGCTGACCTTTTATTCGACTTAGATTTTACCTGATTTGCAGTTTCCGGATGATAACTTTAGATTGAATCAAGTGAACTGAACCAAATTTGGTATATTAATTTACCACCCCAAAATACAGATCAAGTTCGAATATGGGTTTCGTCCGCATGATTTTGACTGAGTTATGCCCCTTTTTCGACTTAGATTTTACCTGATATGCAGTTTCCAGATGATAACTTTAGATTTAATTGAGTGAACTGAATCAAATTTGGTGTACAGATCAAGTTCAAATATGGATTCTGTCTACATGATTTTGCATGTAAAGTTCGAATTTGAGTCCGATCCGACCATTTTTGCCAGAGTAATAGGATTTTTTTGTCTGAACATAGCCGAAAATAAATATTAAACTTTTGTTTTTTGGTTTTTCAGTCAAAAATGCCACACTTGAAGTTATTGTGTTTTATGTTTGTTATTATTTCGTTTTAAGTAAAAGTTTTCAAACAAATGAATTAAACCTTGCCCCACTCTACTCCAGAAACGGGCGTATTATGCCGACAGCGTGCTCTTTGTTAAGTAGTTGATTTAGTCTTTAGAATATCAGACAAAAGCTCTGAGAGGGCGGCAGCTGTTGCCGTAGCATTCTTGCTAGTGCTGAACAGAACTATACTAGTTTCAAAATATCATGATGTATCAAAACTGTTGTCAATGAATGATAAGTATAAGAATCTTTATAGCATTTGCCATAGACAATATATTTCTGGAAAAGTGTGTATTACTTTAAAGTTGACGAAGGACATAAAAATAAACAAGACCATCCATTCTTTTCCCCTGGATCTTATCTACAAAACTCTACATGTATATGGCCCAAAGTTACAATGATTCAACAGCCTATATCGGTATGGAATGACCCATTTCTGAATACAAGTAATAAACTGGATGCTGTTCAATTTGTAAATGCTTCAATTATTTCTCTCATCATGTGGACTTAGTGAGCCCAAACAATGTGTCACTGATTATGTAAATGTTTTCTCTGTCAATCCAAATTGTACAGGTTTTATACTTTAATATTGTCTATTAATTGTGGCAAGGATTTGGATTTGATTTATTCACTGATAATATGCATGTATATTATCTACTATTCCAATTCTGGTTTTTTCATATCACACATATGTTAATTGTTGCAGGTATATAGAAGTGTTCTACTGACCAGTCGCAGGCGACGGGTTTCAGGCAGCAGTAATAGTACCAGTGGCTCTTCATCGCCACTGCAGCTAGAGAAAGATGACCCTTCAAAAAGTGGGTGTTTTAATACAAAAATTTTAATATATAACATGGGGGGGGGGGGGGGGGGACATTGAAATGCCACCTCCTATACTGTATGTTTCTGCGAATATTCAAAATGATATTCGATTCGACCTGAATTTAGTGTCTGACATTTGCAGAATGAGGTCCCCAGAGGGTGAATTTAGTGATGCTACCCCGTACCAAATACACCCTTCAGGGACCTCATTCTGCTTAGGCCTCATCTTCTGGGAAGTATCTAGAGTATCAAATTTACATTTTTTAGTTACCTTTTCACTTCTGTTCAGTTTCTATATCCCCTAATTTGGAAGATAAAATGCATAATCGAGGTGCTCAATGTGGGGGGGGGGGGGGGGGGGGTTAAATCACCAACTTTAACTGGAGAACTTCAATCTGTTACTAGGTTTCCCATGGCAGTTGAAGCCTAATCAGAATGCGGTCCCCAGAGGGTGAATTTGGTGATTCTAGCCCACCTTGCAGCATAGCATCATTAAATTCACCTTTTTGGGACCTCATTCTGCAAATGTCAGACACACTAAATTCAGACTTGGCTGCTCCAATATTATTTTCTTAACCACCGCTTATCCAGGTGAAATCATATCCTGATTTTTCAAAGAAAAACTGGGGGGGGGGGGGGGGGTATATTGGATTGAATTTGTCTGTATGGAGAGTCCTTGGTTTCAGATTTTTTCAAATAGGGTTATTTTTTAGGAAACTTTTGAAGGAAATCAATTCACTTCAACTCTTAAATCTACCCTTGAAATTACTAGATGAATGGATCTCATAGATGGGGATTCACATTTGTTTAAATATGGGCAGAAATAAGAGATTTAACTCCCCCCCCCCCCCACCCTCCCTACCTGTATCTATGCTGTTTGGTGCTTGTATAATAATATTGATTTTTAGGCTGCCAGGTGGGGGGTGGGGGGGTCAGTGTTTGAGGCAATGGGTATGGAGTGTAGAGGGGGTGGAGTTTTGACCCCCTACCTTTATAAAATTTTCATGCCTGATTAGTTGTAGATTAGATCTTCACACCAAAAATAGGTTAGAATTGTTCTCATACTTTGATTTGATTTTTAAACCAACAGATCATATGTTCCTACTTCCAAGTTAAACTGTTGGACCGAATTGGCCACAAATTTTAACTTTATGGGGGATGTCAGGTTGGTTATTTTCAATAGTTTGAGAGCTTGAAGTACCAGTACCAGTTGTAAAATTCTAATTTTAACTTTATGGGGGATGTCAGGTTGGTTATTTTCAAAAGTTTGAGAGCTTGAAGTACCGGTACTGGTTGTAAAATTCAACCTAAGAGGGATGTGCAAAAGGATTTTTTTGAACTTAGTACTGTGGTATGGTTGTCTTCTATAAAAAGGGTTAGGCGTTCGTGATTTGTCAGTGGTGTGCAATTAGAAATTTCAAGGTGAAGAGCCCTGCTCATCTGAGAACCTCCAGCTATGTCCATGTTTAGAATACTTAAGTGATCTTGTCAAGTACTGACGGTTGTAGTCTTCAGAGTCCCAGTCTACGCAGTCTTTAAAGTCTGGTAAGCGCCCCAGTCATTGACTGTCTTGTTTATGACCCAAATCAGTTAAGTACCCAGAAGTAATTTCTTTTCAATTCTGGGTTGTGCAGTTTATTTAGACAGAAGACATGAATGATCTGTATGTGATTACTGACTCCTTAATTAATACTTTGTCACCACAAATACTTTTTAATTTTCAGAGAAGACTGAGATTATAAGGTCCTCGAGCACCCTACCTATACCTCGTCCAAATAGTCAGCCACCGACGTCAGTCTCACCTGATCTTGATGAACGGGGTGACCTCATACAGTTCTACAATGCTGTAAGTTATCTCTTTAAGTTAGGCCCAAAAAAAAAAACAGTTATGTTTCCAATTACACAGCAAAAACAAAATCCAGGTAGGCAGGCAGACATTTTGTTTTGTTTTAACTTTGATAAATAATATATTTAAGCTTACTCTGTATTAGAGCGCAAATTCAATTTATAAAGCACAAATAAGTCCGCTTACTTTACATCTCATTCAGTAATGTACCAACTTAGTCTGAATAATGCCTACATGTATCTCTACAAGGCCACAATAACCAATCTAGCCTACCAGCCTCACATTTATTATACCCCCTTTTAAAAAAAAAAAAGGGGGGGTATACTGTTTTGCACCTATCATTCCGTCTGTCCGTCCGTCCGTCCGTTGTCTGTTCATGTCATAACTTGAACAGTAGTGCTCGGATCTCAATGAAATTTTGTATGGCTGTTCATTACTATGAGGGCATTCAATAGAGGGTTACATCGTTTTGTTCGGATTTTCCATTCTAGAGTTGGGCTCTTTCACGTTAAAGGTTGACCACAAGTGGCCAAATAGGGTGCAAAAAAAGTGTTTTTCAAATCACTTTTTCTTCATTAATTCATGTTAGGAACATCATACTGGATCGGGAACTAAAGTTTCAGAGCAGGAGCAAGTGTATTTTGATTTTTCAGGTTTGGTCTATGCAGGAATCCCTCAAAATTGAAAATACTGAACAACTAATTTCAAATGTCTGAATTTTAATTATTATGCATCTGTTTCTGGAATGATATCACATGACATTGAGCATTGAACAATGAGAGAACATATATGTCAAAATTACTGGAAAAATCTTTGAATTTCCATATTTTTTTAATTTATATGTAAATTATAAACTCTTAATATTCATATTCCCCAATTGTTATTCTCTGATAATAGAAAATGCTTCAGTAGTTTAAAGATTTTACTTCTCAAGTTGAAGTGCATGCTTCAAGGATTATAATATTGAAAGCATTTTCAAAATCGGACAAAAATTGACTCAACAAGAGCATATTTTAAAATTGCCAATTTCCACCGACTTTTTCTCGGAGAGGACACACTTTTTTAAACATTCATTCACTGTAGACATCAGAGTCTTGTAACTCAATCTTAGAAAGATTGCCGATTTTCATTGCCTTAATATATATTTTAGTGAACTTGAATAGACCTGTCAAACTGAGAAATGTGAAGATAAACATATTGAGACTCTTGGAAACATGACTCGACAAATGATAAGTTGGGGCAAAATTTGTTGTCCCATAACCGGTTTTTATGTGTACCCATACCATCGTATTTTACGTAATGTTGATGTTCGGATTGACCACTCATCGTCCGTCCATCTGTCTATCCGTATGTAGACATTTTACGCATGGTGCGATAACTCAAACATTTTCTATCCAATTGGAACAAAATTTTGTACGAGTTTCTCATCCCAAAATGCAGGATGAGTTTGAAAATGGGTTTGATATGATTTTTAAATAGAGGTATGGGCCTTTTTCGACTTAGAATTCAAGCATGCTGCGATGACTCAAACATGTTTTTATCTGACTGGAACCAAATCTGGTATTTTGGTTTGTGATTTCGCAGCCCAAAATACAGATCAAGTTCGAATATGGGTTTGATACAATTTTTTTTTTACTGGAGTGATGGCCCTTTTTTGACTTACAATTATTCAGATGTGAGGTTTACTGATTAATACAGGCTTTACTGTATAAGAGACAAGAGACACCTGCAGACAAGGCGAATTATTGAAATAGAGTTATTTTTAGCTGTCATATGTTAGCCCTATTATAATCTGTAACTCATTGGCATTCACAAATGAATGGACTCTCTCATTTCATTCTAAAAGTATAAATTGGAATAGTCCATTGTCCATTTGTATGGATGTTTTTTCAGAATATGAGCAGACAGAGCGAACCCACATTTAAGTAGTAGTGCACTATTTAAAATTCAAAATTATTTTCAGTCTCACTGGGCCGATTTCCATAATACTTGGTATGGAGACATAGTTTATAATTTGTTCATAGGGTCAGGGTTGAGTGGATTTTAGGGGACAATGAGGGGTGAGAAGATTAACATTGAGGGCTATGGGGTTGTCATGGATTTAATGTCGAGAACAGAAATCAATGCTTTTCTACCGGTATGTATGAAACAAATCTATTGAGTGCTATAGAGCATTTGGAAAATGGGCTATCTTCAGTTTATCATGTCAGGGGCTTCAAATGGTCCTAGTCAGGAGGCATTAAAAGGGTCAGATAACTCTAAATAAAATAAGAACTTAAAAAAAAAAAATTCAGTCCAAGAAGGCGGTTAACATTGTGTGGATTATTGCGATGAACCATAATTTCCAATTTGTTCATCCTGTCATGGTTCATTGAAATTTAGGGGCCATGGGGTGCTTAGAAGATTAACATTGATTATTATTGATTTTAGCGTCCAAGTTACTTGTAAAACATTGTAATGTGTGAAATCATTCTATTGGGGGTTACTTCCTGTTTTGCTATATGAACTGTGGTAATCTGTATTGAGTGTATCGAGGGGTCATAGGGGCAGAATCCTCATGTTATGGTTGTATAAATATATGGATAATACTTTTGTATGGTCTAAACTATTTTATTGAGAGCTATACAGACCACCAGGGTATGAACTGTGTTTATTTATCTCAGTTTACGGGTCCTATGGTATTCCAATGTTATTATATGTACACACACATGGATTATTCCTTTAATATTGCAAGTAAGTGCAGATACTCTGTAATCTGTTAAAAAATGTGTCCTCTCCGTTAATTCAAGACAATTATATTTAACTATTGAGAAACATATGTTTTACGAACAACACTTCCATCAAACCATTTGTAATCAATGACATGATTATCAATAATCAAGAAATTCTTCAGATTGACAATGTACTCAGACAATTGCAGTTGAGCAGACCTGAATTTCCTCAATGGAAATAAATGAAATAACACTTTAGTAGCTCAAATTGGACACAGCATGTTGCATAAACTGTATTTTAATATAGTATATTATTACTACACCCCATTCTCATTAACAGAATGGTTAAAGTTCAATATAAACCAATGTCTTCCAAAAAATCTCTGGGTTCTATGCTTGAATTCTCGGAGAGGACATTTTTTTTAACATTTAATGAGCTGCTGTACCAAATCGGGATGGTTCAGCCCACCAATTAAAGTTTATACACCCTCAATACTAGTGACAGTTTACCCACAATACAAAATGATTTTCTCATTTCATTAATATTAGCAGTTGACAAAGATTCTTGGAGAGGACAGATTTTAACGGAATTTATGTGCACATATTTTGGAGAATTGAATATAATTTAAATAGACTAATACACAGAAAACGAATTTTACCATTAATCTTCTATACCATGAAATGTCCAACTGAACTATATTCCTGATCCATGGTTATTGTAAATTGTGTTTATAAAAAGCTTTATTTTAGATTCACATGCTATAAATCATTTAACGGAATATCTCACTAACCTTCAAATTCAAATATCATCAAACTGAATGCACGAAATCACTCAAAATTTTCACCACACGATCATGCAGACATAAGCTAAAGGTTAAATGAGGACATTTTTGGCAAACCCATCAATTAAAATAAATATAAGGAATACAAAATCATCACAGCAATGATTGGCCACTCAAAATATGCCAAAATTGGTACCCATCGCCCTATAATTTTGTTATTTTTTCCAATATAGTAGTGAAATTTTGCCTGCAGGTTGGGCTGTGCGTCAGTACTATAGAAATATTATTAAGACACTCCAAACACAATGACAAATGCATCATTTTCCCTACTATCCGAAAAATTCATTTTGTCAACCTTTAACGTGAAAGAGCCCAGTTATTCTTTCATCTTTGTTTATCTTGAAATGTTGGATTTTTGGTCTGTCTGGTGTCTGTTCATGTCATAACTTCAACAGTTGTGCTGGGATCTCAATGAAATTTGGTATGGATGTTCACTACTATGAGGACATTAAAAAGAGGGTTCCATCGTTTTGTTCGGATTTTCCATTCTGGAGTTATTCTTTCATCTTTGTTTATCTTGAAATGTTGGATTTTTGGTCTGTCTGGTGTCTGTTCATGTCATAACTTCAACAGTTGTGCTGGGATCTCAATGAAATTTGGTATGGATGTTCACTACTATGAGGACATTAAAAAGAGGGTTCCATCGTTTTGTTCGGATTTTCCATTCTGAAGTTGTTTATCTGGAAATGTTGGCTTTTTGGTCCGTCTGGTGTCTGTTCATGTCGGAACTTCAACAGTTGTGCTGGGATCTCAATGAAATTTGGTCTGGATGTTCACTACTATGAGGACATTAAAAAGAAGGTTCCATTGTTTTGTTCGGATTTTCCATTCTAGAGTTATACATCTTTGTTTATCTGGAAATGTTGGCTTTTTGGTCCGTCTGGTGTCGTAACTTCAACAGTTGTGCTGGGATCTCAATGAAATTTGGTATGGATGTTCACTACTATGAGGATATTCAATTGTTCTGTTCTGCTTTTCCATTCTAGAATTATTCATCTTTGTTTATCTGGAAATGTTGGTTGTTTGGTCCATCCAATGTCTGTTCAGCTCATAACTTGAACAGTAATGCTCGGATCTCAATGAAATTTTGTATGGATGTTCACCACTATGATGACATTTAATGGCACATTCAAATGTTTGTTTTGTTTTTATTGTTCTATAGTTACTCATCTTTGTTTATATGAAAATGCTGGTGTTTGGGTCCATCTGTCTGAGTATAGCCCTCATAAGTTATAGATATGCCCACACGAGGGGGTATGCACCGGACGACAGTCCATCTCTTGTTGGTTCCAATTTGAGCTTGTTACATTCCCGGTATATGATCAGATAGATATTGTAAAATCTCCCAAAATTCCCAAGTAGAATAACAAGTTAACTTGCCATTGGAATTCACAGACAAAAAAGATGGTCTTAAAACAACTGTTAAATATTTTGATACTGGTATGTGCTATGGTATATAGACTTTATAGTCTGGCTGTTGAAGGGTTGAACCCGGAAAAAATTCTTAACAAGCTGAATTTGGTGTCATTCGATGCAGGATAACCACCTGGTGAACATATCCAAAATCCGCTAAAATCTGCCTTGGGGAATTTTTTTTATTCAAGATGGCGTCCAACATGGCCGCTTGAAAGTTGAAAATTTCGAGAAGTCTATTGTTTGACGCACAAAATAAACTATGAACCCGTCTTAAAACCAAAATTCATTTTGTTGTGTATACAATATATTTCCAGAGTAAACTATGTAATTTACGGGTAATAAACCTAAACATGGCGGCCAAAATATCAGCCAAAACCGGAAAATCTGTGTTTTTTCTTTATTTTCCCACTAATTTTCCACATTATGATTGTATTGACTTTGAATCTTCCACCCAAACGAACGATATATTTAGTGAATGTTGAGATTGCTTTCTGGCGATACAGCCACATTCAATCCAGTTCCTGATCAACAGCCGTTGCTCAAATTCGTGCAAATCTCCCCACGACAATCCACACAGGCAGTGACACACTTAAGTCCATTTTTTTCCGACAGGAACATTGATTTGTGCTACAAGGATTTCTTGACGACATTTTACAATTGCATAGACTGAATTTAAGAAGATTTTATGTTGCTGGTTCTTGGTCAGTCATTATTGGGATAAGTATTGACCCCTGCATTTCCACCGCCAATATTTTGGTTCTAGATCTATTTTCCCGAGTTATGCCCAGATTAAAACCTGTAAGTGAACCCTAGGCCAATGCAATAGGCTGCCATAGGAAATCATGGTCATGAACTTCGCGTATCATAGATGGTCGAGGGACTCTCCATCCGTGCCCGAGTACATTTGAACAAGAATCTTCGAACCTGCCTAGGCTACTTGTTGGGCTGACGCAGCCCGATTGTTGATTTATATCGAAACATGTTGCAGCTGAGCGGATGATTCTAATCGTTTCACCAAGCCTGTCTTTCTCTGTCCAAATATCGCTTATGTTGTGTCACACCTACCCGAAGCATGCAAGTAAATAATATGTTTGGTGACTAATTCACCGCCTTCGTGCACGATATCATATTGATAATGCGCCTTTCCCGTGATGTAGGAGTAAAACTAGAACATCAGCAACAACTACCTGTGATGTTGATGCTGATTCTATCGCAACTCAAACAATCATTGTGTCTGCGTCAGATGTACTGTGTGATTAGCGTCCCGTAGCGCCTTGCTGAGTATATGTATAAACTGCTGCTTGTTCGTTTCGTTCGAAAGAATCAGTTATTCCTCTTCCTCACGTAAGTCCACCCCGACTATTGATAGAACGCATCATGACTTGCTCAATAACTAGGTCACTGGACAGTCCTGCCCAAAACCTACTACTCCTTCGAATATTATGAACACCATCCTCTATAAAAACACTTGTATAACCACGGAAATTGTTTGGGTAAGTCAAGCATAATTTGCAAATACAAGCGACATACCTTCGCATAGTGCAGCAAACAAATTCAACATTTTCCCAACAACTACTAAATGGAGATTCGAATCTTCTGTTCTCTCAGCTTGAATAAAATCTCTTTAATCATGTCTATATACTCCATTTACTGTAACCAGTTTGGATGTTCTGGATTTCTCGCCAAGGTATGGCTTGTAATATAACATAATTTCATTCAATGTGAGGAGTTCTATTGAATCGGAAACATCGAAACTGGGATGGGCCCATCAAACACTTTTTCATACAGAGTTCACTTCAGCCTGACTAAGCCTCTCCCATTCGAAACTGTCAGTATCAGTTGAATCGATTCCTTCGATTGTCGATTCTTGGACATTTGATGTCGAAGTTACTTCGAATATTTAACGTTGGAGGAATAATTCAGTATCTGATGCCGCGTTTGACCCCGCGTCATCGGCTGTCGACTTGGAAATATCATTTGAATCATTAGAGATCAAATCATCTCCAACAGCTTGTTAGTAAGGGCTCCGTCAACAAGGAAATGACATCTGAGTGCTCGTGAGAATGCCTTCACGGAAAGCATCGTGGCAACAACGTTTGAGCCATAAGCGTTTTCAAGAGCCTCATCTAACCCCGACCCATTCATCGTGGTACCAATGCTACCCATGAATCTCATCGTCAGATTGAAGACGCCGAGTCTACAAACTATTCCAAGTGACTTGGCTTCAATTATCTCAACCGCTTTGAACCAAAGTGGCTGGTCAAGCATGGAGTCACAATTCACAACTGTGTCGCGTGATTCTGAATATACATCAAAGTGGACAATAAACAAGACTCATCTGATGGGTTGAGGTTTTATTATCGGTAGAAAAAGAACTTCTGACTTTCTGAAGGTTCTGAGCTGTTTGAAGAAAAGATGTGTTCCATGAATCCAGACCAGTTCGGTATATGTTTCATTGCTCGATTTGGAAGCCAACCGCAATGCCATAACAAACCAGTGTTCAAACCTGGAGGCAGTGTGTATGGGTTTTGTAACCCAAGTATGGGTCGATACTTTATTGTTTGTAATCCCAGCTTTGTAGGTTTCAAATAGTGTATGATAGACACAGCCTTGTCTTCGATCAGATCTTCAACCATAAAACTTTTTTGACGAGTGATCACTGTTGATTTAGGTGTAAGCCGGGTGTAGTCCTTCGGAGATGAAACTGCGATTATCCCCATACCATGAAATGAACGTTTACCATCAATAGTAGTGACGTTATGGGCGATGTTATCTGCTACCCACTGAGTAAAGGTACCTGGAAAATACTCCACTAGTGTACTTTCAAGACTTTCCACCTGGATCACTGATTGCTTGTACCTGCTTACTTCGTCGTAAGTAATTGAAAACCCCAATTTAGACAGAGTTCATCAACAAGCCACCTTGGCCCGAACACGTGATCAATTTCAACCCAATACCAAAAAGGGTAGTGGTGATAACAGATCGGGACCTCGCATATTGCACGATACTGTGACCAATGCTATAATATTGCTATTCTGTTTGATTTCAGATCAGATGGAATTAGTATCTCCAGAAACATTTGTAAATGGCGTGGAGTCAATTTATTTATGTTATCAATATTTCCTATCTCCTCGCTGAGGTGGTAGGTTTTCTTACCCTATGGCATTTCCCGCAACTTTGCCCTAATCATATTCGCGGCCGTCACAACAACTCTATCTGCCTCCTATGTGTTTCACTTTCTTATATACGCATACCACTTGTCATTTATCAAGTACTTGGTCATATATTTGAAGCAAATGACGTTGCTACGCCCATCGACTTCAGCAAAAAATATATACTCCCCATACCGTTCAAGGCGTTTTATTGAATATGATTCTGACCCAATTGCTAGCTCTACCATAGCGATATGTAACTCGGACAGAGTATACAGTTCTGTACCATCCCAGACATACACATAACTAATCAAATGAGCGTTGCATTTCGACACTTGGTGTTCTGTCCTGTGTTTTTCTCTCAAGATGGATCCTCATTTATTTCTCCCAATAACACGGAGAAACAAGATGCATGATATACGGCTACTGCAGCAACGAGATCAATGCAACATAGAATGCATTTCTGAACGTTCAATGCCCACGAATCCTCTCTTATTTGGCAATGTTCTAAAACTTTGTCTCTAATAGGGAGAGTTGCTACTGTAAGAACTTGCCTTCTATCGGGATGACGGGAATCTGATATCCCACCCTTTCAACATATGAAACAGTCTTCTTTGAAATTAAATGGGTCTTGTTTAGACCTCCATTTCTTAGAGAGCGGAACTGTATCCATACAATCAGGTTTGCCACTGAAGGTTCTTTTCCTATAGTGAATTCACGCCTAGTCTTTATGGACCAAGACCGTATCAATGGGTATGGTCATTTGTTGCCTATTTAAATATCCAGACAAGTGGTTATATATATATATCCTCGCTTATCAGAGAGGTCAATCAAAGTCTTGAATCCTTTGCCATAACTTTTACCAATGGATTTCCCTTAGTGTCCACATTACATTAACTCATGCTATGAAAGGATAAGTCGCACAGGTCCTCTTGAAAGTTGCTGGCCCCTTAATACGGGGTTGGTTCTGCCATTGCCGAACACGTACCGAGACTCGAGACTAATATGAGAATAAAACAAAACTCAACCAAGAACAATGCAGTTTGAATGTACAATAAGCCTTCTGCGTATGTTGGGACCGTTAGGTTTCAGCAGAAGGCGAAAGATAAACACAATGTCACACAAAATACCTATCAAAACAACTATATCAAGACATTGTTTGCCACTACACACTTGAAGAAACAATCGCTACGTTATATTTGATAGTTATATTACTTAAATCATTAAATTTATCGTCTTGAATGCATTAAAGAGCATTCAACGTGAGTCCATATTTATGTAAATATATTATCTAATGACCTTGGAATTATATAATCGTTCATTGTATATAAATATATGTACTAAAAACAACTTTTATGTAGATCACTTAGTGCATATACAGAGTCCCGTAGTCACTATTACCTTCATAAATTACGTCAGACACCTCCCCTATTCAGTGTGCTGTGGAAAAGTTTCCCCAAAGCGGATTTTAGCGGATTTTGGATATGCTATACATGAAGGTCTCCTCTTTCCAACGATACCAAATTTAGCTTGTTAAGAATTTTTTCCGGGTAGGTCCTATATTTCAGCTCCGACGGCCAGACTATTATTCTAGTATTATAATTTATTATATTCAAATTTTATATTAAGTATTTTAGAATTTACCTCCTTACACTAGCTATCCCATAATAACATGCTGCGTTAAGGCATGAGTTCCATGTATGTGAACTATATTCAACCTGCTAAAAAAATCCCTCATATGCTCCATGTTTGCATTCGATTTTCATACTGGGTTTACACCTTTTAATGTCTACCTCCTATCAGAGAAAAACTTCAGACTGTTGAGAATTTCCATTTTCACAATCACTTGTCGTATATGTCCAAAGTCATTTAATGTCTATTAATCAATGCCCATACACATCTCAAATTGAGTTAATAATATTTTGGCCCATTAGTCTAAAAGACTTTGTTTTATTCTGGTTTAAATTTGCTGATTTTGGAGGTAATATTCTGGTTTCAAGTTGCCAATTTTTGAGGTAGTCCATTTTGCGATGTAAATTCTCTTGTTTTTGATGTTTGTTACCCATTAACCCTGGCTTGATGTATTTTGTGCGAGTAAATTTTGCCAGTAAATTAGGCTAATGGCACATTGAATTTAATCAACAACTCAAACTACTTAAAAATGGAAGAAATTTTTGCATGTTTGGACTGAGAATTTTTCACACGAAAAATGTCCAGGAAGGTCGGGTAACACGTTTTTTGGCTTTATTAAGATGTGCTTTTGAAGTTACTGATCTAATGAATAGGTGGACAAGTTCACTTGAATGATGTTGGGGTATTTTCATTGTAATTGATTTTTTGAGTAATTAAATGTTTCACTCGAAAATATTGAACTATAACTCAATATTCAGTTAAATTTTGCTATGAATGATTGTACCTTATTTTATGAAGACATCTTGCATTGTGCTGTCATACCTCATTTGTTGATGGAAAATGATTTTTTTTTTTTTTTTATAATTTATTCATTTTTTTGTTACAATTTACATTCAAATATTAACATACATATATTTTCTGCAAAAGAAATTGAATGGAAAATGGATCATATACATGTATGTTTCTTATTATTACTACTAATCAATGCCAAGTTGTTGGAATTAGTTCAGTTGGAAGGCATTGTTGCTTCTTTTACAGTCACGAAGCTACTAAAAAGTGTGTCATTCATTTACATACATACGTACACATATCCATGCACATATATATATACCCTTATATATATACATATATATATGCATATATATATACAAATACATATGGACATATACATATCCCTACATTTCTGAGATAATGTTTTCGACTGTATAATGCTGTTTATGTGAGAAGGATATAGGTCTTATAGAGTTCTGGCTTTATGTGGATTCTATTTGTGATAGCTCTTTTTTTGCAATCCTTTTTTTCTATTCTCTCTTTTTTTGAAAGTTTATTTTTTTCTTTGAAAGTTTATTTTTTATTTATAAATTTACTATAAGGACATAACTGTAAGGACACTGTCCCATTTTTTCCCTATGTTTCTATTCAAAGACATATTCCATTTGGTTGCTAGTATTTCTGTTTGGTACTCTTGCTTTAAGAAATGACATGCAGATTCAATGCTTAAGACTTTTTTCATACATCTGGTTACATATATGTAACGCTTTATCAATAATATGATATTGTTTATCGGCATAGGGTTTGTCATTGTTTTAATTCCAAATATGATATCTTCCGTTTTTAGTGAGTACTCCAGATCACAATACAGCTTTAGTATATTTGAAAAAAATTCCCATAATGGTTTTACTTCGGGACAGTTGACTAGTAGATGTTCTGTGCTCTCTATTTCTTTATCACAAAATGAACACAAGTTAGATGTTATAATTTTGCATTTTTCTAGAAATATATTTGTAACTATGATATTGTGATTAATTTGGAATTGGAAGGCTTGTAATTTTGTATTTTTTGTAATTTTAAATGGCCTTTGGTATATTTCACCCCAGTCAGGCTGGTCTAGATTTAACTTTCTGTTCCATCCAAATTGCCCGCATGGCTTGCTTGTTACAATGGTATTAATATATTTCCAGTATAGATATTTGTTCAGTTTTTCTATTTGTCGAATATCTTGTAAAAGTTTACTGTTTTTAATATCATTTAATTTGCTGTTCACATTATTTATTTCTTTTTTCCACAATGAAGGTATTGAGGTTATCACCCCTTGAAGAGTTAGGTAATTGACCTTCAGTCCGTACATGTTCTGAATGTCTCTACTATTCATAAAAGTGCCATCCTGTTTTGAGATATCATTAATGAACAAGACCTGGTTATCTATCCACTTTTTAAAGTAGATTGGCTGATGTTGTATCTTAATGTGGAGATTATGAAAGATTGGTTGGCTCATATAGTTCTCGGCTGATTTGGGCTCTTGAGATAACAGGGCATATGTAGATATTACTTCTTTCCAGAAAGGGTTGAAATTTGTTGCTAAGCGTGTTAAGCTGCCTTTATTTAGGTTGAGCATTGCTGCTCCACCGTATTTGTGAGTCTTATCAAGTAGTATCAATTTCCACTCTGAGAAGTTAAGAGGGTCCAGAAATTTTTTCAGCCATGTAACCTTTAATGATGGAAAAAAATTTCAGCCATGTAACCTTTAATGATGGAAAATGATTAGTGGTGAAAATGATTAGTCTAAATTCACTTGGCAAATTTTCACAGGAACAAATTTTCTTTCTGACAGTACTGAATAACTAAATTTTATTTCCTCTTCAGGTTTTCATAAAGAAAATGAAAAACTTTGTTTTGAAGTTCTCCACAACAGCCAGCATTGCTGTAAGTATTTCTGCTGATGAATCCAATGTATGCGATATTCTGAAGGCTTAGTAATATTGCTAAAGGCTGATTTACCTAATTATACAAAAATACAGATTATTATATGCCCGTCAATGGATTATAAAAGGAAAACACAATTAAATCATTATTGTCCTACACTACAACTTAAAGATAATGTAATTTTAACATCAAAGCTGCGAGTCCGGCCGCCAGGTCACGGATACGTGTTTTGGCGTATAAAGTTTTTTTCTCTGCGGATTTTGTAAATTCAGGTATCCGACCAGTGATCCGACATCAAGATTTTATCGGCTGGCCATCTGTCAGCCTTGAGCAATTTTTTTGATAGTGCCCTAAAAAGTATACACCCCCCCCCCCCCCCCCCCCAATTTTTTTCAGACATAAAACCAGTTACTTGGAATTTATTGCAAACTCACATGACTAATCTAGTAAAATATATATATTTTCATGAAGCTATGGTATAATGACACTATTTTGGCCCAAAATTGAAACTCACCATTCAAAATGGCCACCGGAATTTGAAAATATGACATTTTTTCACAAATATCTTCTAGATCAGTTCATGATGTTTGGAACTGGTTGAGTAATATGACGTTATTTTGTATTTTGTATATTAACTGATCATTGGAGCAATTATATATGCCATATATTATTGGGGTCCTATCCCCTTGTATTCCCTCAAAAATTCGATTTTACAGAACGCGGTATAAAATTTCACAAACAAATCAAAACTGGGATTCTAGTCATATTTCAACAAGACACGAACAGAAGGTTGCAAATAAGTGAGGCATACCATTACCTATGAATATTCCAACTCACTGGAACCAAAATTCTTACTTTGGCTCAAAATGGCTGCCAAAATATGGAAAATGATCAATATTGACCTGGGGTGTCCTGCAATCGCTTACAAGCTGTGGTTGATGTACAAAATTGGCTATTATGCCTTCGATACATTGAATACTAACATGTCTGCTGCACCATGGTTAATTGTTACTGTTATCACCACTGACATCACCAAAAATATTTGACTTTTCTCTCAAAAACTTGACATAAATATCTGCAAAAATTTACTTTTCATGTTTGGATCATTTTTTCTAATAATATGTAACTATCTTTAGATTGAAAGGTGTTTATTGTACTGGTCTATCTTAAATGTGTCACACTACGGTGTTTATAGACCAAATTGCTCAAGATGGCAACCAAATTGGTAAAAGTAATTTTTTTACATATATCATTATAACATCATATAATATAACATTATTCTCTGCGTTATCCGAAAATGTAGCAAATTGTGACTCACTTGGTTATTATACGTGTTAGTTAATTAACTGACAACTAAATGTTCTATTATGGTTGTCCCAGTTCCGAATGGGGCATGCAGCCTTCATAATTGGCTACGGCAATCAGCATTGCCGAAGCAATTTGCTGAAGCAAACTGGGGCACGGCATACTGTTGCCGTAGCGGATTGCCGAAGCCAAACAATCTGAATTTAGAGGGCTGGGCATGACAAATTCATTTTAAAGTATGGAAATGTGCGGAGAACCTCTTTTGTGATTCTGACCATATTATTGAAAGGAAATGGGCAGAACTTTGAGACGGAACTGAGATGAACCATAATATGTGGCTCTTCTGGTCCATTATGATAAACCAATATCAACTGGATACAGGATGGTTGCCAAGATGGTAGCCAGGGAGTTACTCTATGTGAAGTGGATAGGTATACATGGAGTTAATGTATGTCATGAATGGTGTGAATATGTATACAATGAGTGACTATCTGGTTATGAGTGTGTTGTCCATAGCGAGATGTATGGGTATACAGGGAGAGGTCATGGTCATGTGTGGGGTGAATCGGTATGAATTGAGTGACTGTATGGTGTATGGTTGTGTGTATCCTGTACTGGTGCAACTTGTGTGCCTGTATGGACATTGATGTGATGTATGGATGTAGCTACATGGTCATCTATGTATTGATTATGTATATATGGAGTGACTGTAAGGTCATGGGTGGGATGTACATGTGTTTCTGTATGCTCACGAATGGGGTGTGTGGATAAATAGTGAGTGATTTTATGGTTACGGGTAATGTGTATGGTATACATATTCACCTCACCATTGGTCATATCACTCACTGTATCCTTATTTGTCACACCGTAGCCGAACAGCCACTGAAGATATACTAATACACCCCAGCCATGTCAGTATAGTCACTCCATGTGAGCATATGCACATCATCCATGGCCATATAGCCACTCGCTATATACACATACACCTCGCCCATGACCATATAGCAACACGATTGTATATCCGCATAACCTACACATGACCATACTGCCACGAGTCGCCAAGCAGGAACACCAGGTATACTCACACACCTGACACATGACCATTTAGTCACTTCCTGCATAGATATTCATTACATTGATGACATACAGTCACTCCTTGTATACCTACTCATCTCACCATTGACCATACAGTCACTACATGTATACATATTCCACACACAGATTGTTCTAACTGTTATGTTGCTATTATTACAAAATTGTTATTGTTATTATGAAGTTTTATTTATTTATTTATCACATAAATTGTTATTCAAAGTTCAAAGTCATGACTCAAATTGTATCCATTTGTAACATTGGGGAGGAGTTCCATTCTACAGAACCGAATTCACTTCAAAGGCAACATGCTCCGAGCTCACCTGTATTTACACCATACATGTTCTGGTATATGGTACCATGTATAAACATCCACATATCTTATATAATAATTAATTCTGTGAATTTATTATTTCACTTTATATACAGGTAACAATGTACATTACTGTCATTCGATTATTCAGTCTTGAAAGTTTGTGGTGTATAATTATCTCAGGCAATTACAACAGAGAGGAATTTGACACTACCAAAAAAAAGATAAAAAAAATATTACATAATGGGCTATTTATTACTGATTATTAGCAATTTTCACCTGTAAATGTAACAATACATGTACCGTACCTTACCTTCAGTAGATTATTCTCTTATGAATGCTATGCTGCTATTGAGTTTTGTGGTATATAAGGTAATTTTATTATCACCATAAACACTGCCATAAATGGATGTTATATGCATTTATATGTGGATTTTTCCTATATTTTACATCAATTTACCTGTATTTTTACCTGTACAGGTGTGCTAACGAGTACCTTACCTTGGTGCAATGTTCAATTTTTAAGGTCAAGCATGATTTCCCATACAACATGATAATACTTGTATATACATGTATAAACATGGTACCTATAGAACATTGTACATGTACATGAAATATTACAGATAAATGGATGCTATATGCAGTAAAATGTGGATTTTTCTGATATTTTACATCAATTTACCTGTATTTTTACATGTACAGGTGAGCTAATGAGCACCTTACCTTTGGTGCAATGTTTGATTTTAAAGGTTAAGTTGGAATGCTGTGCTACTACTGAAGTTGGTGGTACATAATTTACTTTTATCATCATCATAAACAGATGTCATATGCAATTATAAGTGGATTTTTCCTATATTTTACATCAATTTACCTGTATTTTTACCTGTACAGGTGTGCTAACGAGTACCTTACCTTGGTGCAATGTTCAATTTTTAAGGTCAAGCATGATTTCCCATACAACATGATAATACTTGTATATACATGTATAAACATGGTACCTATAGAACATTGTACATGTACATGAAATATTACAGATAAATGGATGCTATATGCAGTAAAATGTGGATTTTTCTGATATTTTACATCAATTTACCTGTATTTTTACATGTACAGGTGAGCTAATGAGCACCTTACCTTTGGTGCAATGTTTGATTTTAAAGGTTAAGTTGGAATGCTGTGCTACTACTGAAGTTGGTGGTACATAATTTACTTTTATCATCATCATAAACAGATGTCATATGCAATTATAAGTGGATTTTTCTTACATTTTACATCAATTTTCCTGTATTTTTACCTATATAGGTGAGTTAACGAGCACCTTACCTTTAGTGTAATGTTTGATTTTAAAGGTCAAGTCTGGTTTTCCCAAAAGGTATAGGTATTGGTGTCCTCTGTGTGTCACAATTCGATGTGACCATGGTCAAATATACTGCAACAATTTAGTTGATATTATACTGATATTACAGCAATTAACTCAGCATTACAGTACCAAGTGATGTTCTATATATATAGCAGATAAAGGTTTAAGAGGAACAACCTCGATGTTATTTTAGAAGTAGGATACTTCAATGCATATATTTTATTTTATACACTTTTCCAGTTTTATTTCACTACTAGTCTTGTTGTTTTGTTTTCTTTATTGGTTCGCAGTTTCAATTATAATGATTCCACAATTAATTGAGCCTTCTGGTCTTGATTTCGGGGATCCCAGATGTATGTCTGAACTGGCCGCTGGAAATAAAAAATAAAAATAAAAACCCGCCCTCCCTCATTCATTTGAAAAAAAAAATTGCCTGAGAATCAATTCATTAATTTTGTTTGGCCTTATATGAAAATGTTGTTTTTTTTTTCCCCATCCGAGCAGATATCTAAACCATACTTTGTTGGTTCAAATTTGCCACTGAGGGTGTGACAGCACCACCGTTCCCACCTCTAATTATGCCTGATGCAATGATTCGATTCAAGATTTGATGCGATTCAGAATCATTTGGCTGCTTCGATTCAAAATGAAAATGCCTAATTCGCATGGCCATATTGGGAGAATACCATTTTTTTCCGAATTATGTTAAAAAACATGGCTGCCGTCGGCCATATTGGATTTTTCTTTCTGCATCACTAAATCCTTGGACACACCCTACAGGCCAAATTTCTCATCTGATCGTCGCCAAGCTTCATATTGATTCTCGGGGTGACCTCTAGAATACATAGATATACCAACTTTCCACATTCCTTGATATTATTAGCCCCTCTCTAAGTTGAGCTTCAGTGTCATTGACACTTTCATTATAGTCATAATAAACATGATTTTAATTTATTTTGAAATTCAATATATTTTGGGGAGGGTACTCTCGGGCTCCAAATAAACGTGCATGCACGTTTATTATTTCAGGCGGAAAATTCCCCCCTGTACGCTGCTTATTTGGGTCTGCACGTTTATTTATTTTTCAGTAAAATAATTTGTACCAAAAGTGAACCGTCTAATTCATCAACAAAGTGACAGTTATACCACCGTAACATGTTTTCACTTCAAATTTAGGGAAACAGTTTGACAGTTATTATAGTCAATACGTCACTCGCTTGAGAGGAATTCCCAAAAATGAAAATAGCAGGGCGAGCCAGGTGTTTACCTCCCCGCATTCATTTGAAAGCGGTCGCATCCGACTAGTAAGCAGTGTATCCATTACTTTCGCGCACGTGATTGTTAGGATTATCTCATCAGGGGGACGCACCATGTTTTTCCAGAATACACATTTCCCCTCCCCGCATGCCTTTAAAAGTGGACCCATCGGTTTCCGATTAAGCCGTGTATCCATGACGTTTGCACACGTTTTCATTAGGATTATCTCATTAGGGGGGGACGCACCATGTGCTTACCGGAATACACATTTTTTACTGTGGCAGTGTGGGGCTCCATTTAGGCACCAGATATTTTCGTTTTAATGATGTCAATAAAACACTCAATACTGCCATAATCCAACAATTTTATGAGAGGTTTATAAAATATTTTGATCGTTGAAAGTGTAATAAAATGTTACTTTATAGTTGGGAAGCTTAGTCTATAATTAAAAATGGATGTAGAATAAAACTTCGGGGCCTCTTTACGCACTGTCTTTAGGGAATTTCTGTAAAAATTGTTGTTTCCCCGTGAGAATTTAAACATGGCGGACACTTTTTGTCCAAAAAAAAAATATATATAATATATATATATAATATAAAAATTTCACGTCCTCACTGTTAATTTTATAAACATTTGCTGGAAATTCCCCCCTGCACTATTATTTGGGTCTGCACATTTATTTGGAGCCCGAGAGTAAATCACGAAGTATATGGGAACTATTTATTAGCAGCACACAGTCGGAGTTTAGTACAGCTGAATGAATGGACAGCTGTTAGCTACAATTGAAGGTTATTGTGAGAAAATGTATTCATTTCTGAAACTTGTGTTAATTTCTTCACCTATAGGATGACGGCACTGGGTATACCCTTCCAACTATGATCTGTATTTGCTTATTATTTCAGGATATTCCATGTTTGTCCCCTTTGCCTCTGGTTAGCAGCCATCCACTGTCACCACGGCGACGGATCTCGAATTCATATAGTGTTTACATATCGCCACACAAGACCAACTCAGAATTTAACACGACGCTGACGAGTCGAATGATGTACTGCTTCAACAAGAGTCCAGCAAAAGTAAGCTTATTCAAATATATCCTTCATGAACATGTAAGTGTGGGGTGTTGTAAATAAAATAGAGCTGCACTCATGTTGTGACGGGATAAGACATTGCTATAGAATTCCACGGAATTTAAATTGGCTTCTGCGTTTTATCTACTGCATTTCCATGAAAATACCACGAGCACCGAAGGCTCGAGTGGTATTCTTCTGCCAGCCACTTAGTTAATAAATTCAAACCTCTCCCACCATGAGAGCCGCTCTATATTGATTACATAACCTAGACATATAATGTATCAAAACAAAAATAAATGTTAAATATTCATTCAAATTCACAGTAAATCTGATGTCTGATTGGTTGGGCACTTAGTTTAACCCTTTCAGTGCCAAGTCCGATTTTTGTATCAACCCATATTTCCTTGATCATTTTTCAAATTTATTGATTATAATAATGTGATACATTGATGGAAAGAGCTCTTGGAGCTAAGAGTTAAGGTGCAGTAAAACCATTGAATGTATGTAATAGTAATAATAATAATAATGACAGTTTTATATAGCGATAAACCTATTACTTGCTCTAACACGTTTTTAAACATTAATATATTACCCCAGTATCAGTTAGACCACCATATACTTTTAGACAAATTGCTTGCCGTGGGCTTTGATAATAATGCTCTCAATTGGTTTAAAGCTTATCTCACTAATCGGACACAAATTATTGACATCAATAGCTCTTTCTCAGACACAAATTTGATTACTTGCGGCGTACCTCAGGGCTAAATTCTTGGGCTATTATTATTATTATTCATACTCTATGCTATATCAATGATGCACCGGTCACAGTAAAGTGTAGGCTGCTATTGTACACAGATGACTCTGCATTGCTTGTATCTGGAAAGTGTGTTCAGAGGATAGAGCAGTCTTTGAGTGCACATCTTTCCTCTAGTGAATGGCTCATAGACAATAAGCTTTCCCTACATTTAGGTAAGACCGAATCTATTCTGTCTGGGTCCCAACCAAGAATTTGATACTGCAATCAGCTTAATATAAAATGTAATCAGACTAGTATCAGCCCCTCTAACACTGTTACTTATCTGGGAGTTGTTTTGGACCAACCAACATCTAAGTGGAGAAGCCTCATCAAATATAATATATTTTTAATCCAGTGGTTTGCGATGGTAGGATGTGTATTGGTGTGTTCCGGTCTCTCATGTGGTCTGAATCCATTGGACATTCTACATCTTAATAATTTCTGTTAATCTGTTACGTGTTACATGTATATCACATATATACCATGTATTCCTCTGACTCATTTTATCTATACTTAGGTTGTCTCATATCTACATTACTGTCAAGCTCAGGAGTCATTGACAGTGTTTTGGTTTGTTCTTCAGGATCTACGTGCAATAAACAACATGATAAAATGGGGCGAGAAGAGGATGAGCACGAAGAGGGTGCTTCCGATTGACGACGATTGTGAGGATGATACGCTCAGTCCTGTAAAGCGCTCGTGTCCTGGTCTGATGAAAAAGCTTCATGATCTGAAGACTGACAGAGATGATGTTAATGGTGGTTTATAAAATGTTAGCAGGGTTTTTTTTTTTTTTTTTATATATAAGTTAATGAAGATTTATATTATGTTAAATGGGGTTCATAAGAAAAAGACTTATGTTTGATTGTTAATGGGGGGGATAATATGAGAATACTTTGCTTTGAACATGGGAGCATCTACTTGAAAAATTACTATTTTGTTTCACAGGAATTTCCTCATTATTTTTTGAGAGCCTAATTGTGATTGATCTTTTTTTATTGTCATGCTTAAGTTCTGTAATCATGTTGCAGAAAACAATCTAGTCAGTTCTGTAACAGATGACACAACCTAAGATATATTCATGTATATACCTCCTAATGTTTTTCAAAGTCCCTTGCATATGTCACTGAGGCTGTCATCTCCAAGCCTGGATATAGTGTGTCTGACATATCCAGAATTAAGTTCCCAGAGGGTGAATTTAGTGATGCTACCCCACACAACAGGCTAGTATGACCAAACTCACCCCCTCTTAGGACCTCATTCTGCTTTGGCCTCATTTTCTAGGGTGTATCTATAGTCTCAAATTAACATTGTTTTTAGTTACTTTTTCCCTTTTCTATATCTGCTAATTTGTAGAAGATAAAATGCCTAATCGATGTGACTTATGGGTGAACATCACCAACTTCAACTGGGGAACTTCAATCTGATCCTAGGTCTCCCATAAGCAGTTTTAGCCTAAGAAGAATGAGGTTCCCAGAGTGTGAATTTGATGATGCTAGCCCACAGTGCTGGATAATGTCACTAAACTCACCCTCTGGGAACGTCATTCTATAAATGTCAGACACTATATCCAGACTTGGTCATCACAAATTAAAACTAAAACAAAAAGCTCCTTCCCTCCGGTATTTCAATAAATATTTCCTGTGAAACAACACATATTTGTTCACATCCTTCTAAAGAGATGTGTAACTTTGGATCAGGTATCGTATGCACACAGAAATACAAAGCATTCATGAAATGAATACTTGTGTAGGGTGTGAGGATGTTTTTCGCGAGCAAAATGTGGCTGTAAAACTTGTTTGAAGAATGAGACAATCTTGTTGAGTGGTCTGCTGGGATTGTGGTTGTCATGGCGATGTGAGAATATCTTTCATTATCTCAGTGTATTGAATTTATTAAGTCTTCATTTGTCGCATTCTAAAGCACACTAATGAATTTGAAACTGTTATGACTACCCTTGTCCAGACCTTCGATTTTGGAACATCCTACCCTTATTCCATTCAATAAACCTGTTCTATAAATTGTGCTATTAAATGTTTGTTTAGTAACAGGAAATAGTGCCAGATGACCTTTGACTTCCGGTTTGTCGTATTTTTACATTCTGTATGCTACGTTTCAAAATTGTATGGCTTCCAATATTTTTGCAACAAACATTAATGTATGAAGAGTTTGAAAAGTTATGTCATTTATATATACGCCATTAAATATTCAAAAGGGTCTTTATTTATCTGGGACTATTTCTTTCCGCGGACAAACAACACATAGTTAAGTGAAACTTCAATACATGCATTATAGAAGCCGATGTTAGTTTAACGGCCCATTTGTTGATTTACGATTTACAAAACTTGTCCAGTAAATTAGGTCAGGACCTCACCAAAGGCTCGGCCCAGACCTAATTTGCTGGACTCATTTTGGAAATGCCGCTATAAACTGGGGACTCCTTGTAGATCATCTATGTATTAAACAGATGTTTACGCCCTGTAACACCTGAAATAAACTGACACAAAATTAAATTGTCAACGAGAGGGTACTTCCAGTCGATAATTCGGAAGAGTTGGTTGATAAAGTTTTCATACTGTTTAACCCTTGTGTGACTTATCAGATTTTAACCTTGTCACCAAAAAAATATTTAACTTGTGAGAACAACTCACTTCAGGTCTGAGATAAGTAAGCAAATCCAAATGCCTATATAAATTTATATTCAAATAGATCCCCTTTGATAATGGGTTACTCGATGAGTAGTTGCTTCATTACCATTGATTCATTTGTAGGGATAATTTGCTAATAAGTTCAGCAAACAATTATTTAACTTATCAGCTGAACATCCCTCCAAATGGATAGTTGAACATTCTAATGTCTACTGAACTGAATGGAAAAATAAGTTATCAGTAATAAAACAGACTGGGGTAAACGTATCTCCACAAGTTATTATTGAATAAAGGATGCCTTCGATGTGCCACTGTTGTGCTGTACCGAATTATATTAATATATTTTTTGTAGTTCTATTTAATTTAGATTTGTTTGGAAGGAACTTGCCTTCTATGTGTCTTTCATGATTTCTACAACATGGCAAAGGCGGGTGCCAAATCTCATATAACCATTTTTGTACTGGCGCGAATTTCTTCTGAAGTATCTGCTGTGTATATAATAAGTAATTCAAAAGTGTCTTCTCTTTTATGAATGACTGATATTACAAATTGACTGAAATATTCCTAAACAGTAGATATTGGATTGTGAATACGATTTAAAAGATTCTCAGAAGGAATTGGTGCTAATATAGTACAGTAATGCTCTAAGTAATCGACTTCTTAACCACAGCAACCGAGAGCTTTCCGATGAATGGCAACAAGCCATATTTCCGACTAAATCCTGAAAAGTTACCCATAATTCTGCTGTGGTTAAGAAGTTGATTAATTAGAGCATTACTGTACATGTTCTCGGTGTTTGATCCAATATGTTTTTGTACATGTTAAGTATGAAATAAGTTTTAGATGACTTTATGTATATAAATGTTTCAATGTTATGTTAATTTGTTTTCTTGAAAATGTATTGGTCTTCATAACTGTTCATAAGTAGAATGTCCTGGTGTTTTAATCAAGATTTCAGATCAATTTTGATTCAACTAAATGGGCAGGCCCAGTTTCAAAGTCTGAACTGGGTCAAATTTAGTATTTGATAAGAGTGAAGAAATTTTGAATGAAGCTTGTCTGTAGTTCATTTAACACTGGCATTACTATAAGTCTGGCAATCAAGTGTCACCAAATGCAACAAACCTAGCGGGCCTCAAAAATATTCTACTGGACATTTGCGGAATGAGGTCCCCAGAGTGTGCATTTACTGACCCTACCACATACAGCAGGCTAGTATCACCAAATTAATCCTCTGGGGACCACATCAGCTATGGGAGACATCTTGTGGGGGACCTCATCTGCTTTGGGAGACCTAGACTCATCTTTAAGTTCCCAGATGATGATGTGCTCCCATTGGGCACCTTGATTATGCATTTTTGAAAAGTTCTTTATTAGAGACTAAAAACTTTGTTAATTTGATAATAAAGATACTTTCCAGAGATGAGAGTGAATTTAGTGATGCTAGCCTGCTGTGCAGGTAGCGTCTCTAAAATCACCCTCTGGGAACATCATTCTGCAAATGTCCGACACCATATTTTGAGGCCTGATACCTAGAGATTTGATGCACTGAAATATGCAACAAAGGATATCTCAATTTGAAAGCATTCTATGGAATGCAGAGAAAAATGCTTTTCCGAGTTTCTATTAAATTACTTGATAGATTGATACAGCACCCTGTTTTCACATTCATCTTTTGCCTCGTCCTTAGTTTCCGAGTGTTGACAAAATTCATGCATGAAAACAGTTCGTGAACTATCCAGCTGTTTGCGCTCTCGTCCCCGAACTACAATTTAACATGGTACGTTTATTCCTTAATTACCAGTGCAGTGGTGAATAATACTAACTGACACTGTGTTGACATTATTTTCATGAGATTCAGTTTTTTGAAGTGAAGACAAGCTTATTTATCATTTGCCTCATCCTTAGGTTGCTAGTGTTAACAAAATTCATGCATTTTCATATCTTCCCATGTTGTTTTACATGCAATTATTGCAGTCACGGTATCAAAATAAGACATCTGTTAGTGGCAGGTTTCAAGTTCAGTGTCTTCTTCCCCTCCCCCCCCCCCCCCCCCCCCCTCATCCACCTATATTATCATTTCCCAACCAATGACTTGGAATATTATTTATCAGATGACAATTATAAATAGCAGACATGACATAAATGATATGTCATGAAACTTTCTGCCAGTGAACATCAAACGCTCTGTTGCCTTTGTTGGTTCAAATCTCCATTTATACGTGTAAACCCAAAGGTAAGTTAGTAACGTTATTAACCATTTCATGATGGGAGCTGCACTTCTGCAGCATTAAAGATACTGTGTCAGTGCATTCTCTTATATATTTCCGAGTCTTCCATAGGGAGTCACGCATATATAAGAAAATGCACAGAATTACAATGTCAAGGTAAATATTGTTAGGCCAATGTATTCTCTTATATATGCAAGGCACCCTATGGGCGACTTTCATATATAAGAGAATTCATTGGTACAGGGTTTTGCCAAATTTGTGGGTGGTCCAGTCATGAAGGGGTTAAATTGCTGAATAAATAACAATATGCTATGTAGCTGAATTTGTTTACCTTATGACCTGTATTAACACTATAAACTGATCATTCATCTAAACCACTAAGCCTATGTAAAACATTGTTAAATATCACCCTAAAAGTGATCATTTTGTAAGTCAGGTTAAATTTGTTGTGTGTAATGACATCACTCAATCGTTGGCAACTTCTCTTTTTACATATCTTCTATCCATCCATTATTTTAAAATAAGTTGAAATTGTTACGACTCATTTTATATATCCAGTAGCTGAATGTTTTATTGATATTTTATTTGTAAATACATAATGAAATTGTATTAAACGGCACCAGTTGATGTTAATGCAACAGTTGAAATTAGTAATATATCTCAAATTAATTGATATAGAATTGTTGAAAATTTGCACAAAATAGAATGCTTGTATATCTGTACAATGAATGCAGATAAAAAATAAAATGTATCAACTTGCATCATATATGTGGTTTGTTTTACTCCTTGGAATATGTATGGGTAAACAATTAATTCACCTGATGCAAGTCGTTGCTCTATGTATCAGGACCAGACCTGTTAAGTTTTGAAAATGGCCATCTGGGAGATTTTTGCGGGAGGTATGCTCAATTTTGAGTGGCATGTTTTAAAAAAATCATTTGATTTTCATCTTTTTTATTTATCGTGAAGATTATTTTATAAACATATATACCTAAAATAAACAGTAGTGAAAACATACAGCTTTTTATGCAGCTAATGTGAGATGCATGCTTGTTATATAAAATAATACAAAGCTTTGAACAGCTGAGAAACGCCCCTGTATCTGGCTTCCAGTATATTGTGGATACCACAAATCGAGTGTAATAAATATTGTTTACATATCGACACGTGGTCAGAATATGACCATTTTTCACAGATATGCCAACTACCGAACTACTCTTTCTGGTCCGTAGATATAGTTTGTATTCTAATGTTCAGAGATGAATTTCTCAACTCAAAAATGTAGCAATTACATTATATTTCCATCACAAACGTTGTCTCACCCTAATTTATTAGGGATTTTGTCAATAATTTAGGTTTCACAGCTTCATTCTTGTACATAATTCCCAAAGTAGCACCGCATTCATAGCATATTATATTCCCCATTCCCAATTTCCTCGACACATTGTTTATAAAAGCTGAACAGGTACAATTGTTTCGAGTGGAGCTGGTGTGTGTACAGTGAGTGCGGGAGCTACAACTTGTTATTGGTACCACGACTTCGATGTAGTGACTCTTGTTACTTCGGTGCCTAATGTAGGAAAATTTATTTTAAAATCCCCTCACAGCGAGAAGTGAATGTGAAAAATGACACGCAGGTAAATTTTACTTGCTAGTAGTGATGCGGAGCGGTCCAGGGGTGGGTGTCGCTTTTTGCGTCCGGTCCGGTCCACTATTTGTTATAATAAACTATTGCGTATTTGCCGTCATATCAATTAGCAACGATGTATTGACGCATTAAAGTGGTTAATATCTATTAAACGTTTGATGCCACGAAAACAATGTATAGATGCACTTTGTACATGTCAATTTCCTTATAATGAAAGACAAGACAGTCACATTAATCAAATAGTAGTTGTACTTGGGTGTATAACTATAATTGTCAGGACTATACAATCAGCCATCATGCACAATCTCCAAGACTCCAATATTAATGTAGTAGTCAATATTAGTACACATTTGTATAATTGTCATTAGTATAGTTATTTCGTTTCAATTTAATGAAAATAAGTATGATACGAATCATGCATACGATCATTTGAGTGCCATATTAGATTGGTTATAACACATTCTGGCCCTATAGCTATATATCTGTCCAATATATTTAAAGTGATGTGATACACTCCGGTATTGGGTGACCAAATAGAAATGGAGAATAATCTTGTTCAAAGTAATTATTTTTACAAATATTATATCTAAATTGACAACACATGCCGCCATTATTATGTATTAATTATATGCAGTGACTCTCCATGGTGAAATCGTTTTCATTAGTTTATTGCCGATAGATGCGTCCCGAATCGTGTAGTAAATATTTAGATTGGTTATAACACATTCTGGCCCTATAGCTATATATCTGTCCAATATATTTAAAGTGATGTGATACACTCCGGTATTGGGTGACCAAATAGAAATGGAGAATAATCTTGTTCAAAGTAATTATTTTTACAAATATTATATCTAAATTGACAACACATGCCGCCATTATTATGTATTAATTATATGCAGTGACTCTCCATGGTGAAATCGTTTTCGTTAGTTTATTGCCGATAGATGCGTCCCGAATCGTGTAGTAAATATTTACAATTGAGCGGAGTTCAGACGATGTTTTCTATGGAGTGGTATGGTCGATTTGCTTCAGATTTTCAACGGTGTTGGTAGAATGTTGCATTTCTCCAATTGGCATAGTGCCTGAATAGTAACTTATCAGTTCCACGCACCCGAACAAGTCCATGATATGTCTTTAATTAGTACATGTTCGCATTACTAGAAATACTATTATCGTGCATCGTTCCCAGTATACCCCACCAGAGACAGACAATGATGCATACAATCGGCAAACAATGTAAGTTTTAACATATATGGACTCATTGCAATGCACTGAACGCAGTAACCTTATATAGTTTGTACTATACAGAGTAAAAACTTTGAGAAAACAGAGAATTCATTAACATATATAGCCTATTATAGGTGGACCGAACCGGTCCAGGCATGTGTACCGGACCGCCTTGGCAGTGGACCAGACCACCCAATGTGGTCCGGTCCGCATCACTACTTGCTAGCATTATCATCATCATTTTGTTGGGATTCTCACATAACATTTAGAAATTTGTGAGGATGTTTGATGCTGATTGAAGACATACCGTGATCATGGCGTACCATACATGAAATTTCAATTCCCGTTATACTGCACCGTTATATATACTAATAGAGGAATCTGATAAAATGTAAGCATCCCATTTTACTGCTTTGATATCCATATATATTTCAAATATCAGTAAATACATCAATATTATAGATGCATTGTCAAGATGTGACCTACCGGTATGTCGAGCGAATAATGCCAACACAGTTCCATAGCCATATCTTCCCTTGATTATACAATGTAACCAAATACGTTGATATAATAGAATCGCTGCAGCGCTATAGCATGAACCAAACTCTCCCCCAAGTAGGAACTCAATGGTCAAAATGTTGTAAATTGTACATGCACACATGTATATTCCTCTGTCGTAAAGTAAATATCGTTTGTTTATAGTTTCAGTGATATATGGCTCCTAGCCTCCAAGAGTTGCAATAAAGAGGTGACTCAAGGAAGCCGGGCCCCCTCTGATGTACAAATGGGGATTCATCAGGCTGGTTCTGGTGCCTTATATCGACGACTCGGGGGTCGGCCTATATAAACCGTATATTTACATGGGATCCAACAGACATTGAAAGATCCATACTTGAGTTGATCATGCATACTCCAAAAATTAAAGATTACCCAATTGAAAGTGCACCAGTGTAACCGGTCAATGATCATGACATGCCAGTTATTTCAAGGCATGAATGATCGCTTCATCTTCAGTACATTACTTGTAAATCGGGATAAGCACAGTACATTATTTGTAAATCGTGATTAGAAAAGTAATCACGACATGCATGGCTTTCATTGATGTTGACTTCAATACATTCCAGAATAAGATTTTTTTTTGGTAGGATTTAGTCAATTTGGGTACATGTATCCTTGAAGATAGTTATAATACCCCATGACAGAAGGAAATGATTGGTATATTGGATTACATGTGTCCGATTCTCTGTTCATCTGTCCGAGCATGTATCTCAATGAATTTTGTTAGGGATGTTCACCACTATTGAGGACAACCGTGTTCAATCATTTTGTATAGGTTTTCCTTTCTAGATTTATTCATCTTTGTTTTTCTGAATATGTTGATTATTTTTTTCCCCGTCTGCCTGGGTATCTTAGCCTTGCGATAAAGGTTTGCCCACACAAGGTTGTGTGCCATTGCAAATAAAATATCTTCATTTGTCATATTGGATTATTTAGTTGGAGATGCAGTGTTGGCATTATTCGTGGATCGTTTGGGAATGTGTCAGAGGGGAGTTCGGGCTGGGCGTAAGGGACACTAATTGGGACCACTGGCAAAAACATTTGTGATGTATAAATGTACAGTATACCTGTAGTTAGGCATAACATGTTTACGGACCAGTTGATGGTCCCAAAACTTGCTCCCAAACAATGAGTGCTGACTACATATATGTGCTAAATTAATGTAGATAATTAGATTTGAGCACAGATCATTCAGCCGTTTTGCTTTGATGACTGAAAACTCGTTGATGTGTAGCTACTTGATTCCCCTGATTGTTTTGTAGGAATGTTCAGTTTACAAGCTCAACAAACAGGCTTATTATCTTACAAATGAGTCATTGGTGTTGTTCTACCTGTCATCTGCATATAGTATCTGAACATCCCTACACATGACCAATGGACCATTCCAATGAATAACTTAAAACTGAATGGGAGAAAGTTTTTATCTAAGGGCTGGTTTGTGGATGCTAGTAAGTTGTCAACCCTCAAAAGTTGGAAGAAATGTAATTTGCCAGAAGTGAGGTATGTACTTGAACTTCCCTATTCTAAGATTCCAGGTTTGCAAAAAACACTGCCAATGGATTCTCTTATATATGAGTCTCACATATTTAACCCTTTCATGACTGGAGCTTCCTGAAATTTTGTGAAAACCAAGTGCCAATGCATTCTCTTATATATGCGAAATCTTGCATATATGACAATACGTTGGCCTAATAATATTTACCTTGACCTCTATAAGCCAGTGCATTCTCTTATATATGTGAGGCGCACTATGGGAGACTTTCATGTATAAGAACATGTATTGGCACAGCTCCCGTCATGTAAGGGATTAGAGAATACATAGACCTAACAATATTTACCTTGACCTAAAAGCCAGTGCATTCTCTTATATATGCGAGGCTTGCATATATTCTCTTATATGTGTGAGGCTTGCAGATATAAGAGAATGCACTGGCAAAGGATCTTTAATGCTGCACCAGCGCAGCTCCTGTCAAGAAAAGTTATTCTAGGGCCAATAAATGCTTCAGCTTAGTGGAATGGAAAAGTGAAAGGAATAAGACAGATATGTTTGATAGAAAATCCCCAAATTGTGAGGATTAACTGTATATTCACACTTTCTATACTAAAGGGATTCTCTCACTCGTTTATAGAAGTGAGAGTGGTCTATTATTCATATGGAGGGGTGATCAGATAATAAAAGCATATGAAAAGATAATACAATAGCAGAATAATTCATATTCATTGGTGGGAAATGTTCAGATAAACGACCTATCTGTTGAACTTATTATCTGTACTACTCATCGATGAGTATTTAGTATAGAAAAAGTTAAGAAATCAATTGCTACCATTGTGCTCTTGGTAAAATTTTCTAAATAAAGTAATAATAAAAACTATAACTATTGGGGCTGTCTTGGATTCTTGGTGCCATGCAGGCAAGTTTGGAAAGACGTCACTTTATAAGTTGAGAGGATATACACGATAAGTGAAGTTTGCTACAATATAATCTTTATTGTCTAACATTTATACAAGACATTTTAGAGAGAAAAAAACAATATATGTAGACCTGAATACAGGTTCTCGTAGTTGTTTGCTGAAGATGGTAATTTTTAGCTCAACGTTCAGTTTGAGCTATTGTCATGTTTGTGTTGGCATCCGTCATCCATCATCAATAATTTATTTTGGTTACACTGGTGTAAATGTTTTCCATAGGCCTCAGTGCTAACGTTTTAGCGTATACTGTTGGCAAAAAAGTCATGTCCGTCTAGCAGGGAATTCGCCTTTAAATCTTGTATTTTCGTAACTAGTGTCAGAACCGCATAAAAAAATACTGTCATATTTTAGACTACACAAATAAATTCAAACTTCACTATAAAGCTGTATAAAGGGTTAATTCCTGTGCCAATGGCTATTTTACCTATGGGAAATCATAAGGAAGAGGTGTGACGATTTTGTTATGCAAAAAGCACAAGGCTATTGACCAATCGGGGCCCAGTGTCTATTTTATTCTCTCCTATATATTCCTCCCGCATCCGCTAGATGTCACTCCGAACCCTATTTACACCAGTGTAACCTAAAGCGATAGCCCGCTTTTTCGCGGAATAATTATAACTCCCTACATTTCTTCAGAATTAACCATCAATGGAAAAATGTGTTCAAAAACATCATCACTTCTGTGATTCTTTATTTATCACACACAATTTAACCCCACCCCCTTTAACACATTATTCATCAAAAAAGCACAATTTTAGTCGGAAATATGGCTTGTTGCCATTCATCGGAAAGCTCTCACCGAGAGCTTTCCGATAAATGACAACAAGCCATATTTCCGACTAAATCCTGAAAAGTTAACCATAATTCTGCTGTGGTTAAAGGGGTACTGTCTGCCAAATGTTGTTGTTGGTTTTTATAGCCTCCGAGTCGGAGAATAAGGTAACAATTTTTTCATTATTTGAAAGTCTGTTGAGTACGAAGTAGTGTTACGGATGACAAATTCACCGGAATGCAAAAATACAAATTGTCGTTGTCGAGTAATTTTTGTACAGTTTTCAACCAAATGAATCAAATAAAAGTTATATTATATGCATACTAGTCCCATATAATCATTTAAGTTATTGTACCGTCGCTAGTCAGTGAGTGGCTTGAGTGTTCTCCACGTATCATCATAATATTTTAAGCGATCGTGTGTGCGATCGGTTTAACAAACCAGTATCCCTCAATTACTTTATTTGATTACGGAAATTCGTAATTTAATTGACGCCATTTTATGGCTCCAGTCATAAATTCAATTTATATCAAATTGTAACTTTTAAATTATTAAATTTTAAGATAGCCTATTAACCTGAGTGTTTACAGAATACATCTTCCACTCAAATTACTTATGTTTCTATATATTATCGATATTAGATCGTTGTTGTCACCGGAAATTTAATGAAAATGGCGTACAGTACCCCTTTAAGAAGTTGATTAAGCTACCCCAAAACAACCCAATTAAAACAAAACAAAACAAAATGTCACTCCGAACCCTATTTACACCAGTGTAACCTAAAGCGATAGCCCGCTTTTTCGCGGAATAATTATAACTCCCTACATTTCTTCAGAAATACCCATCAATGGAAAAAATGTGTTCAAAAACATCATTTCTGTGGTTCTTTATTTATCACACACAATTTAACCCCACCCCCTTTAACACATTATTCATAAAAAAAAGCACAATTTTCCACCACAAGTCATGTTCAGGCCCGCACCCGCTATATGTAACTCCGAACCCTATTTACACCAGTGTAACCTTTTGGAACACCCTACAGTCAGGCCACATCACTCATCCGATCATCACCAAACTTCATATGTATCTTCTGGGTGGGAGCCATCAATTTTTTTAAGCTCAACTTTACTTTGTAAAGTTTGAGCTATTGCCATGGCTTTGTCATCCGTGTGTTCGTGTGTGCGTGTGTACGTAAGGCGTCAATAATGCAGGCTACAGGTCGTACCTTTGGTCGGATCATTATGAAATTTGGCATAGCTGTTGACATCAACATTTAGACCAGAAAGATTAATTTTGGGGTCATTCGGAAAAAAAACATGGCCGCCAGCAGCCATCTTGGATTTCAAAATTCAATCCATTAGCACGGGCTACAGGCCGTACTGTTTGTCTGATCATCATGAAATTTGTCATGGATGTTAATATTGACATGTAGATGGGAACCAGTGATCTTGGATTTTACTCTTTGTATGACTAAATTCTTTAGCATGGGCTACATGTCGTACTTTTAGTCTGATCATCATAAAATTGATCAAGAATGTTAATAATGTCATGTAGATGGGAACGAGTCATTTTGGGGTAATTCGGCCAAAAAACATGGCCGCCAGCAGCCATCTTGGATGTTACTCTTTGTATGACTAAATCCTTTAGCATGGGCTACAGGTCGTACCTTTAGTCTGATCATCATGAAATTTGTCATGGATGTTAATATTGACATGTAGATGGGAACGAGTAATTTTGGGGTCATTTGGCCAAAAAACATGGCCGCCAGCAGCCATCTTGGATTTACTCTTTGTATGACTAAATTCTTTAGCATGGGCTACAGGTCGTACCTTTAGTCTGATCGTCATAAAATTTGTCATGGATGTTAACGATGACATGTAGATGGGAACGACTCATTTTGGGGTCATTCGGCCGAAAACATGGCCGCCAGCAGCCATCTTGGATTTTACTTCTCTCTTCATGTCTATAAACTAGTATTAGACATTCAACTTTCCACATTCCTAATCGCTCCATTGACTGTAATACATTAAATTATTCTCTTTCCAAGTTGAGCTACAGTGTCATTGACATTTTCATTTGTTGAAATTCGTTAAAAAACATGACCGCCATGCCGCAGCCATCTTGGATTTCAAATTTGAAAATATCAAAACACATGCTGCAGCCAGCATTTATTGGAGAAATGTTATGGAAATTTACAGGAATGTTTATGATCACCTCTAGATGGCCGCTATCTTTTTTTTCCGAATTTCGTGAAAAACATGGCCGCCAACAGGATTACATGTATCCATCACGGTTCGTCCATCCCATAGCAGATATCTCAACCATAGCTATTATGTTATCGGATTTCCATAAATCGATGTTGGCCGTCACGAGGGCTTTCAGAGAAGTATCCAATAATTTTGCTCGAATTTTCCATTCAAGAGTTATTTCTCTTTGTTCATATTTCGTAGAAATGTTGATTTTTCGTCTGCCCGGGCAGAGATCTCAACCATATATGGTACTTCTCAATGTATATATATGTTCACACCAGTTACGTAGTGGTATGCATCAGGCGACAGCCCAGCTCATAATTGTTCTTCATATATTGATCCCAACATCAAGATATAATTAAACCGCGATGGAGCTCCATGATCTCGATTAGTGCATCAGTTATATAGGTTTATATATATATAGAGAACCACACATGCATGCGATTAACTTTTTAAAGGTACTCAATCAGATCAGACCCTCTTTAATTACTATTTCTTTGGCTTCGGGGGTAAAAAATATTTGATTCGAGTCGAGGAACCTACCCATCAACGCTCAGATATCTCGGTCAAAATTGCGTTATTATTACCACTTGATATTAGAGTTATCCGTTTGAATAAGTGTTTCTGGGGCAATTATTAGTACACATCTCGAGAAATAACAAACTTCAAAAATTAATATCTGATCACTCTGAGCTTTGATGGGTGGGTTCCTCGACTCGAATCAAATATCTTTTACCACTGAAGCCAAAAGAAATAGTAATTTAAGGGTGCTTAATCGGATTGAGTACCTTTAAGGTATTTCCAGATCTATAGTTTGACAATTTCCACGAAAAACAACATTTGGCAGTGTTGGTGGTCAGGTATCCATATTTCCCATGTCGTGGGGTAATATGGACACGTGTATCGTCAAACTGTTGACCAGTTGCGAAAAATAACTGATTCCATATCATATATATATATATATATATATTATCTATACTATAATAAAACTCAATTCTGTTCGTTTGTTTGTCGGCTATAGGCGACCAAACGGCTGGACCATCGGAGCTGATTATTTGTATATAAGGGTAATTTTATTAGATAGGTCCCGTTGACATCAGATGTCTTAAAAAGACCATTTGAGACTCCGGACGGAATGGCGTCAACAAGTTGCTGCGCATAAGCGAGCATGCAGAACGCTCTTTATCAATACCATATCAGGAACGGTGCGTATAAAAGTCGAACACAACCGAACATAACCGAACACAAGTCCAAATAATGGGAAATATAACAATTAAAGTTCATAGGCATGTGTATTTATGTTCACACTATTACTAGACGAAGTTTGGTGGAGTTTGGTCCAATAATAAGTGTTTTATTCGATATTTTGTAAAACGCGTTTGTGTTCGGCATAGAAAAGCCGAACACAAACTTCTGTCTCATGGATTAGTTTATCCGCTCATAGGTGATAATTAATATCTGACATATGGTCACTAAGCCGAAAGGCTTTAATTGTTGTTGGTGGTGGTCTCTCACCTATTGTAATTCAGTGTTTTGACAGTTAGTTGCAATCAGTGTTTGATGGCTCCTACTATTATAGAAACAACATGCTTTTGATAGGCCCCGTCATGAAAGACAACGATTGTATTAAATATTTATGTAACTTCATGGAAAGGTTAAAACTCAAAGTTTTTAATGCTCGTCAGCAAAATTCTTCAATTCCTAAATTGTGGACAAATAATAATTGTGAAAGTCTAAATAATATTATAAAACTAGAAAACAACTGGAAAGTTCTTCGACAGACAGACTTGCATGACGGACAATCTTTCTGAAATAGTTGACAATCAGATGAGAGATATTCGAGGAGCATTGCATGGCTGTGGAAACTATATGACTTAGCTAAACATTCAACTGCTCCAAGAGTGAAAAATCAGACATGGACGAACATGACGGCTGACCAACGCGACAGAAGATTTAACCGACTAATTTCATTTCTGCCAGAATCTTCGGCAAAATTACAAATTTCGACTGACGGATGTTTGACGATACCGAAAACCGCGGCTATTGCCAAGAAGCCATGTCAGACTAAAAGAGTAAAGACATGCAAAACTAGATCAATCAACCCTAGCAAACGTCAAAAAGTATCTTGAGCGCAAAATAAATAATCTTTATTCCTTTCATATCACATTCCTGTCATATCAGACACATTTAAAAAAATAAAATAAAATAATATCTTAAATTCCTGCATATCAGACTTTTAAAAAGATACAATACGATTTGAACGCTCTTTATTCGTATTCAGATAATTCATTTGATTTGATTTAAACAATATTTATTTGCCCCAATTAATATTACATTTATGATGAACAAAATTTTTATGATGGAAACATGAGTAGAATATAAAAGGGGAAGAGGATCTAGCAGCAAGCAGATATCTGCTTTTGTTGAGCTATCTCCTCAGACAAGTAGAAAGATTGTATAAATAAAGAAAGCGTGAATGGCAAGTGGCCGAGTTCGAGAAACAATAGGTTTAAGAAATGATGGTATATTAATATTATGATCTACAGACGAGTATCAACAGGAAATGCTCTTTATTGTTAATCTACAGAGACCAAGGTTAACGTCACACATACCATATCATGACTCCCATTGCCAGTTCTACGTTGGGAGCTCGGTGGTTGGTTCGTCGCAGTACTTATATTAATTCATCATGCAGCAGACGGGAAGACAATTTGGTATACAAACAAGTTCTTTTAAATTGAGTAAATGCATATTAAAATGCAAGTCGTTTCCAATCTTCTTTACCCAGGCAACGCCGGGTACCCCATCTAGTATGTGAATAAAATAATTAATCGATTCTGATAAATAAAGCGGCTTTCCGGCGATCTAGATGGATTCCTATTATGTTTACTTAACTGAGATGGGGGTATACCTCTCCCCTGAATATGTTGTAACAACAACAAAAAATTGTTCTTCATATACACATGGGACTGGAACTGAAACTGTTCATATGTTTTTAGCTAACCTGAGACGAAGTCTCCGGTGGAGCTATAGTCATCACTCCTCGTCCGTCGTCCGTCCGTCCGTCTGTCCCTCCGTCCGTCCGTCTGTCAAGAATCATCTTCTCAAGAACCGTAAGACTGAACAGGTTCATATTTGGTGTGGATGTTCCCTAGGTGATTCACATTCAGATTTGTTCATATGAGATCATCCGGTCAATTAGTTCAGAAAGCAGGGCCACAACTCTATTCCTTCATAGTAATTCTTAGAACGACTACTTTTCCAGAACTATAAGGCCCAATGGGTTCATATTTGGTGTGGATGTTCCCCAGGTGACTCACATTCAGATTTGTTCAAATGAGGTCAACAGGTTGATTAGTTGAGAAACCAGGGCCATAACTCATAGTAATTCTTAGAATGACTTCTTCTCAACAAATATTGGGCTGATGTAGCTAATATTTGGTATGGATGTACATTCGGTGACTGGGGTTCAGATTTGTTCAAATGGGGTCACTGGGTCAAATAGGGGCAGAGCCAGGGACATAACTCTAAAAAAAAATAACATTTTTGCATTTTGACCTTGAATTTGTTTTTAGCTCACCTGAGACGAAGTCTCCGGTGGAGCTATAGTCATCACTCGTCGTCCGTCCGTCCATCCGTCCGTCCGTCAACACTTCTTTGAACATCTTCTCCTCTGAAACCGGAAGACCGAATTGGTTCATATTTGGTGTGGATGTTCCCTAGGTGACTCTCATTCTGATTTGTTCAAATGAGGTCACTGGGTCAAATAGTTGCGAAGCCAGGGCCATAACTCTATTCCTCCATAGTAATTCTTACAACGACTTCTTGTTCAGAACCATTGGGCCGATTTAGCTAATATTGGTATGGAGGGTCCTTGGGTCACTGGTGTTCAGATTTGTTCAAATGAGGTCAATTAGTTGAGAAACCAGGGCCATAACTCATAGTAATTCTTACAATGACTTCTTCTAAAAAAATATTTGGCCGATTTAGCTTATATTTGGTACAGAGATACCTTGGGTGACTGGGGTTCATATTTGTTCAAATGGGGTCACTGGGTCGAATAGGGGCAGAGCCAGGGACATAACTTTAAAATTTTAATTTTTGCATTTTGACCTTTAATATTTTTTTAGGACACATCACAGCCTCATATTTCTTACCTAGATTTTTCTTAGCATGTTCTTCATCTGTATGGATTTTGGTATTGTTTATTTACCCCCTTCCACTCTTGTTTTGATATAGAATTCATCCAAGACAGGATTACTCAAACATTTTTCATCTGATCAACACCAAATTTGGTATATGAATTTTGACACTTATATACAGATCAAGTTAAAATATGGGTTTGATCCGATATATTTTAACAGAGTTATGGCCCTTTATAATTCACACCTCTTTGCTATGCACTATTAATTTTTAAGAGAACACTGAAGCCTGTATTATTGAAAAAGCCAATTTATCATAGTGTGGTCACCCGATACTCTGCTGAAGACTGCTTGCTTCAGACCAGTTTACCATCTGTCAGTACAAGACATGACATTAGCTAAACAACTATTCTACCAGAGTCTACAAGGAATTGTTCATTTCTCCAAGCCTGGACATAGTGTGTCTGACATTTGCAGAATGAAGTCCCCAGATGGTGAATTTAGTGTTGCTACCCCATACAACAGGCTAGCATCACCAAATACACCCTCAATTACCTTATTCTGCTTAGGCCTCATCTTCTGGGACAATTTTTTTTTAAACATGTTTTAAAATTTGAAAAAAAGTGACACCATTATATATAACATCTGCAGAGTTATGAAACTTTACTCTTTAATGAAATTATGGAAACATTCCACCCTCCCCCACCCACCCCCTCCCACATGGCCCAGGCCCAACCCTGCCATCAACCAACATCCCTTCCAAGCCATATCACCTCTCAATTTAATACCTCTTCTCACCACAGAGGCATATATATTATCTGTAAAGGTACAGGTCATTAATTATATAAACTGGCCAGATGACATGTATTATTCTAATCTAAACATATATGTAGCAATTTAACAACAAACTGGTGCTTCCATTGTTAGGTGATGACTGACATTCAATGATACTGTGAATGGCTTTGATTTCTTCAAGTCCGGAAATAGTGTGTCTGACATTTACATAGTGAGGTCCCCAGATGGTGAATTTAGTGCTGCTACCCCATACAGCATGCTAGCATCACCAAATACACCCGCCAGGGACCTAATTCTGCTTAGTCCTCATCTTATTGGAAGTATCCTAAGTATCAAATTGACAGTTTGATTTAGTCACTTTTTCCACCTGTTCAGTTTCAATGTCCCCCTAATTTGCAGAAGATAAAATGCATAATTGAGGTGCTCAATGGGTGTGTATCACCAACTTCAACTGTAGGACTTCATTGATTTAGTCACTTTTTTCCACCTGTTCAGTTTCAATGTCCCCCTAATTTGCAGAAGATAAAATGCATAATTGAGGTGCTCAATGGGTGTGTATCACCAACTTCAACTGTAGGACTTCAATCTGTTCCTTGGTTTTATTGGCCATTGAGGCCTAATCAGATTGAGGATGAATTTGGTGATGCTAGCCTGCCTTACAGAATATTGTCATTAAATCCACATTTTTGGGACCTAATTCTGCAAATGTCAGACATACTAAATTCAGGTTTGGCCATTTCATATTATTGTTTTAATCACCACTTATCCAGATGAAATCATACGACTAATATTCAAAGAAAAATGGGGGGGTGGTATATATTGGATTAAATTTGTCTTCTATCTGGCATTTGCAGAATGAGGTCCCCAGAGGGTGAATTTAGTTATGCTACCCTGCACAGCAGTCTAGCATCACCAAATACACTAGCCAGGGTCCTCATTCTGCTTAGGCCTCATCTTCTGGGAAGTATATAGGCACTTAAATTGACATTTTTACTTACTTTAGCCCTTCTGTTTAGTTTCTATATCCCCTAATTTGTGAATATAAAATGCATAATTGAGGTGCCCAATGGGTGCACATCACCAACTTTAACTGGAGAACTTCAATCTAATGCTATGTCTCCCATAGCAGTTGAGGCCTACACAGAATGAGGTCCCCAGAGGGTGAATTTGGTGATGCTAGCCTGCATTGCAGGATTGTGTCATTAAATTCACCCTTTGGGGACCTCATTCTGCAAATGTCAGACACTATGTTCAGGCTTGTCTGTTCGAATATTATGTTCTTAACCACCAGTATCCAGTTGAACTCATTATACCCTGATTTTGCAAAGAAAACTTGGGGGGTATATTGGATTGAATTTGTCAGTCTCTATGTCAGACTGTTCTCCCATCCATCCATCTGTCATTATGTCTCTATCCGTCCATCAATTGTTTTCTTCTCCAGATACATATTAAAGACCAAATGGGTTTATATATTTAGGTGTGGATGTCACCCAGGTGACTCACATTCAGATTTGTTCAAATAGGTGAGAAGTCAGGGCCATAACTCTTTCCTTCCATAGTAATTCTTAAAACAATTTCTTCTCAAGAACCATCTGGACTATTTAGATTATGTTTGGTATGGAGGGTCCTTCGGTGACTGGGGTTTAGATTTTTTCAGATTTGGGGTCATTTTAGGAAAATCAGTTCAGTTCAACTCTTAAAATCTAATGTCTGAAATTAACAAATGAATGGATCTCATAGATGGGGATTCACGTTTGTTCAAATAGGGGCGGAGATAAGAGATTTAATTATCAACCAGCCACCCTACCTGTGCTCCGGCGGAGCTATAGTCATCACTCCTCGTCCGTCCATCGTCTGTCCGTCCATCCGTCCGACAACAATTATTTGAACATCTTCTCCTCTGGAACCATAAGACCAAATGGGTTCATATTTGGTGTGGATGTTCCCTAGGTGATTCTCATTCAGATTTGTTCAAATACGGTCACTGGGTCAAATAGTTGCGAAGCCAGGGCCATAACCCTTTCCTACCATAGTAATTCTTTTAAACATCTTCAGAACAATAAGACCGAATGGTTTCATATTTGGTGTGGATGTTCCCTAGGTGACTCACATTCAGATTTGTTCAAATGAGTTCACTTGAAATAGTTGCGAAGCCAGGGCCATAACTCTTTCCCTCCATAGTATTCTTAAAGTGACTTCTTCTCAAATACCATCAGGCTATATGGGTTCATATTTGGTATGAAGGATCCTTGGGTGACTGGGGTTCAGATTTGTTCAAATCAGGTCACTGGGTCAAATGTGGGCGGGGCCAGGGACATAACTCCAAAGTTTTTGTTTTAGATTTAACTCTTTAGATATCTACTTCTTTTAAAGTGATTATGAAAAGTTCTGACTGTTGTGGTCTCCAGAGTCCCAGTCTTATCAGTCTTTGCAGTCTGGTGAGCGACCCCACAGTCATTGACTGTCTTGTTTAGACACATCACAACCTCATATTTCTTACCTAGAGTTTTCTTAGCACATTCTTCATCTGTATGGATTTTTGTATCATTTATTTAACCCTTTCCTCTCATGTTTTTATATACAATTCATCCAAGACAGGATGAATCAAACATGTTTCATCTGATCAACACCAAAGTTGGTATATGAATTGTTGACACCTATATACAGATCAAGTTCAAATATGAGTTTGATCGCATATATTTTAACAGAGTTATGACCCTTTATAATTCACACCTCTAATTGCCAAGCCCTATGCATTTTAGAGACAACATCACACCACTGTATTATTGAGGAAGCCAATTTATCACTAGGGATACTTGATAGTTTGGGGAGAGACTGCTTGCTGTAGACATGTTTACCATCGGTCAAGCTTTGATTGATGCCCACTGTATTCCAGTTCTCTGTGCAATATTAAGTTAATCCACCTGTTGAAACAGGTTTGTGGCATTTAGTTAAACACATATTATGCCTGATTCTGCAAGAATAAATAGGAAAAGTCTATTGTTCATTTCCTCAAGCCTGGACATAGTGTGTCTGACATTTGCAGAATGAGGTCCCCAGAGGGTGAATGTAGTGTTGCTACCCGGTACAGCAGGCTAGCATCACCAAATACACCCTCCATGGACCTAATTCTGCTTAGGCCTCATCTTCTGGGAAGTATCCTAAGTATCAAATTTTGTTTTAGTTACTTTTTGACTTTTTCCCACTGTTCAGTTTCTATGTCCCCCTACTTTGCAGAAGATAAATTGCATAATTGAGGTGTTCAATGGGTGTGCATCACCAACTTCAACTGTAGAACTTCAATCCTAGGTTTCTATTGGCCGTTGAGGCCTAATCAGACAGAGGATGAATTGGTGATGCTGGCCCGCCTTTCCGAATAGTGTCATTAAATTCACCTTTTGGGGACCTTATTCTGCAAATGTCAGACACACCAAATTCAGACTTGGCGGTTTCATATTATTTTCTTAACCACCACTTATCCAAATTAAATCATACCAGGGACATAACTCTTTTTTTTTTAAGTTGTTAAATTGAAATCTTTGCTCAATTTAAAAAAAAAATGAAAATAATTCAAATTTAAAATGAAAAAGAAAATCAATTTTTTTTTTTTCATTTAACCTTTTATTTTTTTTAGCTCACCTGAGACGAAGTCTCCGGTGGAGCTATAGTCATCACTCCTTGTACATCCATCCATTCATCTGTCCGTCCGTCAACAATTCTTTAAACTTCTTCTCCTCTGGAACCATAGGACCGAATGGGTTCATATTTGGTGTGGATGTTCCCTAGGCGACTCATATTCAGATTTGTTCAAATGAGGTCACTGGGTCAAATAGTTGCAAAGCAAGGGCCATAACTCTTTCCCTCCATAGTAATTCTTTTAAACATCTTCTCAAATACCATCCATCCATCCATCTGTCCATCCATCAACAATTCTTTAAACTTCTTCTCCTCTGGAACCATAGGACCGAATGGGTTCATATTTGGTGTGGATGTTCCCTAGGCGACTCATATTCAAATTTGTTCAAATGAGGCCACTGGGTCAAATAGTTGCAAAGCCAGGGCCATAACTATTTCCCTCCATAGTAATTATTTTAAACCTCTTCTCAAATACCACCAGGCCAAATGGGTTTATATTTGGTATGAAGGATCCTTGGGTAACTGGGGTTCAGATTTGTTCAAATGAGGTCACTGGGACAAATGTGGGCGGGGCCAGGGACATAACTCCAAAAAATATTTTTTTTTAAATTTATTGGATCTTTACTCAAGTTCACTGCTTCTGCCACCCTGGTTTCAAAAATAATATTTACTAAAATTCTTGACAGATCATCATTAATAAGAAGCATTTACTTTGGCTCTAATTGTATGTGGGTATGCCTACACATGTCAAGTGAAATCTGACATTTTTATAACATTCCCTAGAGATCTGTTAGAGGTCATTAATTCCCAATTACAACAACAATCTATCATATGTATTGTTAAAATCTTTCATAAGGACATTTAACACATCCCCAATTGACTAGAACATAATTGGCAAACTTGAAAAGTGTTCTTTGAAAGAACCACCATGTATATTTAGCTCAGATCAGTAGTGAGCAGTTGGTAATTTCGAGGTAGATATTCACCGATCTACATACATGAAGTCTCTCTAGCCACCTATCCTGTTTAGATCTACTTCTTTTAAAGTGATTATGAAAAGTTCTGACTGTTGTGGTCTCCAGAGTCCCAGTCTTGTCAGTCTTTGCAGTCAGGTGGGCGACCCCACAGTCTTTGACTGTCTTGTTAAAACTCTGAACAGTTCAAACAGTCCAATGGAGAGATAATACATTTTCGATCTTATAACTCGTCTGGATTAGCTCACAACCACACCAATACTTGTTTGTGATATGCCCTAGAGTTTCATATATGATTATGGTCTGTACGTGTGCGTGGATATGAAATACAAGCTATCTATTCAATTATTTATAGTGATACTTGTTTTAGGGGTAGCAGGAAGACAATCTGATAGGGCTAGGCTACCCCAAAAATATACAGCATTACCTTGTTATGTGTTACTGACATTGTATCATTCATGTGTGTATTGTAAATAAATTATCCTATCCTATCCTAAGCGTATTTTTGAAGAAATGTTGTAACTGATACTGATACCAATATTTGGTTTTCGCATGGCCAAGAAAAATGTGGCTCATATATATAGAACAGATACAAATTAGCTTAGTGTAATGCAAAGAGTGGTGACGACGGATGATGCTGATGACGACAGTGATGCTGATACTATTATGATACTACAGATGATGTGGACAAATATGATGATATGCCTATAGAGTACTGATGTTGGTGACGATGGTGGTGCTGCTGTATGGGCAGCCAAATTAACATATACTCAAATATTTGGAGATATCTCTAAATATTTGCAGATATCTCTAAATATTTGGAGATATCTCCAAATAATTGGAGATATCTCTAATTAATTTGGAGATATCTTCAAATAAATTGCAGATATCTCTAAATCGATTTGGAGAGCACTTCAATTCATACCCTAACTATTTGGGACACCAAAGCATTTGATGATATCTCTAAATATTTGGAGATATCTCTAATTCATTTGGAGATATCTCTAATTCATTTGGAGATATCTCCAAATATTTGGAGATATCTCTAATTGATTTGGAGATATCTCCAATTATTTGGAGATATCTCCAAATATTTGAAGATCTCTTCAAATCATTTAGAGATATCCACAAATGCATTTACGGAGAAGTATATTCGATTTATCCACTTATCCATAAATCATTTAGAGATATCTCAAATTCATTTAGAGAGATCTTCAATGTATTTAGAGATATCTCTAAATGATTTGGAGATATCTCCAATTTCTCTTCTTTATTACGGATAAGTACTTATTTGAGGAGAAGTGCAAATCATTTAGAGATATCTCTAATTCGATTTGGAGATATCTCCAATTCATTTGGAGATATCTCCAATTATTTAGAGATATCTCTAATTCATTTGGAGATATCTCCAAATAATTAGAGATATCTTCAATTCATTTGGAGATATCTCCAATTATTTGGAGATATCTCCAAATATTTAGAGATATCTTCAACTGAATTAGAGATATCTCCAAATATTTAGATATATCTCCAAATCGAATTATGGAGAAGTATTTATTTACGGATATGTCCAATTGTGGATATGTCGATTTAGAGATATCTCCAATTATTTGGAGATATCTCCAATTATTTGGAGATATCTCCAAATCGAATTATGGAGAAGTATTTTATTTACGGATATGTGACATATTCAAAAAGAACTTATCCTCAAATGAATTAGAGATATCTTCAAATGATTCAGAGATATCTTCAATTAATTTGGAGATATCTCTAATTCATTTAGAGATAAGTCCAATTATGGATATGTGCTGATTTAGAGATATCTCCAAATTATTTGGAGATATCTCCAAATATTTAGAGATATCTCCAAATATTTAGAGATATCTCCAAATCATTTAGAGATATCTCCAAATATTTAGAGATATCTCCAAATATTTGAGTATATGTTAATATGGCTGCCCATACTGCTGTGCTGCTGCTGCTGCTGCATCTGATGATGATGATAAAGATTACGATGCTTATGACGATGTAGACAATTATGAGAATGTGACTATAGAGTGCTGATGATGATGGTGACTGATGATAACGGTGATACTGCTGATGGGGAAATTGATGTTGATTGTGATAAAGATGATGATTATAATGATGTAGACGATGACGACACTGATGACGATGATACTACAAATAGGGACGACGACGATGGTAATGATGGCTGATGCTTATATTTATGTTGTTGTAATTTAATCATGTTATTTATCTAAATCTCATCTCATGCTGCACATATTGTGTCAGTCTTTGTAAACATACACTCAGATTCATACTGGTACTGATACTATTTTTTATATGTGGGTATGTAGTTTACTCCAGACTGATATTGTGTCTGAGTAAATAAACCATTTCAACTTGATGATATGGGGATCATCTGATTGGATTGAGTACCTTTAAATTGCGTATTAAAACAAGAACAAAATGAAGTAAAAATTTTAAGATGCATAATGTTTACATGTCTATTATTCTGATTCATCTAGCTATTAAAGATGCATAATCCGAATTAACACTCCCAAATTGATATTTCTTTGGCTTCGATAAAAAATATTTGATTTGTGTCGAGGAACCCACCCATCAAAACTCGGAGTGATCAGATATCGATTTCTGAATTTTTTTATTTCTCGATATGTCATCGGACAAAATTGCGGATGAAGATGGACAACTCAATCATAAAATCACTCACTATTTATCCACACACCCCATCCATGATCATACAGAAAACACATGTACATCCCACCATGACCTTACAGTCACTCCATATATACATAATCAATACATAGATGACCATGTAGCTATATCCATACACACACCACATCAATGTCCATACAGGCACACCGTACAGGATACACACAACCATACACCATACAGTCACTCGATGCATACTGATTCACCCCACACCTGGCCATGACCTATCCCTGTATACCTATACATCTCACTATGGACAACACACTCATAACCATATAGTCACTCATTGTATACATATTCACATCATTCATGGCATACACTAACTCCATGTATACCTATTCACCTCACCTATGATCATAGAGTAACTCCCTGGCTACCATCTTGGCATCCATCCTGTATCCAGTTGATATTGGTTTATCATAATGGACCATAAGAGCCACATATTATGGTTCATCTCAGTTCCGTCTCAAAGTTCTGCCCATTTCCTTTCAATAATATGGCCAGAATCACAAAAGAGGTTCTCCGCAAAATTCCATACTTTAAAATGAATTTGCCATGCCCCATATGGGACTGGGACAACCATAATAGAACATTTAGTTGTCAGTTAATTAACTAACACGTATAATAACCAAGTGAGTCACAATTTGCTACCTTTTCGGATAACGCAGAGAATAATGTTATATATATAATGTTATAATGATATATGTAAAAAAAAATACTTATTACCAATTTGGTTGCCATTTTGGAAGCCATCTTCATCAATTTGGTCAATAAACACCGTAGTGTGACACATGTAAGATAGACCAATACAATAAACACCTTTCAATCCAAAGATAGTTACATTTTACTAGAAAAAATGGTCCAAACCCGAAAAGTGAATTTTTGCCGATATTTAATTATGTCAAATTTTTGAGAGAAAAGTTCAATATTTTTGGTGATGTCAGTGGTGATAACAGTAACTATTAACCATGGTACAGCAGACATGTTAGTATTCAATGTATAGAAGGCATAATATCCAATTTTGTACATCAACCACAACTTGTAAGCGATTGCAGGACACCCTAGGGCAATATTTACCATTTTCCATATGTTGGCGGCCATTTTGAGCCAAAGTAAGAATTTTGATTCCAGTGAGTTGGAATATTCATAAGTAATGGTATGCCTCACTTAATTGCAACCTTCTGCTCATTTCTTGTTGAAATATGACTAGAATCCCAGTTGTGATTTTTTGTGGAAATTTTATACCGCGTTCTGTAAAATCGAATTTTTGAGGGATCACAAGCGGATAGGACCCCAATAATTGCATATTTAATTGCTCCAATGATCAGTTAAAACACAAAATACAAAATATGGTCATATTACTCAACCAGTTCCAAACAGCATGAACTGATCTAGAAGATATTTGTGAAAAAATGTCATATTTTCAACTTCCGGCGGCCATCTTGGATGGTGAGTTTCAATTTTGCCCCAAAATAGTGTCATTATGTCTTAGCTTCATGAAAATATATACATTTGTATACATTTTACTAGATTAGTCATGTGAATTTGCAACAAATTCCAAGTAACTGTGGTTTTACGTCTGGGGAAAAAATTGGGGGGGGGGGGTATACTTTTTAGGGCGCTATAAAAATAATTGCTCAAGGCTGACAGATGGCCAGCCGATAAAATCTTGATGTCGGATACCTGAATTTACAAAATCCGCAGAGAAAAAAAACGTTATACGCGAAAACACGCATTCGTGAATTTCGGGGGTTTGGCGACCGGACTCCTCATTTTTTTTTTTGCCGAATTACCCCAAAATGACTCGTTTGTTTTCCAGGTACACGTCAATGTCAACAGCCATGACAAATTTCATAATGATCCAACCAAATGTACGACTTATAGGCCATTCCAAATGATTTAGTCGTGCGAAGAATAAAATCCAAGATGGCTGTTGCCGGCCATGTTTTATGGGCGAATGGCCCGAAATGACTCGTTTCCCATCTACATATCCATATTATAATCCACGACAAATTTTATAATGATGATCAGACGAATATTCCGGCCTGTAGCCCGTGCTAATGGATTGAATTTTGAAATCCAAGATGGCCGCTGACGTCCATGATTTTTGGCGGAATTACCCCGAAGTGACTCGTTCCCATCTATACATGTCAATGTCAACAGTCATGAAAAATTTCATAATGATCTGAGCAAAGAAACGACTTGTAGCCCGCGCCAAAGGATTTAGTCATGAAGAGTATTATCCAAGATGGCTGCCGACGCCCATGTTTTACCCAAAAATTACTCGTTCCTATCTACATGTCAATGTTAACATCCATGACAAATTTCATGATGATCCAATCGAAGGTACGACTGTATATAGCCCGTGCCAAAGGATTTAGTCATGCATGCAAAGAGTAGAATCCAAGACGGCTGCCGGCGGCCATGTTTTATGGACGACTGACCCCACAATGACTCATTTCCATTTACATGTCAATAATAACATCCACGACAAATTGCATGGTGATCAGATGAACACTCCGACCCGTAGTCCGTGCTAATGGATTGAATTTTGAAATCCATGATGTTTTTTTGCTGAATGACCCAAAAATGACTCGTTCCCATCTACATGTCAATATCAGCAGCCATGGCAAATTTCATAATGATCCAACCAAAGGTACGACTTCTAGTCCGTGCTTGACGATTTAGTCATGCAAAGAGTAATATCTAAGGGGTCCGTGACTACCGGCGTCGTGGATGTTATTATTGCAATTTGTCGTGGATGTTATTATTGACATGTAAATGGGAATGAGTCATTGTGGGGTCAGTCGTCCATAAAACATGGCTGCCGGCATGTCAATGTCAACAGCTATGACAAATTTCGTAATGATCCGACCAAATGTACGATCTGTAGCCCGTGCTAATGAATTCTGAAATCCAACCCGCCCGTTTCACTCCGGACAATCCGCCCGGGGACAATCCTCCTGCCTAAAAATTATTGTAAATAGGGGGTGTGAGGGGATTATGCCAAGGATTTAAGTCATGCAGATTGCAAAGAGCAAAATCCAAGATGGCTGCCGGTGGCAATGTTTTATATAACCAAATGACCCCAAAATTACTCGTTCCCAACTACATGTCAATATTAACATACAAGACAAATTTCACGATGATCAGGCGAACACTCGCGCCTGTGGCACGTGCTACTGAATTGAATTTTGAAATCAAAGATGACCGCTGGCGATATTTTTATTTTTTTCGCAGAATAACCCACACAAAAAAATGACTCGTTCCCATCTACATGTCAATGTCAACAGCTATGACAAATTTCGTAATGATCCGACTTGTAGCCAGTGCCAAAGGATTTAGCCACGCAGAGTAAAATCCAATATGGCTGGGTTTTTTTTTTTGGCCAAATGACCCCAAAATGACTTGTTCCCATCTACATGTCAATATTAACATCCATGACAAATTCCATGATGATCAGATAAACAGTGCGGACTATATATATATAGCCCGTGTTAAGGGGGAGACGCGCGTTTTGCATAAATCACAGTAAATCCAGCCAGAAATGGCAAGTGATTTTCAACAAACAATTTCTCTGGATCTATCTGGTGAAAAATCTTGAATTTTACATATGATAATTTTCATTATATATAGAATCAGAGTAATTATAAAGAGACAATAACAATAATGGATTTTAATACATTTGAGAGGTTGGAAATATTTGTTTCGTTTCTGTCCCTTTAGGTACCGAGAACTGCCAGAAAAATTTATAATTTCATACAACATGTCAACCATCAAATAGCTTATTGTCTTGACTCCATGAGAGGAGGCTTCATTTGTATCATAATGTTAAGTTAGCTTTTTAATTGCATATTATAGCATCATACCCCATGTATTATAATGAAGAATAGAGCAGTCACAAATATGCCAGCCCAATGAAAACAAATGTTCAAATGTGGTGCTGTCCACTCAAGCAGGGAGCAATCAACAGAAATTAGGCCACAGTGTTAAGAGATATGGTGGTCAGATTTAAATTGGTTATGAACCCATGACCCAGAACTCAACTGAGCCCAATTTTTCATAGACCAACAAGCATGGCATGAAAATTCTCAATAATAAAAAAATATTTATGGTAGTTGTCTTTCTGAATGAAAATAATCATTTAATTTCATGAATCAAGAAAAATTAAGTCTCCTCTCATGATCTTCAGATATGATATCATGTATATATGAAATGCACTTTCGAAAAAAATCTGTTTTACAGTAGTTCTCGGTACCTGAACACAGTGAAATTAAAAAGATTTTTCATGCCATAAAAGTAAAGTAAATGAGATTATAATAACCAAATGTCCAATGGTTCTTATGTATGGTACCACAATAATCTCTTGTACAAAATTTCACAAAGATATTCCTGATAGATTTAGAGAAAATACATTTTGAAATACCAGGAAATTTTGGCAAAACGTGCGTCTGATCCTTAATTGGTTGAATTCTGAAATCCAAAATGGCTGCCTTTTTTTTTGCCGAATTACCCCAAAATGACTCGTTCCCACCTACATGTCAATGTCAACAGCTATGACAAATTTCGTAATGATCCGACCAAGGGTACGATCTGTAGTCCGTGCTAATGGAAATTGTTGGCAGATGTATCCACACACGCATGCACACAAACACGTGAGGGCTTGCTTACCTCATATGGATTACTTTATATATAATATTGACTTAAATCAGGGGGAAAACCCTATTTTCATATTATCAGCATCCCTGTCCCAAACATTTTTGACTCATTCCTGGAGATTAGGTGTCTCGGTCCTCAAGCTCTAGTGTTTTTTTAATTATTATTAAATCAGCATCTCGCACAGATCTATAGTATTTCCATGGCCATATATAGCGTGAATGTGGTGTCACTAAGGGCTTGCTTCCCTCATATGGTGTGCCTATATATACTCGAAAATTTAAGAAAATCAAAGTCGCCCCGACTAATACAGAAAGTAATGCTATCGCGAGTAGCACCAACTAATATATACAGAAGATAATATAACGAAGTGGCTAAAGAACGGTATACCGCTCTTTATATTGATGAGGGCTAGAGAGCGGTAGGCCTACGGATTATATAACGTTATGTGTTGGCGCAATGCCCAAAATATGAATGTGTCGCAGTGTACCCCGTGTATGGGGCATAATGCGACGGATTGGGTACGCGTCGACGGGGAGTAATGCCGCTGTTCATGAATCGGTGCTTCCCAGGCAAGTGCGAGTATTAATATATATAGTGGAAATATTTATCTAACTTTTAGTTTAATAATATGTGCCCTTCCATCGTGTTTAGTGGCATGATGGGGTCTAATGTGCTTATATGTGTCGCATTATGCCCCACATTACCCTACCATACCGTTATAAAACATGCATGGTATGGCTACTGTAATTTATATGATTCTGACCCACGCTGAATGGTTTTCAAGATTGTATGTTTTAAAATGTGCCAACAATATTACCCAATCTCTTAAAATGAGTAGGCCTGACATTGTATTGTACAACGAATTTGCAGGAAGAGGGTCAATTGTCTTTTCGCAGATCAAAGAGAACCGCCGCTTTGAGATCAATACTGCCATCCGGGTATCTTCTAACAAGAGGTGTGTGATTGGATAGAAAGAGACAGCGGCGATAGAATAAATGCACATTCGACCAAGTGTTCCGGCATCTGATTGGTCCAATTTTATCACGCCTCAAGTCGCAGAAATGGATTCTTCACAAATGAAATGGACATGGAACTTATAAAAATGGACTCCCTAAAGTACAATTTTGAAATAAAAGACTAAAATGTACAAAAAAGTCACAACATATACATATTTTTTTCGTATTATAGCCCTAAATAAAATAGGTCCGATTCCGCGCATTACCCAATCAAAAATCGGGACACAAAGGCACGTTTGGCCATTCACATGCTACATGATGTTGAGGTTATAGCAGCGTAAAGTCTATAAATTTATGCGCTATTAGTTGTTCATTTCTTCGTGGAACGGATGGGTAAGAAACCGAAATATTGTTTTGTGGTTATGTGAAATTTTGAGTTTATTCGTATTTTTATCAGATAATTGTGTATTTTCTTTCATTTGTTACCCGAGAACATCCCAGTTCGAGAACTTCTTCTTGGATAAAATTCACAAAAATCTCCAAGGAGAATGGCGTTCAAAGGGACTTTTTTCATTGTTCTCGTTTCAAAATAGGAGTATTCTCGTTCTAGTAAGTTGTCTTGTGGATAGTTGAGGTTTTCCATTGAACTTTTGTCAATTTTCTACCAAGGTACCTTCCGTGTAAATGTCCCTGTCGGCGACTGCACGTGTTGGTGTAAACATCGGAAGAATCTCGTTCATTTCACAATATTGGTTGTCGACCATGCCTAAAAAGTGCAAAGAAAGCTTTGTCTTGGTGACTAATTTTACTGAAATAGTTTGTGTTAATTTGCCCAAATTAAGTGTAAATAGTGTGTTTTGGTATAGTTTATCTATTTCTACGTTGACTTGGAGTTCCAAAATCTCCGTGACCGTTCCAAAAAATAGTGTGCGTGGCTAGTAGAATTTTATTCGTCCGCGGAGTGATAACAAACGCCGACATTACAAACGCCACAAACTTACAAAGGGCATTTTTTGGGAAATGGATATCAGATTATTTCGATAATTGTTCATATATTGATGCGAATCAGTGATGTTGTCAGTGATATTGTGACATGCTCTGTCAATCTAAACACAAGAGAGTGGGAAATGTCCGGGAATTACTCTGTTTTTGTGGTTTTTACCGCGATCTAAATATAGCTTTGTGACGTCATGTCATAGGTAATTCATTTTGAGGACACATGAGCTTGGATGTGAGACACTGTAATTGATTGCACAGCCACCTGTAATCTTATTATGAACTTTGTTGAAGAAAAGTATTTTAACTCCAAGGAAACATCTTGACTGAGAAAAGGTTTCACCAGTCATGACTCATGTGAATATCTGTCAATATCATCAGTTAGTATAAAGTCTGTGAATGGCTTTATAAGTTTATATTGACTTGATTCTTCACTGACTCCAGAGGCAAATAGCAAGATGAAGCATTTTAATATTGATATCATGGGGATGGGGTGGTGAGATGAGAGGAGTCACTTCAGGGTGTGTCCCTGCAGGTACTTCTCCTAGAGTATGTCTTAAACAATGCCTATATGTCTATTAAAGGTCCCCCAAGACACTCTCAGTGGGTATAAATGTGATTTTAAAAAATGTCTCTGTAAAAACATCACCAAGAACATTGAAAAATAGATACACTTTGTTTTATTAATTATTGATAGATCTCCAAAACAAAATTTTGGGCTTGTGATAATGCGCTATTCTGACCGGTGTGTAAATAATTTTTACTGTTACAGTGATTTGTCAACAAACATCACCTATTGCATATTAAGTTAACAAATTTGAGTCTAGATATGATTTTCATAATATTCATGCAATATATGTAGATAATTAACTCAGACTAAGTTTGAAACTTTAAAAGAATACGTTACCGGTACTCTACATTCAGTTAGGGTCCTGCGAATTTTTGAATATGATCGAATCAAATATCAAATCCGATAGTGCATACTTTTTGTTATTCAAATTGAATTTTGAATTGAATCTCCAATAATGGCCAGAGTTAGAGATTTCCGTAGAACATGCAATGTTTAAACCCGGTACATGCAGGTACATGAATGGTAAATAACCTGTTGCACACGTCATTATGTTGATGGACCACGCTTATATAAATCACACGTCTTATGAATTATTCCTTTTGAGCCAAGAAAATTCATACATTCTATGTATTTGTTTGCAAATAATTTATCTAAATTTGGCCATTATTTGATTTATTTCGTATTGGGAAATAAATGGCACATATATGATAAACACAGAAGCCGGAAATGTGTCCAAAACGGAAACTAAATTAATCTCCAACAAATTGTTCTGTCTGTTCCACTGAGGATTCCATAAATGCAATGTGATTTTAGATGCTTTTATTTTGAATACATCATTACATGTTCTACATTTAATATAGACATTTGCCACCGAGTCTTTTACAAAATGTGTGCGTATCGCAGACATGTCTATTTTGCTTACAACAGAAACCTTACAATTATGTCATGAAGAAATCCTTATCACCATGTTTAGCAAGAATGAGGTTGAGCACCAATGTCCTGTGACCTCTTATACTCCAGGACAGATAATATAAGTATCAATACCAGACACATTCCTTCCAGTTTTTTGCCGATAGGCGGTTCATTCTGACTGGGAAAACATTGCAAAAAGTAATTTAAGATATTCGCTAGATATTATGCATTGATTGTCGAATACTGTGGTCAAATCGAATATGATTATGGATACCGAATATTCGCTGGACCCTAATTCCAGTAGATACAGCCCTCTTAATTCAGATTGTTTGGCTTCGGCAATCCGCTACGGCAACAGTATGCCGTGCCCCAGTTTGCTTCAGCAAATTGCTTCGGCAATGCTGATTGCCGTAGCCAATTATGAAGGCTGGTAGATAGGATAGGATAATTTATTTACAATATATACATGAATTATACAATGGCAGAAATACATAATAAGGTAAAGCAGTATATTGTTGGGGGTAGCCTAGCCCGATAGGGCTGTCTTCCTGCTACCCCCTAAAACAAGTATCAGTATAAATAATAGAATAGATGCTTGTATTTCATATCCACGCACACGTACAGACTATAATATAATCATATATAAAACTTTATAGAATCTAGTACTTAGGGCATATCAAAAACAAGTATTGGTGTGGTTGTGAGCCAATCCAGTAGATAAGCATGCAGAATCAGCAGGTCTGTCATCGAGACAGGTAGCACAACAATCTGCCTGTCGTCCAGAAAGTCACCCATCAGGTGGACATTTAAATTCGATAGTTTGAAATTTGATGTCTGAAAATTAATTATGGAAGTCTGTCGGTATACCAGATAATACTAGTAGCTTGAGAGCTCCCTGATAAATGTGCTGTCAATACTGGTACTAGTATAAAGTACTGTACATTAATTTGGTTTAATTTTATTTAGCCAAAAACCGGTCAAGGTGGGGAGACGCTGCTAGTGTTAACTGGTGCTTTACACTGCTCTAGGGGCTTTTTTTTAGAGGTGCATTGAATTTGATTATACTGTATACTGCAATCGGCTTGTTTGTCCGTCCGTCTGTCCATCTAGCCGTCCATCCGTCCGTGGACGCAATTTTCCAAAACTCGACTTATAGTTTGATGAGGGACGGTGGGCGGGCGGTTGACGGGCGGGCGGCGTGTTTTGCTTATAACTCAACCGTTTATTGACGGATTAAAAAATTTGATGTGTGAGTACATATCCATGCACGTAAGCTGCAGACAAAAAAATCAGGTTCGTCCGCACATTTATTACAGAGTTATGGCCCTTTGCCATTTTTCACGAATTTTCAGCTCGTTAGCGCGATAACTTCAACAAACTTATCTGATTCGATTGAAATTTGGGATATAGGTGTCTCCCAAGAATATCTCGGACGAGTTCGAAAACCGGCCTGGTCCGATAAAATTTGATAGAGTTATGGCCCTTAATTAGTCATTTTTCACGAATTTTCAGCTCGTTAGCGCGATAACTTCAACAAACGTTATCCGATTTGATTGAAATTTGGTATATAGGTGTCTCCCAAGAATATCTCGATCGAGTTCGAAAACCGGCCAGGTCCGATAAAATTTGATAGAGTTATGGCCCTTAATTAGTCATTTTTTCACAAATTTTCAGCTCGTTAGCGCGATAATTTAACAAACATCATCCTATTTGATTGAAATTTTGATATATAGGTGTCTCCAGGGAAGGATCCAGATAATTTTTGGGGACACCTGTTCTGTATTTGAGTATGTGCCCATATAAATTTGGATGTTAAAATATTCAGTTCTGGATACTTGATTGTGCAAATAAAGGCTCCATATTATAGACTATAGATCATCTGCGGGCTGATGATTTGCATTACTAGTACATTTTGTTGAATTATAGAAAAATTCATTGAAAATATGGAAGATCCAACTTGAATAAATACTATCTACATGGAATTTGGGGACATTTGGGTCCCTATAGTTTGGGCACCCAAACCTGTAACAGGTATCAAAACATCCCTGGATCCTTCTCTGGGTGTCTCCCAAGAATACCTCGGACGAGTTAGAAAACCGGCCCGGTCCGATAAAATTTGATAGAGTTATGGTCCTTAAGTAGTCATTTTGTACGAATTTTGAGCTCGTTAGCGCGATAACTTCAACAAACGTCGTCCGATTTAAAAAAAAAATTTGGAATAGACATACTTGCCAAGAATATTTCGGACGAGTTCGAAAACCAGCCTGGCCCGATAAAATTTGATGGAGTTATGGCCCTTAATTAGTCATTTTTCGATTTTACCTATTAATTAGTCTACCGATACTGATGCACACCAATTGGCGGTAGCCACTGGCGGTAAGCCACCGAAAACGAGACACAGCATCTCTGATGCCACCTCTTGTTCATACATTTTTTGGGCAATGTTTTTTAAACTTGGCATAGATATTTAGTAGCATGGGAACCTGTGCACCTGCAATTTATAATATGAGGTCTGTCCGACTTTTTTTGTGGAGTTATCCTGAGTTATCCCCCTTTTTCGACTTCAGAAATTTTTCAATATGGGGGGTATACCTTAGTCCCACCTGGGACAGGCCCATCTCTAAATAGTTATCCATCATTTTTTTTTTAAATGCGGGTTATCCTGTTTTGCACCCGTCCATCTGTCCGTCTGTCCATCCATCCATCGGTCCATTCGATGTCTGTTCATGTCATAACTTGAACAGTCGTACTCTGATCTCAATTAAGTTTGGTATGGATATTCACTACTGTGAGGACATTCAATAGAGGGTTCAGTCATTTTGTTCAGGTTTTCCATTTTTGAGTTATTATCTTTGTTTATCTGGAAATGTTGGCTTTTTGGTCCGTCCGATGTCTGTTCAGGCCATAACTTGGAACAGTAATGCTCCGATTGCGATGAAATTTGGTATGGATGTTCACCACTATGATTACATTCAATGGCGCGTGCAGTCGTTTTGTTTAGGTTTTTTGTTCTATAGACGAACGAAAAATAGTTTTGAAACCTGCAGGCCTGCGTATCTCTCAAATATGTATATATATAATCAGGAATTTTAATAGTCTTAATATCTTATTTGTATTTCTTTGTTTACAGTTTATTGAGAGAAAGATGATGGAAAAATTAAACTAACTGTTTCCTCCGGTAGAGGACTAAGAAGAACTGGAAATGGCAGATGATCCTATGCTTGGATTATTTGACACAGAGGGCGCTGCTTTTCTTGATGATTTGAATGGCCCTGGTGATGATTTATCACTTAGCAGTATATTGCCCCTCGACGTAAACCACATCGGGCAACCAGCAGTCAGTAATATTCAGCAAACCTCAAACCAGACTCATCAAGTTATTCAGCAACAACAGTCTCAAAATGTGCAAAAAGTCTCGTCACAGGATCAGTTTGTCGGTATCCAAAGTGTCGGACAAAATTTCAATCCATCTCAATTGCCACCAGGAACCAAAGTGATACAGCTTACAAACCAGCAAGGTCAGCAGATTATTCTAAATCCTGGACAACCGTTGCTGGGTGGACAAAATCAGACAGTTTTGGCTAATGCTGGTCAGAGCATTGTGATTGGTCAGAATCAGTTGATCGCAGGCGGCAATGAGCAAAATGTTATCCAAATCCAAGGACAGCAACAGGGTCAGAAGGTTATTCGCATTCAGGGTAGCATCCCCGGACAAGTGCAAAATGTGATCCAAATTCAGGGGCAAAATATATTGACAGGTCAAGGGCAGAATGTTTTGAAAGTTCAAGGTCAACCTATGGTTGCTGTTCAGACTTCAAATAATCAGACACAGAGTGCATATCAGTCTCTTAATAATACTGTGATGAAATCACCACCATCGCAACAGATCGTGAACCAGAATGCCACAACTTGGAACCAAGGTCATGCTAGTCCGAATCGGCAGACGTATGTGCAGAAACAACCTTCCACTCTTCAGCAGGTGCAGCGAGTTCAGCAAGTGCAAAATATTCAAGTGCAACACATTCAGCAAAACCAGTCTTCACAAGTTCAAGTTCAACAGCAGCAAGTTCAAGTTCAACAACCGCAGGTTCAGCAGCTGCAACAGGTTCAAGGTCATGCAAGTTCAAATGCAGGCCAACAAAATATGCAGCAATATTCTCAGGTAGGTACGGTACTAATGTTGTGATCCAAGGCACAGCTCTCGAAATTAGGAAGAATGTCCCACTTCAAATATAATGCTGCATGGCATGTTTGATTTCAGATGTTGCCACTGCATTTCCACAGCATTGCTTATTGACACAGTTAATTTCAAAGACTGTAAGGCAGATATATCATGTTTATATTATAATAGGAATCATATTGCACTGCAATTTCATCTTGATTGAAATCAGCTTTAAAGGCACGTGCGGCCTTAATTGTCGAAAATATTCATATTTGTTCCAAACACCGTAAACAGAAAAACATTAAAACGCATACAGTTCCGTTCATACATACCATGACCATCGCGTAAACAGCATGTTATAAAGACCTACTATATTTTACCTAAGGCCAAAGCGAAAAATAGGTGTGTTTCCACTCTCATCCATAAAAAAAACAGGGGCGGGGGGGGGGGGGGGGGGGGGGGGGTGGCTTTTCACTTTATTTTTTTTTTCCACTTTATTTTTTCGCGGGGAAATTCAAATATCATATTTGTGCTATCTTTCTAATAATTATGTCATTTATTAACTTATTGTGAAGGCTAACAATGTATGTACTGAATTTCAGTGCCTTGTATTTAATCTACATGTGCATCATTGCTTTCGAAATTCGTTTTACAGCTGATTGTAGTGTTTTGGGCGTCAAGGCCTTTGGGGTGATTCTTTTCATAGACTTGAAAAAAGGTGTTGCAGTGGGGAACCTTTGTCATTTTGTTTCTGCCTTGCGCCATGTGTATGCATTTAAAAAACTTAAGTGCCAACATGCTGCTGGCACTTGTTTGGGACGACATGTTGACACTATTTCCCGGATGTTGGCAAAATTGTTTTAGATCTTCCGGTAAATATACTCTCCGGCTTCCGTTCGGTAAATTACCGTAGGCCTATATCATCCGGTTGTTACAGTCCGTTCTTTTCAGACACCGTTGGAAGTTTTGGGACAGATGTATTCTTTGCGATTGCGTTCGCGTAAATATTGTGTAGCATTATTTTGCCGGTATATTTGGGCATGTCGTTAGTTGACGTACATTAATAATGCGGTCATAAACTCATCACCCTAATGCCGCCATGGAGCTTCATTTTACAGTGTGTCTGAAAACCACATGCGCGTTTGTTTTTGTTTACAATCTGTTGCTATATCGGTCACAACACGGAATTTTATTGTCAGTGGGTCGATTTAATAACCAAATAAGGAGACAATTTTAGTATGCTTGTTTATGTGAGAGGTCTATATATAACAATATAAATAGTGTAGTATTATTTCACGTGGAAATAGTAAATACATCGTATTTTATTTTTCGGGATTTGGAAAATAAATAAAGTGAGTTTCGTCGGGGGGTTTTGAGGTGGGGCGGGCGGGGGAGTGGAAACATGCCTATTTTTCGCTTTGGCCTAAGCAAGAGCATGATTGTGTTACAGGAGACAGCACAATGCTACTGGCTAATCACACACAAATGGCATAAAAGCTCTTTATTAGTTCCATATCAGGTATTCACCAACAAAGAACGCTCTTTATGTTTACAATCATAATATAAACAAACACCAGAAAAGTAACTTTTTATGCTTTTGTTTACATAACAATGGTCAAACATATGACCATAACATACTGTTTATGCAATTTTTCTTATTTGCATACGGACAAAGTCTATCTACATTTTGATGTTCTTTCTGTTTGTGGCGGTTTTTGACGGGTGGAGATAATTTCACAGGATACCCACCGCCAAGGCCAACCGTGTCTTTAACCTCTCAACAGAAACTCAGCCGTTTGCTGACTCTTATTTTCTGAACATTTCCTAAAAACTAATTCTCACCAAAACACCCCTCCATATAGACCAGTCAAATATATTCATCAATAACTTTTATAACTGAATGGTAGAATGTATAGAATGCCCCACGAGTCAATCGATTGAGTCAATCATGGCGATGGTGCTCAGGCTATTCTTAGTGACAAATGCACGGAGTGTACATGCAGTACTCCTACGCAGTTGTTTGAATGGGCGGTGTATGCTGTGAATAGACTGTGCTGCATACATGTGAAGTTTCTGCTGATGTCGCATTCTAATTTCCATGAGAGCAAATTGTTTCGTGCAAGTTGTGAGTCTTGTGAATATCAGTGTGGAGTCCAGTTAGAATATTATACAAGTACATTTTGAGCTTCCGATTTAACGCAAGTTACGTAACATAGACCTAATGTAAAGTACAATGGCTTCTAGACTCACAAGTCACTGGTGTTGCTTCGAATGTACTTTTCAAGTCTATGTCCGACTCCCAATAAAATACAGAAATCAGGACACTAAACAGTATTGGAAATTAACACACAAATTTCATGGAGTTATATATGGACTGTATCTTTTGTATTCTCTTAAGTTAACATACAAAATTAAGAGATGCCACAAGAACTTGTTCGCAACGTCAGCAAAATGTTTTCATTTCATTTGAAGTTCGGGAAGTCAGAACGATGGTTTTATGTTTTCCAACTTGGGTTGTTATGTTGTCCCCACATATACCATAATGTGGCCCAAGAAGGTCAAATATAACAATTTGGAATATCCTTTAGTTAATCTAAATTATCATTATTATGATCCCTGTCACCCAAACTAGCCAAATTGTGCATAACCTGTGTTGTACAACTTGTGCATACATTTCCCGGGAACATTCCCGGTTCAGAAGGGGTTTCATTCCCGGTTCCTGTGTTGTCTATTCCTGGGCATACACTAAACTCTATAGCCAATGGGCCATTCCATGTCACGTGTGTTACATTTTGCACGAAATTTTGGTGATATTTTCAAGCAGCATTTGGTGTGCATTCAATATAATATAAAATGATTCACTGTATAGTCGAGATAATAACCCCATCATAACTATGCGATCGGTCCTTAAGGCTGTGTAGTCAATGTATTACTTTACCATGCTTGTATATGACTGTCACGCGTGTTACAGCACACATTACTAGACATAAACAAAGGCCATTGTTGGTAAACAACATCATTAGATAGAAAGTATTTGTTCACAATCCATTTAACTGTTTAACAAAGCTAGCTGCAGAGAATACTTTGGTTAAGTTTTCTTAAACCACTAAAATGGGAGACCATATTACTGGTATATATCTGATGTATGGTATATGACTGAAATGAAGACATGTGCCCAGCTTAAGGGGTATTAAAAGCTTCAAACTTCAAATAGAACGCTGTGGGTGCACACCCTTGTGTTCCAGAATCGGCTTGATTATGAATGCATGAATGACTTACAACATATGACACCAATCCCTCTAGATATTGTGAAGGTATAATATACCGGGTACACTGTCATACTTAATTCATTGCCACCAAAACTGTTCTGTAGAGAATTGAGATGAGCGTTCGTTCTTACTGTACCGTATCAAGAAGAAACTACAGAACACTCTTCACTGCTACTTGTACATGTACACTAGATGTTGCAGATGCAATAATTCCTATCACTTTAGTAAATATTCTGGAGCCATGTACAAGTGTAGATTTGATGTATTAGAGCATGACTGGGGGCCAGAAATAGTGGGTTTTGTAACTTTTGGAAGTACATGTAAAAGATTATTTGTCAATTTGCTATTTTACCAGATAAAATGAGTCAACCATGCACAATTAAGACCAGATGATACACCTCATCAGTGTAATTTTAATCCATTTTCTAATTAATATTGATTAATTATTGTATTTTGGATTACTAAGATCTATCATTGAAAAGATGTGACAGTCCACTTAGGCCTAAAAAAAAAAATACGTTTGTTTCCGCTAACCCGACCGACCCTATTATATTTTTTTTACTTAAATTATTTTTTTAAATTTAGGTCCCAATTCATATCATAACAAGATGCAAAACATTTATATATTTATATTTATTCATATGACTCAATCATTATTTACGTTCGAACTATGTCATAAATCAATTTCATATGAACTACTAGTTCATATCACCTTCCGATAATTGGATTGGTTTGTTGACAAAAAGTGTGTTCTGATTGGCTGAATGGCAGCCTGGGCCGAGCCGCATCTCTAACTAACTGCAGGTCAAATTCGTGCGCGTCAATCAACGCGATGCCGAAATTCTCGCAATTATAATCTTGAAATATATACTTTTGGACATTGTTATATGATAAATAGAATATGTAATTCGTATTTATCTAATAAACATACGATATAATGTCACAAACTGAGAACAGAATAGCGCACTATATCTTCGCGTGCATATTATTTCTGCTAGTTCACCAGGCGTAATTGGGCTTCCGGTGCAATGAAGTGATGTCACATTTTTTTAACCTTTTGCTGCCGATGTCGTATAGCTATTTAGTGATTTGTGTGCGTTTTGGACTTCATAATCAATTTATAGGTGTCATATGATAAATAGAATATGTAATTCGTGTTTCTCTCATATGATATTTATGAAACTCGTCACGAATTTTCAGTTTTCTCTCGCCGGAGGCTCGAGAAAACTGAAAATTCTTAGACTCGTTTCATAAATATCATATGAGAGAAACACTCATTTCATATCCTCTATATATTGACATAAGAAATTTAAGTTTACAAAAAGATTTAAGTTTAACAGTTGCATGGAATGATACTGTAAAGTATGTTTGGCTTTATCTAGCTTTCATCTGTGAAAACTTCAAATAATTTGAGTTCAGGTATGTTATCATTCAGCGTTCAGACTTCAGTATTTCAATCAATTACAGCACAGGAACATTAACAATTTGATCAAATCAACCTGGTTATCAAGTGGGATCTCATAATACCAAATGAAAAATTAACATAGAGATTAGTACCATATATATTCATTACTACCTTAATACATGTACATTGTTTCTATACTACATGTACATGTAGTATTTCTGTACTAGTACATGTAGTATATTATGTACGGTATGTATCTCACTTGAATTTTATAAAATAGCCTATTTGTGAATTAGAGTGATAATGGCAAGTCTCATTTCAAGCAGGATAAGCATAATCCATTGAACCAAAAGATATCTGACAATAACTTATAAGCATTTCCAATCCATACATATATAAAAAGTTCCAAAGTTATGCTTGAGAAACTTGATCAACTTGACTGCTCAGTAAAATTCAAAATACTGACTCAAAGAGCCTTAGATTAGCTCTAAGACTAAATGCAATGGATTTTATAAAATTTTCCAGGGGAAGAACCCCCACCAATCATCAGGGGGTCACCCTTCCCAAACATTCCTCTGCTCAGGCCTTCAGGTTATGCCTTCGGCATATCATTGCTCAAAAACAGGTGTCCCCAAAAAATACCTAGATCCTTCACTGAATGGGGAGGAGAAGGTGGTGTTGTGAAGCAATCCTTAAGAGATCGGTACAAGACGGTCACTCCAATATGTGAACAGTGCAGTGGTGCTGGACTGACTCCAGTTGTCGCCAGACCATATGGGAATTATTATGATTATCAAAGACTATATTACTATATAGACTAGTATATATGTAAATATTAAAGCATATGTAAGATTGAATTGGAGTTTCTAGTTCCTCTGTCATCTGGGTTAACCTGATTGGGGCTAAGAAGTGCATAGTTTGGGTTATTGACAAGTATTATACAGTTATTTTTAAAGATACTGAAAAAAAAAAGTTAACAAAAAAAAAAAAGTTAAGCCTACCTACCTACCCTAATTTTTTTTAGCTCGTTAGCGGAAACAAAGGTATTATTTTTTTAGGCCTTATAGTCAGACCAATATAAAGGATCATATGTCAGATGTGTTTTGGCATAGAGGAGTCTGCAGATCTGTTTTGAGATCAATATTATGAATTTCCTATTGATAATCTGTATGTGGAGGTGTTAGCCAGACACCTGTGATGCGTTCAGTTCAGAACAGGTTCTAATGTTTAGCCGCAGATGTCAGAAATTAATTAACATATCCAAATGAGTGTGTGAATCTAGTCTGTTTACAGATATTAGCAACATAATTAATCTAGAAACAGCTTTCAGAAGTCTTGGACCCATGTTTTCAATCACTGTAAGCCATGTGTCATTTTTGTAACACACGTGACGTCACGTGTGTTACAGAAATTAAACCATGCATTTGGGCATTAGGCGGTGATCAAGTTCAACAAGATTTTCCCGAAATTGTCCGGGAACGTTTCTACCTTTGAATATGTAATAATGTGAAACATTGTGCAGTATTTCCAGTTTTAAGTAAAAAATACTGTTAATTCTGTCACGTGTGTTACAAGCCAAATGTGAATTTCCTGACAATTTTTTTTCTTGATATGCATCATATATCCAAGTAGCAGGCATGCCTTCATAATAAGGTGGTCATTGTTTGTAAAATGACATGTGAATCAGTTTGTTAATTGTAACATTTTTTCCTAGACAGCATCAGCATTTCAACATGAATAGGCTCAATTGTTTGGCTATAGTAGCCATAAGTTTGAACACTGATGTGCAAGGCATACACATGTACAATCCACATACAAATATTTTTTCCTGATAAATTGGATCAACATTATGGAGAAAAAAAATAAATTGTGACCTTGAGTCCAATTTGAATTTTTGTGTGTTGTGGACCACTTTGCGTGGAATGGCCCCAATATATACATTGGAAATAGTCTCCGAAACTATATTTTCATAGAATCCACAATACGTACTATGACCTAGTAGTCCAGCAAGCTGTATAAGATATTACAAACATACGTATAAAAGCATGTGAATCTTAAAGCCTGGCAGTTGGAACAAGTGAAATGATGCACATTATACACGTACACCTACTTTAAGGAAAATGACATACCTCATTACGTATGTGATATCTTTTTCATGTTGAGGAAATAAAACAAAGATTTTTCCTACACACTAACCCAAATTTCAAACATAGGGTAGGAAATAAGCAAACTAAGATTTTTTTTATTGAGGCCTTAAATATGCCAAAGAGTCTTTATTTATCTGGGACTATTTCTTTATGCGGGCAAACAACACATAGTTACATGAAACATCATCTCATGCCTTATAGAAGCCGATGGCAGTTTCGCGTCCCATTTGTTGATTTAAGTATGTTTTGTCAAGGTTTTGGATCATGTTATAAATAGAATCTTGTATAACTCGCCTTTACTGGATGAGTTTTGTAAATTCTGCTATAAACTAGGGGATGAGTTGTAGATCCTCGATTTATTGGATTCTTTAGGACTAACAAAGTGTTAAAGTGATGTGAATCACGAACGTTTAATATCACAATTTATAAAATTTGTTTATTGAATAGAATAAGGGTAGGATCATGTAATAAATTGTATTCTTTATTTTCAGCATATAGCTTTAAATATCGATATAGCTAAAAATTATATTGAAAAACATTTTCTTTAATATTAATATACTTGTCACAGGCATACTCAAATGCTACAAACACAACTCAAAGTACGAATATCAACCAGATTCAACAGCAACAGCAACAACAATTGCAGCAAAAGCAGCAGCTTTTACAACAGCAGTTACAACAGAAACAGCTGCAGCAACAGCAACTGCAACAGCTTCAGCAGCAAAAACAGGTGCAACAACAAAACCAACAGCAACCACAAGTTCAACAACAACCACAAGTTCAACAACAACCACAAGTTCAACAGCAGCAGCAACAATTATTGCAACAACAACAAAACCAGCTGCAACAGCAACAACTTCAACAACAGTTACAACAACAACAACAACAAAACCAATTACAACAACAAAATCAACAACAGATACAAGTTCAACCTCAACAAGTCATACAACAGCAACAAAATCAACTTCAGCAGCAACAACAAACTCAATTGCAACAGCAGAACCAACAGCAAACCCAGTTGCAACAGCAACAACAACAAAATCAGGTAAAAATCTTTCTACCTTTGGAACACTGTTGTATGTGTGTGTGAGGTAGCAGTCTTCCAAATATTTAAATAGGAGTCATGCTGTATGTGAACTGCGTCAGTTGTCTTACAGGCATGAGTACAGACACTGATCAAATTTTTTCCATAATTTATATTTAATATATTGGAGGCAGCATATATAAATGTTTGGATTTAGGTACGATTCTAATTTGAACAGCTTACTTAAATTGATAAGTTTGGTTGACTCAACTTGAGATTGTGATTTATTGTCAGTTCATCCAAATCTGTGCAACATGTAAATGTTCCCAGAATTACAATGTTCTTGCTGTGCAAACCCAAAATATAAAATAAAAGCATCATCGCACATTACAAAACAAGCCCTGTATGTACTTAAATAAACCTTAAGTCTGTTTTTTTTAATTCGCAGATTCTAGGATAGGTATCATGTAATAAACATGGAAAGACACTTGTGTTAATGCAGGGTTTCCGCAATAGCAGATCCAGCGGCCTCATTTCTTTCCCCAACCATGCCACAAAACTACCACAGTCCAAGTTCAACCCTGCCCCCCCCCCCCAGGACAGGGCGACCACCAATGATTAACAGGTTGCAAGGAATCATGCACTTGATGCATGAGTAGGACATGATCAGTAGCTGTCTACAGTCAGGGGTAAAGCTTTGTCTGCGAAAGTCAAGCCAATTATCATATCAAAGAGAACAATGCCGTCAAATAAAACTTCCCACACACTCGGTTTTATCGACATCATGACTTAGGTTCAATATAGGTTGAAGTGAGTCACAAGAAAGGTTTTTTTGTAAAAGAAAACTGCGGCCTAGCAATTCCCGGATCAGCCAAAATTATTCCTGTTTTATTCCACTGATGGACTCGTTGCCATCGACCATAGAAATAAATTTGCCAAACTCTATATTCTGATGACCAGTGGACAGTGACTCCAAAATTGTTCACCATTGAGTAATAATGTCGCATTTGTGCCTGTTTACTGGTATTTACGTCATGTATAAATATCCGACAGTAGAATATTTCCCCGGCAGTCCCGTTTGGAGTCTCAAGCCATGTCATTAATTCCATACATGTTTGGCCAGCATTCCCATAACAAACTTTTTCATTGAAAGCCTAGCCAGTAAAAATGCATTTTGTGCCAATTTAGGCCCCATATTGTAGTTGTATCGCTGTTTACAACAACCTGCCAATTGAGTAGTAATTGTTTTTTGTACAAAGCCAGAATGTTCCTGCTTTTTGTCTCAGGGGCAAGGAAATGGCTACTTTCCAGTGACAAAAATCCAAATTTTCTCCTGACTGGGCAAACTATTGTCACCCCATCCTGTTTGTGGTGCCACTCCTTGTAGAATGCATAATTGTAGATGCAATCCTTTGTATGTGCGGTTATCTTTGAATAAAGCTTGCTTTATCTTACCAATTACAACAGAATCAACAGCAGATTCAACTTTTGCAACGACAACAACTTCAACAGCAATTGTTGAATCAACAGCAGTTGAAGGCTCAGCAAACGAACAATCATGATCAACTTCAAGCCCAGCCGAATGTATTGCAGAAACAGCAACAGCATGTTCAAATTCAACAAGTTCAACAGCAACAGCTGAATACTCAAGCACAGGTTGATGTAATGAATTAGTTGTTTTATTTATGAAACTTAATTTATGGGTCTCTATGCCCTGCAATTTTATATGGATTTCAGTCTACAAAATAATAATTCTGAGTCAAAGTTATTAGTCAACAGAAGCCAAAACTCAAAATTTGTAGTACTTATAAGGCATTAATAGACTATACATTTAACTCATTAATATGAGCATGACATAGCTATTAAATTTGAATGGGTAAAATTTTACAACCAGAGATGCTCCCCAGATTGAAGGAAGTCAGTTAATATTTACAATGACTGAATGTTTTAAAAATAAAATCACCAGAAAAGTAAAATAAATCCATATAAAATGCTTTTAAATTGTTTTGAGTAAGTAGGAAAAAAAAGAAGTAATTATCTGACTGAATATCCCAAAAAATGAACTGTGGTATTAAATCTATTAGGTGTTTCGTTGTTAGTCATTTGCTTAAAATGTTATTAGAATATCCAAAACAAATGAATAGACCCATCAAATTTTATTAAATAATTAATTAGGTATTTAATAGTTATTCTTTGCATGCAACTTTTCTTTCCACAGAGGCAAACACCAAAGAAACAATCACAAACCATCTCCGTAAGTCCTGCTGTTCAGGATTATGTTTCACAAACTATTGCTGCTCAGCAAAGTCTAATCAACACAACCGGAGGCACTGTTCAAATCCAACCTGATGACCAGACACAGAAAGCTGCTGTTCAGGTTTCTACTTCAGTTGTTCAGCAAACCCAAGTCAACTCCAGTACTGCACCCCAGATAATCCGGTTGAGTCATTCGAGTCCACCTGGGACGATCGCTTCTGCTCAGGGAATATCCACAATTGTACCGAAGACAGGCGAAGTGACGAAAACTTTGAATGAAAATAATAATAGTAATCAGAAAATTCATATTGTTCATATTCCATCCTCAGGGACGATCGGACAGAATATAACAGTTGGTGGAACTACTATTGTTACAAAACCTAACTTGGTTCAAAATGTTAAGTTGAGCACTTCTGTGCAAGGAGGTGCTGCAACTGGAGGGTTTACTCAGTTGCGACCTGTTGGCGCCGTGGGCCAGTTGAACGTTGCTGTGGAGATGCAGCAATTGCAGCAGCAAATTCAACAGTTAGCATCCAACCCTCAAGCGGACTCGCAACAAAAAATACTCGAAATTCAAGAGAAACTGAAAACGATGAAAACTCAGCAGCTACAACAGCAAGGCCAAGTTCAGCAAGTTCAACAGGTAAATATTTCATTATATTATATGTATAATACTGATTTTCAAGCTTTATCTGAGTTGAGGGACATCGCAGTGTGCTATTCCGATCGATACATTAACATTTTAATAAGAATTGAGAATTTGTTTGCGCACATTTTTTAAGCAATCAATACCGGTACTCATACTGAGACAGTGTCTTCATATATGTGAACTCTCTTGTTTAAGCTGTGTATATATATATGCCATCAATGTCGTTTTTCGATTGGTCTATTAGCATATAAAATCTATATGTGCATGTCTACTGATACATCAATACGCTCATAGATAAATTGAAAAAAATGGTGTTGATGGCTTATAATTACCAAAAAAAACTTTATTTTCAACTATCTACTATTATTAATCCATCTCAGAAAATAATTATACGAAACATGATTTTCCGTTGGACGATCTCAGAATCTGGTTGATGGTCCGAAAATAAACGACCGAGTGAACTATAAGGAAATAAATACACATCAACTTCAATTATCTTCAAGAAAGCGAAAACATCTTAATAATTATCAACACATAGTCAAAACCAAAGTGATGGTCCCTGACAGGTTAGCTAATTCAGGTGATATTGATAATTCCCGATGTTAACAAATGCCCTGTTCACATCATTATCCCCCGCCAATATCCCCTGCCAAATTGAAAATTTGCGGGGGATATAGGAATGGGTTCCGTCGTCTGTCTGTCGTTCCGTCCGTCCCGAATTTGTAAGAGTCATAACCTGAACAAATGTCCATGGATTTCAAAGATATTTGGTATATGAGTTCACCTGACCATTACCTAGAATGAGCTCGCAAGCCAGGTCCGGCCGGATATTTTTGCCGGAGTTATCGGACTTTGTTTATTATTTTTGTCGAATTTACCAAATAGCAAATAGACGACGTGACAGGGCTCATTTCCACAAATCTCAACGGATTTCAAAGATATTTGGTATATGAGTTCACTTGACCAGTATCTAGAACGAGTTCGCAAACCAGGTCTGGCCGGATATTTTCAGCAGAGTTATTGGACTTTTTATTATTTTTGGTGCAAATGGACGACGTCACATGGCTAATTTCCACAAATGTCAGGAACTAAAATGAGTTCGCAAGCCAGGCTTTTTGACAAAATCCCACCTCTTGTTTAGCACATACTGAGAACGCAAACATTATTGAGTATGCATTTCCCCAACTGCACAATTCGGCGGGGGATACCCTCGTCTGCGACTGCTTGTTGTAATTAGTTAAGATATTTTATTTATTCCCAATAAAATTATCAATGTTCATCAGCCTGTTGATCAGTCCGATTCATTTATTTTCGCAGTAACTATACGTGTCATGGACGCTTTTCTGAAATTGGGAAAATTGAAAACACTGTGTAAATTTTTAGCATTCAGTCGAGCATTGCAAAAACAAGAACACGGCTGAAATGCAATAACAGAAGTATAGTACAGCCTCCGTAAGGAACAGAAACACAAAATATAATCATCAACTAAGGCCATAGTAAGCATGGGTTATTATACCTTCCCAGGTCCAGAAAAATGTAGGGAGAACTTTGTAATGGATATAAACTAATTTAATCTGATATAACGAATGACAAATTATGACTTTGGACCACCCGTACATCATATAGGGATTACCTAGAATGATATATATTGATATGATTTTAACATTAGCGCTAATTTTTACATATCTGATTCATAATAAAAATACGGAACGTAAATACAGTCGAAACGAAAAGATAAAGTGATCTTCCAAACTATCATAGAAAGTCTTGATTCACTTATTCCGCTGAGTAATTAGAGACTGTATAATAATGTACCGTCATGGGTGATGGACAATAATACTTCAAATAACAATCATAAACATGGCCAATATACTCCGCATTATCAAACTGCATTGCGCTCCGGTTTTTAAAAGTACCTTCGATCGCAATAGTGTAGCAAGGGGAAAACTCTCTCTTGCAGTGTTACTTAAGGTCAAATATCTAACGTCCTGCTGATCTTTACAAAATATTTCAACACATTTGACCAATAAACTTGGGGGTTTGGACAGCCTGTGGTGACAATATACCTGATAGTTATCATTGCCTATGGTCTTTTGTTGAATATCCACACATACATCGTTGTATTTAGTGCCTATTCGATATTTGAAACATAACTAGTTTCCGTGTGAAAATTTCCTATTTTCGTGTTACCATTTACAACTACTGTGAAATACAAAATCTTAATAAAATGGTCCAACGAGGGCCATTTTTTTTATGAGGCCTAAGTACTGCTAGTTTTAGAATCGTTTTTTCACTATGATTCCACCGGAATGCTCGTTGCGCGCTTTCGTGTCAACTATGACGTCATGTCGGGCGGCAGTTAGACTCGCCCAATTTTCTTGAGGTATCACTACGCGAGGTGACTCGTCCACCACAACATCTATACAGTGATAGACCAATCTGTTAGTATCCAAACATTATCTCCATTGTAAGAATGTACCAATGAACTAAGATTGTCGAAAATTATAAACCACAGCGACTCCCATTTCAGAGAACACAACGGTTGAACTACTCACAAATGTAAATATTTACTAATTTATTCGGGACTCATTATTGGACATAAACATTACGGCAATGATTGCACCAATAATAGTCACTGCGTACTTTGTTTATAAAATTGATGCTGTCTTCTGACTATTTTGATATCAAATTTATGAAAATAACTTATTTTGGCATAATTAGTTGTTATTCAGTTCAAAACACCTGATCGGAGTGTTTCTCATCACTTTAATGATTGAAATATTGTTTCAAGAATACATGTATTTGTTATGATGGTTTGTAGAATAAAAGACTTTTTGTTTAAAATTATAGGTTACTGTGCAACAACAAGGATCTCAACAGCCACAACAGAAGCAAGTTCAGATGATTTTAATCCGGCCTCAGAATCAGGGAAGCAATCAAACTGTTATGGTTCAGTTGAATTCGTCTCAAGCTCAAACAACTCAGAATGCACAACGAATCCAAATACAACCTCGACTAACACAGGCAATCGCCCAACCTCAGCCTGGTGTTGCTTCCGTTCAAACTGTAACTTCTACACCACAGCAGAAGATTATTATTCCTTTGAAATCGACTGTTAACCATCCACCTCAGGTAGTGGTATCATCAACAAGTCAGTCCATCACCACGACAACCACTTCTGCTAGTCTACCTCAGAAAATCCATCTTATTATCCAGGTTAGATTATTCACTGTTACAAATTGATATATAATTTACATACACCTAATATTGCTTCTGGAGTCATTATGGTCACAAACCTATAACCACATTTACCACCATTTTGGATTTGTCATGGTCTAATAACCCCAGGAGTTTGATAAATGGTCACACAAACAATCCGCAGACTATGATTATTCATAACATTGGATTTGGCAGGGAGTGCCTGAAGAATATGTTTTGGTCTAATTGTTTTACAAGTGCGAGAAATGGGTGATGTTCAATAAATAATTGGTATAATATAAAAATCTTAACTCTTTAATTTATGTAAATGAAATCGTGGACACAACGTGGTCATAGATTTTGACCATGATAAAAATTAAGCAAATTCCACATTAACCCCTTCCAGATTCATGCCATTTGCTGAATTTTTCTTGCGACAAAAATGTTGAATCCACTGTTTATCTACCGTATATTTTGAGAACTACGTATATATATATATGTGTGTGTATATATATATGTGTGTATGTGGGTACTTCATAGAATCGAAAACGGCTGTGCGGATCAAGCTCAAATTTCGTATATAAGTGTAAAAACCCACGGGGATCGTCCACGTCGCATTTTGGACAAGCTCATAGCACCGCTTCTCCCTTCCCAGTCACAAAAAATGGCACCGTGGGGGTTAACACACCAACGCTCCTTATATCTTCCATATTGGGAGATGTAACCGGTTAACGCTCTTTATAGTCATCGACGTATTGATCTAAGAGGCGTAACTCTACATTTTTTATTAGTTTTCGCAATGTGATTCTTACGTCTGGGTCTCGGCGTGTGCGTCATTATACAGACATGAGCGTGTTGTGTGATTCTTAAGTACTCAGGGCTTCCTAGGAACGCGATCGGGTCAGTTTTTCCGCCCTATGTGATTTTCACCTTGAAACGGGTACCCACAAATTATATATATGCGTGTTGTGTGATTCTTACGTACTTAGGGCTTCCTAGGAACGTGGATCGGGTCAGTTTTTCCGCCCTAGGTGATTTTCACCTCGAAACGGGTACCCACAAATTATATATATGTGTGCATGTGTCCTTTATAGACTCGAACCGATTGTGCTCACACTTGCTACCTACGGGAAGTGTCATGGACGGGTTAAATTGTGACCCCGACCTGACCTTGACCTTGAAAATGATCAATTCAAGGTCAAATCGGGTAAAATATTGAAAAACCAAAAATTAATTAAAAAAAAAACAAAAAAACAAATGAATTAAAAAAATATAAAAATTGTCATGTTTCTGATGAACGCCGCCAGTGGCGGCCTAACCTGCTAGTCTACTATATATTTTGAGACTTCCTCTATATAAATATATGTGTGTGTGTGTACTTTATAGAATCGAAAACGGCTGGTCAGATCGAGCTCAAACTTCCTATCTATGGGTAAAAACCCACGGGAATGGTCAACGTCGCGTTTTGGACAAGCTCTGAGCACTCATTCTCCACTCCCAATCTTCAAAATCACCGCAAACGGCACTGCGGGGGTTAATCGCGTTGATAGTTAAAGAGCGTTCATATCCGCAGTGTAGTTGATAAAGAGCGTATGTGCGTAATGTGATTCTTACGTCTGGGTCTGGGCGTGTGCGTTAGTATACAGACATGAGCGTGTTGTGTGATTCTTACGTACTTAGGGCTTCCTAGGAACGCGGATCGGGTCAGTTTTTCCGCCCTAGGTGATCTTCACCTTGAAACGGGTACCCACAAATGATATATATGTGTGTGTCCTTTATAGATTCAAACTGATTGAGCTCAAACTTGCTACCTACGGGAAGTGTCGTGGACCGGTTAAATTGTGACCCCGACCTGACCTTGACCTTGAAAATGATCAATTCAAGGTCAAATCGGGTAAAATAATTTTTTTTATAAATTGTCATGTTTCTGACGAATGCCGCCAGTGGCAGGCTAACCTGCTAGTCTCCTATATATTTTGAGACTTCCGTATATATATTTATATATCTTTATAGACTCGAAAACGGCTCGACCGATTGAGCCCAAACTTGCTATCTGAGGGTAAAAAGCCAAGGGAAGTGTCATCGCACCGCTTCTGAGAACGTCCGAGCACTCCTTCACCATTCAACAACTGCCACCGTAATGGGGATTGATGGGTTAATCGCGTGATAATTAATGAGTGTTTGTATATGAGGCGTTGCTATTAAAGAGCGTTTTTATCTACTTTAGTGAAAATACGGCATTTGACCGTCTCGTTCGGAAACTGGGGATATCGAGACGAAATTTCCTACTTAGGGGTTCCAAGGGATGGTGGAGATTTTCGTAGGGTCAGTTTGTCCGCCCGAGGTGACCTTGACCTTGAAACGGGTACCCAAAAATGACCTTGGGTGATATCTCGGTAGTCAGCGGTGACATCGATGTGAAATTTTAGTGAAAATATACGGCAGGTCAAAACTGGGGATATCGAGACGAAATTTCGTACTTAGGGGTTCCAAGGGACTGGGGAGATTGTTGTCGGGTCAGTTTGTCCGCCCGGTGTGACCCACAAATGACCTTGGGCGATATCTCGGTAGTCAGCGGTGACATCGATGTGAAATTTGTTATGTATGGTCAACTCGGGACGGGAAATATTTTTGTCCGGTTATTTTGTTATTTATAAGGATCTGACGTTCTTCTCAACTTAGCGCGGGAAAACTGACAAATTGAAATAGGGTTTACTGAAATTTACCAGATATGTGATTCTCATTGGTTAATAGTGAGTAAGTGATGGTTTTGTAAAATGCATGTTCTTTGATGTTATTTTGTCCACCCAACATGACCTTGACACGGGTACCCGCAAATGACCTTGGGCGATATTTCGGGCATCAGCGGTGGCAGCGACGTAGGGGTTACCTTGAAAAACAAAAATTAATGGATCGACCAAAGCCATGGGACCAATCCCGCCAGTGGCGGGCTAATCTGCTAGTCTACTATATATTTTGAGACTTCCGTGTGGTCATTTCCAGCCGAAAGTTGCATTTTTGTGAAAATTTTGAATTTTTCTAAATTCATCACTGTATTACTCAATGGAATGGTTAGATACCCAAATTTATGAATCTTTTTTTAATTTTCTCAATAACTGCCACCAATCCTAAGTTATGATAAAGAACATCTCTACCATTTTTTCAGGCAAAAAACTGATGGATTTACCAATTTTTGGTGCATTGTGGATTTTTAGCCAACTGGCAATATATAGGTTACTTATTACTCCATTTGTAATTGAATATGGAAACATCACTGACAATCATTAATGTATATATATACTTTTCCAGACTATTTCACCCCAAATATTCACCCAGAATTTACTTCTCCATTCCCAATCAGTCACGTTTTGTGTTCATAATGTTGTGGTACACACAAACTATTGAGATACATCAGGGTTTCCGCTAGGGGTAGGGGAATGGGGCCGGTAGCCGTCAAGGGGAAAAATCCAGGTAAAAGTAGCCTGTTTTAGCACTGGTTGAACTACTTTCGTTATATCGGCCAATAGAATCGTGTTAGAGTAGAAATGGCAGATTGTTTTGTTCCATTTCTGCCCAAGTGCCAAGCTATCAAACCTTGTACATGTACCTGTAACTTTAAAACTAGTAAATTTATTAGATATAAATTAATTTACGAAGTACAGAACACCAGTAATTTGGATCCCGAGTTAAACATGCTCGTTAATGTTAAAAGACTCACTGTGGAAGATCCAGCAGATATTTCAGATGCATAACATATCGGAATATATTTTAGCAGATATTTCGGATGCATAACGTATCGGAATATATTTTAGCAGATATTTCGGATGCATAACGTATCGGAATATATTTTAGCAGCTGCAGTGTAAATATAGAAGGCTGATTACATATCTGGCCGATGAGTATTCTTTGTGGGCAGTGGTAAGATGCCTTGATGCCCGGTGCGGCTACTCCCACATTTCTCTCTCGCTCTATTACAAAGTGAACAGTATATTTTGCGGTATAAAACCCAAAAGGGTTGTTTTACGGTATTGCGTATGTGACGTCAGTAATTTCTATACCCCATCAACATGAAAAAAATGTTTTTACATCCGGGCGATTCAGACCTATGGGGCCCTATGGTGGCCGCCATGTTGGAATAGAATTGACAAATTATTAAAACGAATTTATTTTTCTTCTTCGATCAGCCTCCCCATAGCAACACTATTAAATTTGAAACACAAAATCAACCTTATTCAAAATTAAATGCTTAATGTGGATTTAGCTGACACGGGCGCATAGCATTCGGCAAACCTCGCCAGATTCCGTACCGTTAAAGTTTGAATATTACGTCACCTGGCAGGCCATAGCAACGTTGGAAATGATGACGTAATTTCTTTACAAAATGGTGGCGCTCTCTTATTTGCGAAATTTGAAATTGAATTGCTTGTTATTGTTATCGCTCGTATTTTAAATGTACAACGGTATCACAGCACGTAAGCGTTAAGAACAAACGATAAAGCACAAGCGAAGATAGCACAACGAGCCCATTACTGGAATGACTTTAGAGTCAAAGCAGTCAAAAGAAGAAGAAGAACAACACTAGAACTTGTTTTGAACTTGGAAGTTTAAAAGTGAAAATCAGTCATTCGGAAAGAAACTCAATGACGAATCTGTGACTGACAAAAATATGAAAATGAAGGTCACTGGGGTGAAATGTGGACTGGTCTGTGCAGACTGATCACCACGGCGATTTGACTTGTTCTGTTATTGTTCAATTTTAAGTCTGTTTTCACCTGGACTGGTTAGACTTAGACTTAGACTTAGAGTTGCAACTGCAAGCGGCAAATTGTTCAGTCTACTAACTAACTACTTCTCTAAATAGTAAATTTAATTGTTAATATATCAAACACTGTCAGGTCAAGCCTCAACTTGGGTCAAGGAAATCAGAAAATGGACATTTAGAGCTGACTGATTTACTCATTTACTCAGTATAGACAGTATAGTTCAGTCATGAACCGTTGAACGTAGCACGTAGCTGGAACTTGTGGAAGCAGTATCCAGTGAAAGCGGTCATGTGGCCTTCTAATTTAATAATATTAGGATTGTATTAGTCAATTTAGTAATTACAGATTAGTAAATTTAGTTATCAACGACTTCAGGCTCAGCCTCACCCACTCACTGTGAATGTGACTCAGGTCAAAATTCAATTCTAGCCATCTACAGAGCAGTCAACACACAGATGTAACAAACATGTAAAGCCCAGTGAATTGGTGACTAACAAAGTGAGTCGTTTATCTTCTTGTTGAGTGAAGGAAAAGAAGAACATCTCCCAATCCCACTTGGTCTCGGCACACTGCAGGGTTCATGCAGTGACTGGTGAGAGGATATGCTTCTGGGCCAACTTTCCATCTGTGTGTATGAATTCTGTTTCATGTAATGGACACATCAAGTTAAATATAATAATTATAATGCATGGTGATTAGTTTTAGCATTCTCACATATTAAATAATTCATGATTTTAACACTGTGTTCTCGATTTAAACCTTAAGCATTAAGCGGGAGCTTGACCAGCATGGCTAGCATATATATTAACGAGTGGCTATTTGTGGAAAAATTATTAAATATAGCCCTGCGTACTTGCTATTGTCGACTTGACACATTGGGATTGGAATAATATGTATGCTAAATATAATAATTCCAGGCCAACTTAGTTGAACTGTCACGACCTTCTTGTTATACATGCACATGACTAATGAGGCAATCGTATAAATGTTTAATCTAGTAGCATTTTCTCAGACCATGCCATGAATATCTATGTATCTATGCCCATCAAGAATGATATATTCCACCAGTACAAAGTTTTTGCTGTTGCGATAGGGAAGTAACTAGTACAGTTAATAAATTATGAAGTACCTTTCATTAATAATGTGTGTCATAGAATGTGAAGATCCAACTTTGAAATGGCAAGATTTAAATGACTTTGTGGTGGATTTTCCTTTGCGTCCCTCATACTAATGTCATTCCTCCTGGGCAATTATTAAAATGTTTATATACTATCAGATGCCTAACAATAGTGTCAGCATGTGCCGCATGATTAGTAATTTAAGATAAAATTCTCAACGATCATTAAGTTTTTTCGCATAGAGACATATATAGAATTAAAGGCACGTGCGGCCTTAATTGTCGAAAATATTCATATTTGTTCCAAACACCGTAAACAGAAAAACATTAAAACGCATACAGTTCCGTTCATATATATACCATGACCATCGCGTAAACAGCATGTTATAATAAAGACCTACTATATTTGACATAAGCAAGAGTCTGATTGTGTTACAGAAGACAGCACAATGCTACTGGCTAATCACACACAAATGGCATAAACGCTCTTTATTAGTTCCATATCAGGTATTCACCAACAAAGAACGCTCTTTATGTTTACCATCATAATATAAACAAACACCAGAAAGGTAACTTTTATGCTTTTGTTTACATAACAATGGTCAAACAAATGACCATAACATACTGTTTATGCGATATTTCTTATTTGTATACGGACAAAGTCTATCTACATTTTGATCGTTCTTTCTGTTTGTGGCGGGTGGAAATATTTTCACAGGATACCCACCGCCAAGGCCAACCGTGTCTTTAAATTGAAATAGAATTAAATTTCAATCAATATTGTTAATTTCAGTCTAGGTCTCCGCTATCACTATTATTGACCATCACAATGCTTAGACATCTGAGAGTACGATATAAGCTCACAAAAGTCATGAACAAGCATGCAATCTCGAGCTGGGACCACCCTTAATACTTGTTTCTCATCATCTACTTCGCAGAAGGGGTCACCCCTAAGAAGTAACCGTATAGGAAATACCGAACATACCACTATGACATCAGTTTGTTTGATCTAAATTATTTAGCCCCAAAACAATAGTCATTTGGCAAATTATCTCATTCCTTTTCGAAGTGCCTGTCATCTACTGAAGTTGGATCCTACCAGGGCCATAAATTATGTCTCATTGAGTCATTGTGTCCCATCCATGTAAATCGCTGAAAGTCAAGCATACATAAACGTTACCTCTATAAATAAATCTGATGTGGCTATGTGAAATATGCATTAAATCCCCGTTTTCATAAAAATGTATTCAGTATTATATGTAAATTTATCCAATAAACATATTTTTCCCTTGAAGGTCCTCAATCCGAATCAATAGTCCCCATATCATCAGATTCCGACAACAAGAATTTTTTTTTGAAATGCCGCTTCAGTTGACAGAATTAATTGCTCGAAAATAATGCTAACTGCAGTCAATTATGGCATAAAATTGACAAAAACCTGTAATTTATCAACTTTTTGCTCAACGAATATTGCTGGTTTGTCAAACATCTGACACACACAAAAAAAAACTCAGTTGATTTTAGAGTTATCCATCTCCATCTGCAATTTGGTCAGAGAAAGTATTCTTGTCTGCTAAAATTTGCTGGGCCACGTAAAATTAAAATGATAGATTTTAAAAATCGGTATCTGATCACTCTGAGCTTTGATGTTGTGGGTTCCTCGACTTGAATCAAATATTTTTCACCTCTGAAGTCAAGGTAATAGTAATCTGCGAGGGTTAATTCGGATTGAGTACCTTTAAAATTGCAAAAATTAAATTAAATAATTTTGCCTTGAAAATTGGTTGCTTGGCCAGATTCAACCTTCACCTGCCGATTGCATTTTGAAGAAATATAGTAACATGTGCTATATGGCTAATATCTCTTGACTGGCGCCATGGATATTGGTCTGGAAATTAGAGAAATGTTAGAGGCAATATCTCACTCTGACCCATGTCTAACTGTGGCCCACATTCCCACATTCCTCTATATCTGGGGCTGCAACATATTCTCGTGCAAATAGGTTTATTTGTACCTAAATATTCACATATGTTCATATTTTTTTTATTTATTTAAATTTGTTTAAATAAAAATTTAGAAAAACTAACGGCATTATTCACTCTGCCAGGGCACCCCGAGTCACCACACCAAATTTCGCTGAAATCTGAGCACCAATATTAACAAAGACATGTTGGTCTCAACTTTACTCCAGTCTTATATTATTATATATGTATATATAAACAGTCCCATGAAACATGTATACATTTATTGATGGACGTGTCATGGGCTCTTCATACAGTATCGGGTTCATTATTCCGAAGGTTCCATATTCCGAAGGGTCGCTATCCCAAAGGTTCTTATTAAGAAGGTTCGCTATTCTGAAGGTATGCTATTCTGGGCGTATTTAACCAGAAAAGATGGACAACTCTAATACCAAGTAGTTATTATTACCACGATTTTACAGTTATCCATCTTTATCTGGAAGACCGCCCGTTTTGACCTCGTCCTGGCCCAGAACAATAAAAATAGCAAACTGCAAAGATCGATATCTAATTACTCTGAGCTTTGATGGGTGGGTTCGACACTAATCAAATATTTTTTTTCCCACCGAAGCCAAAGAAAGAGTAATTTAGCAGCGTCTTATCGGATTGAGTGCCTTTAAGTTATTTCCTTCATAAAAAGAGTCTTATGATAAAGAACCCTCTCAATACTTTAGAATATAGATAATAGAATGAAACTTCAAAATAACAAGTTATAAAAACCTTCTGAATATTGAGGAATATAGAGAACCTTGTGAATAGCGAAACTTCTGTATAATGAACCTTGGGAATAGCGAACCTTTGGACATAGAGTGACATGTCCCCGTCCTACGGCCCATACGCACTGGCGTGATCGTATATCCCAAGTTGGCCAGAAATACAGGCACTCCTATGAAACATACATTTATCATTTTATAGATGGACGTACGTGTTTTGGGTTGTCCATACGTACTGACGTAATCATACGATTAAAATACTGCTGTTTTGCATAACATAACCGGGTACTAACCGCAACGTAACTAACCAGCATCAAAGGCATACCCTGCTGGACAAAACAAGTGTCCACTTAACCGCGGTGCGGTTAGCGTTGCCACCGCGGCTGAAATGCAACTACACCGCAGCTCCACTGACTAACTACAGTTGGGCCGCGGTGTACTTGCCGTTTGGCCATGGTGTAGTTGCCGCAGTGTACGTTCATTAAACTGAAAAAAGACGATACAAACCAGAAATATAACCACGGTGTACATACTGTTCGTGTGTGCGCAGAATTCGACCAATATCTCCTGGACTAATAAGGAAGGATAAATGAGAAATGAGTTTCTCCACAGGGAAACACCACAGTAATCTACTAATCCTTCGCCGATAGGTCTACATATTTCGTTCATGACCAAATGTGGTTTGTGCAAAATTGGGGGGAAACCTTGCCCTTTTATAGCCTGTTTGGGGCTCAGCTTCGATCTGATTGGTTGTTGCTAGCCTGATAGATGTCAGACTGCGGTTGGGGTGAAATTTACAGGTTTGTATTCTCATATGGGGTTCTCGTTGGGGTTCTCATGTGTGATGAAATACTCATGGGGTTCTCGTATGGTTTACTTGGGGTTCCCATGTGGGGTTCTCTTGTGGCATGGAGTTGCCATATGGGGTTCCTATGTGTGGTTCTCTGTGGGTTGGGGTTCTCATATTAATTAATGGGGTTGCCATGTGGGGGTCCTTCTGTAGAGGTTCTCTTCTGAAGTCAGGTTGTCTTTTGTGATTTCCATGGGGTTCTCCAGTGGTGTTCTCATACGAGAAGAGGTTGTCGTGTGGTGTTCTCATGTGAGACTTATAGGGTTGGGGTTCTCGCGCGTGAAGTCCCCCTTAGTGATGAGATTATCTGGTGGGGTTCTCATGTAAGGTTTTCAAGTTGTGGTTCCCATTGTGAAATGAGGTTGACCTGTGGGGTTCTTGTGTGGGATTGGAGGGTTGGTATTCTAATAGGGGTTTCCATTATCGGTTTTGGTCTCTGAGATTTATGGATTGGGGTTCTCATAGGAGATTGTATTGCCATATGGGGTTCTCGTGTGGAGATTCTCTTGCGATGTCAGGTTGTCTTGTGGGGTTCCCATGTGGGACTCTCCAGTCTTGGGATTCTCATGAGATGGGATGGGGTTCCTATTAAGTTGGGTTCTTATGTCAGATTTGTCCTTGTCCAATATCCAATCACATCCAACAATCACAACAAGTATTGATGTGCTTGTATAATTCCATAAAAATTATTTTTTCACCCCAGAGATGAAATGGAATAAAGCGCCCTTCCACAAACATATATGAAAGTTTAGATTTCAGTGGTGTCCCATCAGTCACAAAAGTACTGTCCCATCAGTCACGTGGATTTCTTCATAGCATTTCAGTTTCAGACTTAATTTTTCTGTTAGAAAAATATTATGTTTCATTTACATTGATGATATTACTGAAATCCAATGTTTTGGATAATGCCATCAGTTTGTGTAGAGGTACCCAAAAACCTTGTCCAAAACATGTCCCATCAGTTACGCAGAAAAAAATTGACATATATGGCTACAGGATTAATCATTTTAAAAATGGTACCTAATATTGTAAAGAGACTTGATTCACCTTCTTTTGAGCATAATTTAGTTATCTTTAATCTATTTGGATGGGCATGATCAATTATAGAAAAAACTAAATTTATGGTTTGTCCCATCAGTCATGCATGGAATTCGCCGTCACGTGTATATCCATATATATATCCTTTATAAACTCGAAAACGGCTCGATGATTGAGCCCAAACTTGCTATCTAAGGGTAAAAAGCCACGGGAAGTGTCATCACACCGCTTCTGAGAACGTCCGAGCACTCCTTCGCCCTGCCGCCGTCGTTGGAATTGATGGGTTAAATGGTCTCTTTGATGTGTGTGACCCGATGCAGGAAGGACAACTCGAAATTCACACAACGTATTGAATACGTGTTGAATACGTGAAATTTGTTATGTATGGTCAACTCGGGACGGGGAATATTTTTGTCGGTTTATTTTGTCGTGCCTGTACGGGGTTACCTTGAAAAACAAAAATTAATGGATCGACCAAAGCCATGGGACCAATCCCGCCAGTGCAGGCTAATCTGCTAGTTTGTTATATATATAATGACTTTTTTGTGTGAACTAAATTATTGTTAACAAAACTAGAGGGACTTCGAGATCAGCTGCTGCTTTGGTTATACAATTTGTATCTCTGTCAAAGATATCTTGCCCACCAAACTATAGAGTATATTCATATTCTCAGTAGAAAAGGTTAACAAACCTATCGTTGAAAACGGTACGAAAATTCTATGGTACGTTCATTTATTCATGGTCTGTGGTAATCAGGACCATGTGGTCTCCATTTTGCGGTAGGCCAGGCATTCTTCCTTTTCTACTAGTAGAGATATTAAAGTTGACAAAATGTTATTTCCACAACATTATTCCATTTGATTATTATTTATTTTATTCGTGAAGTTGACACAATGAACTGGCGTATTTATACTATCATGTTTTATCTTATCGTATCCGGCTTTTCGTGGAAAAAATGTTCCGTTCTTTTTCCATATTTTAAAACAGCTGACAAATGGCAAAAAAAAATTCTCTGCTGGAAAATTGGAGAGCCATTTCGATAATAGTTAAAGACGCACATTGCTTATTTATGCCGATAATTTATCTATTGAATAATTGTGCAACTTCTTCTGGAAACAGCAGCCAGTGACTTCTCAGTTGGGTTTGAATCCTAATGAAAAAGAATTTGTTTCCCTGACTCAGTCAGTGGCATGCTCAGAACGCTGCTTCTCATAACAGCCCGGTATGGACAGGCAGAGATTGGGTTCAGCACACATGGTAGGGTCTTCATAGTGAACAAAGAAGTCTTTCCGACACTGGAACAAGAGTGGGTTTATATCGATATGGAACTTTTTACATTTCAGCCGACGTAACGCTATTACTCATACAGGTCTACATCAGGGGCTGACATTCCATGGCTCATGTCACGAATTGCATTGGAATCTCCTTTACCACACTTCACTCTGGCTAAAGTTCCAGGGTGACCGGTTAGACTTAATGTTCTTCCTTTTGAAGACAGTGGTTAGCCACAGTCACTTCTACAGTCACATATCGATGTGGCAGTGATGTTAAGTGTTGTACTCTCTTCCCTATTGGTAGACTTCAGGAAGTCTTCGCACATTTGACTTTTCTGGTGCTTTCCGACAACCCCATTGTAGTGAATTATGTCGTACAAAGGGACTCAGTATCTTAACATCTGACTTGGCACAGATATTTAGTACCATGGGAACCTGTGCACCTGTGATTATGATGTCTGTCTGAATTTGGTGGAGTTATCCCCATTTTTCGACTTAGAAAATTTGAGCAACATGTATAATATTGTCTGAGCTTTTATTTCTACAATCTTAGGTCAATTTTTTAAAACTTGGCACAGATATTTAGTACCATGGGAACCTCTGCACCTGTGATTATGACATAGATCTGTCTGACTTGTTTTTGTGGAGTTATTCCCTTTTTTCGACTTAACATTTTCGCAACATGGGTATTTTGTCATTAGCTTTTATTCCTACATTTTTTGGTCAACAGGTTTAGGATCGGGGTTAGGGGTTGGGGTTGTGCACCTGCAATGGGAATCTGTTATTTTAACTTAATGTTTACTGACATGTGAAACATCTTAGTGTTTTTATACGCCCGTTTGAAAAAACGGCTGTATTATAGTATTGGTCTGTCCGGGCGTCCGTTAACCTGGTTTCCGGATGATAACTTTAGTTAGAGGGAACCAAATTTAATAAAATTTGGTATGTGGGTTAATTAGCCGAAAAGTAAGTTCAAGTTCGAATTTGGGTTCACCGGAGTTCACCGGAGTTATGCCCCTTATTTGACGTTTTTTGACTTAGAAAATCCTTGAAATTTGTTGTCCGGTTGATAACTTTAGTATAGTTTATTGGAATGAATCCAAATTTGGTATATTACTTTCTCCCACCAAAACACAGGTCAAGTTCGAACTTGGGTTCTGTCCGACCATTTTTGGCAGAGTTACGCCCCTTTTTCGACTCAGAAAATTCAGTTTTTCTTATGTTTTTTGGTTTCCGGATGATAACTTGATTTTGGAAAGTTTATACGCAAAACCCGTTTTTTGTGGATTACATATATCGAAATACAGCTCAAGTCCGAATTTCGTTTTTAATCCGATAATTTTTGCGAGAGTTATGGCCCCTTTTTTTTACGTAATTTGACTTAGAAAATCCCTGAAATTTGTTGTCCGGATGATAACTTTAGTTAGAGTGAACCGATTTCAATCAAATTTGGTATGTGGGTTTATTAGGAGAAAAGACAGCTCAAGTTCGAATTTGGGTTCCATCCGCCAATTTTCCCCAGAGAGGGCGTATTTTGCACGCCCAGCGTAGCTCTTGTTAAAACATGGGGGGGGGGGGGGGTATCCTTAGTCCCATTGGGACAGTCACACCTCTAGTTACATTTGCTGGTAGGTCAGCATGTTACAAGTATTATTTAGTAATCCCTTCTTGTCAAAGGTTTTCTCACCAAACATTACATTTCATTTGCTATTACATACATCAGGAAAAGAAATTCCCTCTCTTCCAGGGAGGGGGGTACCTGTTCCTTGTCCAGTCTGAGTATTCAGCCAATATATTAATAGTTCTAAGCTACACAGGAGAAGTCCGTCTCCATCTCAGGACTTCTAAAATTTTATTTGCGGCATCTTCAATGACAATCGGACAATTACTTTCTTTTGGGCCCACTGGTGGCGGGCCAACAGGTTGCGTTACTCTTATAGTGTAGTTCAATACATAGTCTTATTGTGTTCATGAATATATTGTATGTCATCAGGTTAATCCAGTTCCTTGATTGAGGTGCATAGGGTTGTTTACCTTTCCTTGTGGCCTCCGCCTGCCAGAAAATTCTATATTATTCTATATAGTTGAGTGGGCAAGATATCTTTGACAGAGACACGATATTTTTCTAAATAAGTAAAAAATATATTTTCTCCTATAAGTATCTTGCCCACTAAAGTCTGAGCTTCGTCCCAGTGTTTAGCACCCACCACGCTCACAAGGAATGTTCTAATAGGGGGAAAGGAAGAATGCCTGGCCTATTACAAAATGGAGATCATGTTGTCCATGAAGGATAATACGCCACCTATTGGGATTACCATGGATCATGAATAAAGGACGTACCATAGAATTTTCGGACAGTAGGTTTGTTAACCCCTTCTACTGAGAATAGGACTATACCATATAGTTTAGCAATTGGGCAAGATATTTTATATAGGAGATATATATTTTACTTATTTAGAAAAATATTGTATTCCCTGTAATTTAATCATCGAATTAACGATAAACTCTACTTTTCCAAAATAGTTTAATGTAGACAAGTGTTTTCATAAAGCAACCATCGAACCCGAAGATAAAATTCTATCAACCACACATTTACGTTTTCATTCATTCTTTCCATATGAGGATAAGAGACTTCATAAATGTCCAAATATTAAAATATCTCTTATCCGATAAGTCTCCTTTAACCCTTTGAGTGCCAGGGGCTGATCTCATCGGCCCTAAACCTACAAAATAAGTCTGTTAAAGAATATAAGAATAAATTATTAAAATTGTAAAAAATTGTATAAAAAAAAAAAATAAATAAAAAAATGTTAGCCCAATGCATTCTCTTATATATGCGAGGCGACCTATGGTTGACTCGCATATATAAGAGAATGCATTGGCACAGGGTATATGGGCTGATACAAAAATCGACCTGGCACTCAAAGGGTTAAAGGACTAATCAATCATTGTCCACATTTTTTCATTTTTGTCCACCATTTTGGAAATGATCTGTTGTACGACAGGTCGCATCCAGCATTAGGTGGAAACATGACGTCACATATCCTGGCCATCGGTAACTTTGAGGTCCCATCTCCAGATGCAGCCGGCTGCAGCTGATCTCGAAGTCACTCCTAGAAACCTGTAGCCATAATAATTTCTCAAAATCAGGAATCCAGTCTGTTTGGCAGTTTAAACTTCAATTTCATGTCACATTATGTTTTAATTAACCCTTTGAGTGCCAGGTCCGATTTTTGTATCACCCCATATACCCTGTGCCAATGCATTCTCTTATATATAAGAGAATACATTGGCCTAACAATTTTTCATCTTTTGTTATTATTTTTTACAATTTTTTACAATTTTAATAATTTTTTCTTATATTCTTTAACATGTATATTTAGTAGGTTTAGTGCCAGGGTATCTTATGTTTTTTATGGGCATCAAAATTATTACTATGAATACTTGGTGATAGTTTTGAGTTATAACATGCCCATAAGGTGTTATTCAGTTTGTTTTTAAATTCGCTATAGCATGCTTAAGCATACCCGAGCAAAACTCGACCCAAAAAAATAAATTAGGGCCTATTTTACACACCGTAAATTATGGCCGATGAGATCGGCCCGTGGCACTCAAAGGGTTAAGTTTCATGATAATTTTCAATTTACCCCATAAAACATTGAAACAGTGATTGCAATTTGAAAACTCTTCCTCAGAAACCTTTGGTGACATCAGCATCATCAAGTACCTCAACGGCTACGACAGCGTCCCTCTCAACTGTATCGTCACCATTTGTATCAACGATCTCAAAGAACCAAGCACAAACTCAGGTGATATCAGTGTCGTCGCTTCTACAGCAAACAGTCATGGCAAAAGAAAAATCATCACCCTCAAAACCTCAGACGAACGACGATGAAGTGACCATGGCAGATGCAAAGAGGCAGAAAAAACGTGAACAGGCTAAAGCGCGGAGGATTTTAAAGCAGCAAGAGAAAGCGAATAAAATCATCGCAGAGGCAGTTGCAAAAGCTCAGGCGGCTGGGAATGATAACATTCCAAGGATTCTGGATCCCGAGGAACAGGAAGTTGATGTTATGAATGTCACATCGGAAGTTGTCATTGGTGGTGACGATGACATGGATGACGACGACGATGATGATGTGGATAAAAAGAAAAAAATAAAAGGCGCTAAAAAATCAAAAAAATCGAAGGCAGAGATAGAAATAAAACCAAAGATCAAAATGAAGCACAAGAAAAAAAAGTTAGTGAGAATTTCTTGTATTATCTGGAACTATTTTAACTTTATGATTTATTATTATTTCAGATAGAAAAGTAGTTTTTTCCTCAGTATGATATATTTTTTTAGAAGGTAGGTTTTTAATTTTTAAAATAGTTATTTGAGTTACATTTTTAGTAAGATGTAGTACTTAGTATGTAGGAGGTGTCTCTGTATTCCAAAACTAAATTTAAATTAAGTCCGGTATTAAAGACATATTATGCACTTGTTCGGGTACGTGAAACTGGTATGTTAGTATTCAGGCACCATGCCAACTGGGGGAATGTAGCATTCTACTAACATAGTGAAAATCTGAAGCAAATCGACCGTACCACTCCAAAGAAAAGATCGTCTGAAAAACGTTCAAATGTAAATATTCACTTCTAGATTCGGGACGCAACTATCGGCGATAAACTTACGAAAATGATTTCGCCATCGAGAGTCACTGCATTTCATTAAAATATAATAATTACACCCACTTCATTTTCTATAGTAAATTGCCGTTGAGTTTATCAAAGCTAATGTAATTATATCGGATAATTACATTAGGTCGAGATTTTATCAGTGCAACAAAAACGACCCAAAAGTACTTGCGCGCAATGATATTTGTAGTCCGTTGCATAGTAACTAAGGACGCTATTTTATTCGCACTTGCTTCGCAGTACACATTTTTTTTCACGAACGCTATGAAAGCCAATAAAAGAATAATAAATAACTATCCAAATAAAGACAATGCCCCAATATAATAAACATTCCCAAGCTGTTTACAGAGTGTAAATTTGGTCGTATTTGCGACGTTTCGTTACGAAATGCATGACTAAACATACACAACTTTTTAGTTTTCGTTTCATTTATAATTTTATTTACATACCGCAGTACGCTAATGATGCGTGTTGGTGATATACACCATCTAGAAACCGATGTCGATGTTATGGTTCACTGTATAAACAAGTTCCCTGTATATAGTGCTAAATTTATTTCAGAGGCTTATGACATATGACAATCAAAACTTTCAAAATCCACACATGTGCACAAATAATTAATTGTTTATCGTATTCAAAGTGACTTATAGGCCCTATGGGCCGGATGTTATATTTATATACATGTATAATGTCACTATAATAAATAAATAAATTCATAAATTCATACATTTTCCCAGCAGGCACCACTTGTCATTTTGTAAGACCACAGGAGTGTGGAACTTGATTAATAATTGCATTAATTAGCCTAATTACCATTTTTTTGGCCATAATGCTGGGCCAAAAAAATTGCTAATTAGCATAATTAAGGCAGTTATTGATCAAGTTCCAAGCTCCTGTGGTAAGAGTATTAAATTTAGTGGTTATATATTCTGGGCACTACAATTTATATTATAGGATGAAATTTTTAATTACTGTTTACAGATGTCCCCAAACATTGTACCAGTCCCGTGAGAAAACTGCAACATATTTTTTCCCTTCGTCTCAGTGTAACGATATGTTACAAAGCGTTTCATGATTTCTGAGATTCCACAGAGACTGGCCCTTCGTACAAACGGAACTTACAAAGTCCCCGTAAAAAAAAAATGCAGCATTCAATGTTTCTTCACCTCCTTTTATTGTAGCGATATGTTGCAAAGTGTTATGAGGCGTTACCGGTACATGTTACAAATTATATTAAGTCCCCCCCCCCCCAAAAAAAACGCAGCATATTATTAAAACTCATCTCAATGCAGCGATATGTTACAAAGTGTTACGAATCGTTATATGATTTCAGAGATCCACAGTGACCGCTCGTAGTCAGGACTGTGTTACAAATGATATAAAGTCCCTGTGAGAGTCTAAAGGCATATGCCGTATCACAAACTCTTATAAATCGCTTCGCGATTTATAGGTTTGTGATTCGGCATATGCCTTTAGACTGTAACAGGGTTGGCTGATTTAAATCAAGCGATTTAAATCATTGATTTAAATCAAAAAATTGGAAATGATTGCATATGTCAAGAATTTACATTATCTAACAAGGTTTTTTGTAAACTATAACATGATTATGATTAAACAATATACAAAATTGGATAATAGATATGAAATTGTGCAGTAATTGTCAACCCTATACAAAACAGGCATACTGCATGGCACCGTGATTACTGCTCCAACGGCTTGTTCCGCTTATTTGTAACTACAATCAGATTCAGCACTCCTCATTACACTATTAAATTTCCTTTTCTGATTGCCATATATGTATATGCCAACCAAGTAATTCTACCATATACTCTGCCATCTAAACTACTCTAGTTGTCTAATGTCCATACTTGATATATGGTGTGATTACATGTATGTCTTCAAGTCACGGAGGAGCAAAGGTGATTGATAATATATTCAGTTCTCAGCCAAAATTTACTAAATTTATTAGTAAATCTTTAAGTACAGGTCTACTTACCCAGATATCACAACATTGGAACTCACATGGACCTAGTGTATGCACAATTGAAGTCCATGGTTGCTATATCTGTTTTGCCATGATATTTGTGCTCGATACATGTAGTTATACAAAAAATAATAAATAATAAGAGAATTTTGATTAATCCAGCCTTGGATATAATAAGCAACACCTTTTAGAACCTTCATTTATCAAAGACATTGCACAATTGCATATTTTCATAACAATTAGAAGAAAAAAATCAAAAAAATCGATTTAAATCAAATAAATCTGATTTAAATCAATTAAATCGATTTTTTTGATTTATTTAAAAAAATCAAAAAAATCACCAACCCTGCTGTGTAATTACATTAGGAAACCGAGATTATTCCTTAAAGAATGACGGTGTGTTGAGAACTTGGATATAATATTTGTAAAATATAACTCTCTTGAGGAATATTATTCACCATTCTATTTGATCACCCTACTGGAGTGTTTAACATCACTTTAAAACAGTTTGATGCACAACACAATAAACATGGTTTATTTCGACTCTAGGTGATCAAATCTTGGTTTAACCCATTTGAGAGCCAGGTTGATTTTTGTATCAACCCATAATCCCTGTGCCAATGCATTCTCTTATATATGCGAGTCGACCATAGGTCGCCTCGCATATATAAGAGAATGCATTGGCCTAACAATTTTTTTGTTTTTTGTTTTTGTTTTTGTTTTTTTACAATTTTAATAATTTATTCTTATATTCTTTAACAGACTTATTTTGTAGGTTTAGGGCCAATGAGATCGGCCCCTGGCACTCAAAGGGTTAATTTGAGAAAATTGGGAAATCATTTGGAAATTGTAGAGGCATCATGTTAGCTTTCAATATTGAATTAGATTGAGATTTATTGCTGTTCACAGACCACCAGTTTCATTTCTGAAGAAAAAGAAGAAAAAGGGAGAGTCTGACGAGGATGATATAATAGAAGCCACACCTCCAAGTTCACCCAAAGAAGATGAAGAGAGCTTGATTATTGTGAGTAATGGATACATGGAATGCTATCTTACTTGATCATAATGAATTTTTGCCTGTTCTGCAAGTGGCACGTTCTTCAAGCCTTGAAAAAGTATGTCTGTCAGTTGCAGAATGAGGTCCCTAGAAGGTGAATTTAGTGATGCTATTCCACTCGGCGGCTAACATCACCCAATTCACCCTCCGGTAACCTCATTCTGCTTAGGCATCAACTGTTATGGGAGACCTAGGATCAGATTGAAGTTCACCAGTTGAAATGGTGATGTTCACCCATTTAGTTGATTACACATTTTATCTTCTGCAAATTAGGGGATATAGAAACTGAACAGAAGTAACTAAAAACAATTTTATTTTCAGACTATAGATACTTCCCAGAAGATGAGGCGTAAGCAGAATGAGGTCCCCAGAGGGTGAATTTGGTGATTGCTGATGCTAGCCCACTGTGCTAAATTCACTCTGGGGACCTCATTCTACAAATGACAGACACATTATTTCAAGGCTTGACGTTGTTAGTTCTCATTGTTACCTGCAATACTGATGAATGAAGAAAAATTTGAAGCGAACTATTTTCTTTCTTGTAACCTTTAACGGAAATCTAATTCGAAAACGCTAAATAGCTCAACGAAATTAGGTGACGAAACAGTACCGTTGATTCACCTGTCTTGAACACACAGGTTTCTTACTTTGGAAACATCGTACCATGTTATGTTTAAATTATGGTATAAACATATAAATTAAAAAAAAAATTAGTCATTAATTGTGAGCCAAAAAAATGAGGATTTGGTCCATTATATTTTTCGGCCCAGCGTGAACATAATGACAATCGAGCATCTGGATTCCTGGAAATTCCTGTTTCAATTGTCAGTTTTCAATGTCCTGCCTTCATCTTAAAATAGAATTAAAAATATCTATTACACATAGCTTTTTGTTGTTTGTAAACACAGCCATTTAACAATTACAACATGAGGCAGTCAGTGATACCGACTGCCAAGATTACGAATAGACTGCTCAACACACAAATAAATAATAATATATCAATTCTGAGTTGCTTGTTTTAGGTGGTAGCGGCCAGCTTCATGGGTTGTTCGTACAACAATTGTTACAATACATTTCGAAAGTAGTTTAGTGTCAATCATTTCTACTTTTAGCTCACGCGACGTCACCGCATGACACACAGTTATTAATAGTTTGGGGATGCCGACTCGCATTAGTGATTATTTCATATGCAGAAGTGATCGGACGATTTAACAATTGTTCAAATCGGCTTGAGGGACACAGACTAGGGAGTCGTATGATAGATTTTTTTCTCACCTTTCAGAAACGAAGATCTGGTCGCCATCAACAGAGGAAGAAATACATGGATGAGCTGGATCTCAATCTATCAGATAGCGGTGATGACAATGATGCAGATGTAGATGTTGAGAAGGTGATCAAGGTATGAAATCTTTTTGACCTACTTAACTCTTTCCCCTTGTATCCTGTTCCATCCTAAATCCTGAATATTCCCAAGAATAACACCACCAATATGGGATGGCCCGGTGCATTGCCAGGCGGAAAAACAATTAATCACACCAACTACACATGCATTCCATCACAAATATATACATAAGAACATTCCATTAGAATTACATCGACCATCTGCATAGATCTGCATGAATAATAAAACATGCACTGTGTAGGACAGTACATCACTGTTTCTACCAGATACACAATGTAAGGACACTGCATGGAGTTCTCCCAATCTCCCTAATAATCAAATGGGAAGAAGTGACTTCTCCCAATTTGAAACATCTAGGCTGGTCCCTGCTCTTGTCAAACAATTTAAAATATTTCTTTACCAAATGGATTATCCAGCCGAGCTATAAATGTATACATTGGAATGGTATATTATTCTAATTATCCCCCGCCAAATTGAAAATTTGCGGGGGATATAGGAATGGGTTCCGTCCATTCATCCGTCCGTCTGTCCCGAATTTGTAAGAGTCATACCTTGAACAGATTTCACAGATTTTTGGTATATGAGTTCACCTGACCATTACCTAGAATGAGTTCGCAAGTTACCGGAGTTATTGTACTTTGTTTACTATTTTTGTCGAATTTACCAAATAGCAAATAGACGACGTCACAGGGCTCATTCCCACAAATGTCAACAGATTTAAAAGATTTTTGGTATATGAGTTCACATGAGTTATTGGACTTTATTTTTTTTTTTGTGTGCAAATTGACGATGTCACAGGGCTCATTTCCACAAATGTCAAAGGATTTCAAAGAAATTTGGTATATGAGTTCATTTGACCAGTATCTAGAACGAGTTCGCAAACCAGGTCCGGTCAGATAATTTCAGCAGAGTTATTGGACTTTGTTTGTCCTAAAATGAGTGCGCAAGCCAGGCTTTTTGAAAAATCCCACCTCTTGTTGAGAATGCACTTCCCCAACTGCACAATTCGGCGGGGGATACCATCGTCTTGCGACTGCTTGTTTCATCTGGAGGGGGTTTCAGGAAATATTCAGATAATTATTTGAACATTTCATAAGGGAACTACTCATCAATGAGTATAATTTATAGTAACGAAATAAAGGGTTAAAGTATTATATATATGAAGGCAGATTTAGATATATGATCAAGAATGTTGGAAGAATTTTTTCGGTGTACACATGTTGAAAATTGGAACCCATTCATATTACCATATCGCTACCATATTTTTTTCTATTACCATATTAACCAAAAACAATATGTATTTAAATTTAATATTTATAATTAGGAAAAATTAAATCGTTTTATGAAAATGAAATGAAATTATGATTTTTAATCGACTGAGAGTTTTTGAAATTCTCAATTTGAATCGCAGCTGTGATAAAAGTTCACAATCAAGCCTGCAACTAGTGTGTCTGTCATTTGCAGAATGAGGTCCCCAGAGGGTGAGTTTAGTGATGCTGTCCCACATTGCGGGCTAGCACCACCAAATTCATCCTGTGGGAACCTCATTCTGCTTAGGCCTCAACTGCTGAAGTTAGTGATGTTCAGCCACTAGTTATTTCAATTTTATCATCCGCAAATTAGGGTATATAGAAACTGAACAGAACGGAAAAAGTAACTAAAAACAATTTTAATTTATACTATAGATACTTCCCAGAAGATTAGGCACAATAAGGTCCCTATGGGGTGAATTTGGTGATGCCAGCCCACTATGGGATAGCATCACTAAATTCACTCTCTGGGGACCTCATTCTGTTTGCAGGCTTGTTCACAAAGTGCGGATTTCAGGTTTTTTCGTCCGCCGGTTCTCGAACGCTTTTCGCCTCCAGAGGTGGAAATGTCAGATATTGATAATAGCAATGGCCTTGACCACTTCTGCACATTAAACCGAAAATCCCATGGCTGTTATTTGCTGTAAACATCTACAGGTCATGTGTTTATGAATGGAGTTTGGGAAAAAACTTGTCCTTGAATGGTTTTTATGTTTACCCATACCATAGTATGGTAAACATAGTGTCGTTGCCCGGATTGACCACTCGTCGTTCGTCCGTCTGTCTGTCCGTCTGTCTGTCTGTCCGTAGACACTTTACGAGTAATGCGATAACGCAAACATTTTCTATACGATCGAAACCAAATTTTGTATATGGGTTTCTCAGCCCAAAATACAGATCGAGTTCGAATTTGGGTTTGATCCGAGTTTTTGTTACAGAGTTATGGCCCTTTTTCAACTTAGAATTCACGCATTCTGCCATAACTCAAACATTTTTTATTTGATTGGAACCAAATTTGGTATGTGAGTTTCGAAGCCCAAAATACAGATCGAGTCCTAATATGGGTTTGAACCGATTAATTTTAAAGGAGTTATGACCCTTTTTCGAAGAAATAAATTAAAAATTAAAAATTCAACTTTTTTAGATTTAACTCCTTGCTAAATTTAGCATATACAAATATTAAATTTTGTTTGAACTTTAATACCAATAAAAAAAAAATTAAATAATAAAAAAAAAATATTGACACTTTCATTTATTTTAGTTTTATACGATTAATTAGGTGTGATATCCTGTTTTGAAAATATGAAGATTTTATTGCAATAGTTTCATGTAATATAATGATATCAATAAATTACCATGTGATCATCCAACATCCAGAGTATATGAGAGGACATTTTATAGATGTTGTCATTCCAAGTGAAATCTGTTATGAAATGAGTGATGACATATTATACAGAGCTCTGGTGGTCAAGATAAACAACACTGGTGGCTGGCTGTTTGTTTATTCTAACTGTCAAATTGATTAATGGCAGCATAAGACTGGTGTTTATCCTATTCTTGACATTTCATTACAGGGTGAGATAAGAGCCCCCACTCACCTACATAAGACTAAATTCCATTAATTTGCTTCAAAAATAATTAACCCTTTCCAAGGTTTCCATAGACACATGCTATAATGTACATGGACTCTTCCTCATATCTCTTAATATATGTTGGGTATCTTTGCACACTATTCACTTATATCAGTTTTGGTTTTGACTGATTAATTGATTTTTGAAAAATATATTAACCCTTCAGACATGTGCTTTCAATTTGAAATTAAAATAACAGCTGATGGCCAATATGATTTATCTATGCAATGGGAATCAGGCAGATAAATATACATGACTATTGTAAGTGATGACTTGTTTTGAAAATCAATATGGTAGATGTTAGTGTTTCCAGGAACCTTATTTTCCCATTTGTTCATATTTCCATGGTTGATTGAATTTTAGGGGCCACAGAGCACTTAGAAGATTAACATTGAAGGTTGTGGCTTTTAGTGTCCAAGCTACTTGTAAAACATTGTAATGTGTGAAACCATTTAATTGAGGGCTAACTTACTTTCTTTTATATGAACGATTTAGTGGTCATAGGGTCAAGCATCCTCATCATATTATGTCTGTATAACATTATATAGATAATACTTTTGAATTGTATAAACTACATATATTTTTGAAAACCATGCATACACCCCTGTTATGAAACACTTAATCTTATTTAATACACAGGTCAGATCTGATCTTATATCTGTCCATGTTTGATAAACAAATAACTGGGGAGAATGGGGGAAGGGGGGGGGGCGTAATTAAAGCACCATTTAAATATGAGATGGAATCCCCTCATGTATGTCATTCTAAGCAGTCTGGCTTGTCAACAAATTATAATTTCTCTTTAGAAGTGAATACATTTTGAATATCTGGCATGTCAAAAGTGTTAAAGATAGTGATTTATCACTTTTGCTTCCAATGAGTTAACTTAAACTCCTAAACATGTCCTCCGAAATTACTAAACCATTGGATCTTACAGTGAGAGGTCCTTGGGTGAATAGGGACAGAGTTATGAGATTTAAAACTACTCCTCCCCACCCCAAATACTTTAACCCTTCCTTAAGACAAATTATTTGAGCTTTTGATTTCAAGTTGGGTACTGATATATGGATTAATTCCTGTGATCATATCTTTGACAAGTTATCAGTTATGACTAGTCGCTATCGCCAAGGTATGGGTTAAACATCTGCCGATCGTGATCGGCCTCTCGTTACTAATCTAATAATTGTATTTTGTTTTATTGATTCAGGAAGATGAAAGCATGATTGTTGAGAAAATTTTAGGTCTCAGAAACAGGAAGGTTGATCAAGATGTAAGTATAGTAATATTAGTTAAAAAATTAAAACTAAATTATTAATTTTATATAAAAAAAAACGTGTTTCCTGTTGGTTATCTGACCTTCCTGGAAATGTTTGTTCGACCTGGAAAATTCTCAGTCCCAATATACAAAAACTTCTTCCATTTTCTGTTAGTGTCAGTCACTGTTTTAATTCAATGTGTCCTTATGCTGGCAAAATTACTCTCACAAAACAAATCAAATCAGGTTTAATGGGCAACAAACATCGAAAAACGTGAATTGACGTAGCAAAACGGACTACCTGACCTCCAAAATTGGCCTCTTGAAACTAAAATACTACCTCGAAAATGACAACTTTAAACAAGATAAGAACAACAATTTTAGACTTATGGTCCATGTATGGACGAATATATGTTTACTAACTCAATGTGATATGTGTAGGGGTGTTGATTAACAGAAATTAAAAGAGTTTGGACATATATGACAAGTGATTGTTTCATGGAAATTCTCAATAATCTGTAGTTGATTTTGTCTGATAGGTATGCATTAAAAGGTGTAACCTTACTAAGAAAATTGGATGCAAAAATTGAGCATTTGTGGGAAGATGGGGATTTTTTTTAGCAGGTTGAATATTGTTCATAATCAGGGAACTCACGCTTTAACAGAGCATGCTATTATCATAAATTATGGGATAGCTACTGCATGGGAGTGAACTCTAAATAATCACTTATATCAAGATCTTTCAAATATTAGGACTATTAACTTGAATATAATAATTTTCTACTACAAGAATAAAGTCTACATACCTTATCACATAACAGCCTTCTTACTAGTGATGGGCCGATGATCGGAAACGACAAACGGAATCGGCCGATTGTGGCCCATCAGATGACAATCGGTACTCGGGTTTCAACATCGGCATTTTCGATTGTCTAAATAATAATCAGGTGCTTGTTTTTTTTTCTCAATAAACTGTGTTAAATATAACGATGTTTTGTTGAATAAATGACGAGTAAACATGGGGAAAGTGTAACCAAACACATTATGATATACAGCCAATTCCTGCCTAACACAGGTATAAACCCTCGAAAGTACATGTCACCTGATACATAATTACGCAGTTGACTGCATTCAGCACGCTTCAGTTATTATATATCCAATGAATTGAAATAATTATGTAAAATAGCCCGACGAGACCCATTATATAGTGTAGTGTGTTTACAACATCCCCATTGTTCACCAATTAATAACTATTAATCACAATATTTGTTTTACTGGTAAGATCACCATCTTCTGTGTCTGTGAACTCCAATGACAAGGTAATTTCTTATTCTCCTTTGGGATTTTGGGAGACCTTTTAATAACTATCTGCTATTTTGTAATAATCGAGTGCCTGGGAGCTAATTTCCTGTAAAAATTTATATAACTAATCACCTTATTCAGCTGGAATCAGTTCTTTCCCACTTAATACTTAGACAAGTGATATGTAGAAAAATTTAAGTATGAAAATATCTATATTAATTTAATTTAAGCATTTAAAAAATATCTTTATTAATTGTTTAAAAAAAAAATAGAAAAAAAATTCAATTCCCTACCCTAAGTTTTAAGCTCACTTGAGACGAAGTCTCCGGTGGAGCTTTTGTCATCACTCCTCGTCCGTCCATCCATCCGTCAACAATTCTTTAAACTTCTCCTCCTCTGGAACCATAAGACCGAATTGGTTCATATTTGGTGTGGATGTTCCCTAGGTGACTCGCATTCAGATTTCAAATGAGGTCACTGGGTCAAATAGTTGCGAAGCCAGGGCCATAACTCTTTCCCTCCATGGTAATTCTTTTGAACATCTTCTCAAATACCATCAGGCCAAATGGGTTCATATTTGGTATGAAGGATCCTTGGGTAACTGGGGTTCAGATTTGTTCAAATGAGGTCACTAGGTCAAATGTGGGCGGGGCCAGGGACATAACTCCAAAAAATATTGTAAAAAACATTTGTTTTTATTTAACTCCATGGTCAATTATATATATATACTAGAAGGTGACCCGACTTCGTCCGGGCTTTGACCTTGAATTGACCATTTTGAAGGTCAAGGTCAGGTGGGGTCAAACACCAACACCCCAAAAATGGTGGAAATCGGCCCAGCGGATACCGGGAAATCGGCCCAGCGGATACCGAGATACCCTATGCATCAAATTTCGTCCGTAAAAATCCGCCAGTTTAACCCGATTTGATTTCCACTCAAGTATATAAACGCGCCTCATATACACACGCTCATTAATTATCAAGTTTCAACGTAAAGATAAATTACCATCGGTGCCCGAGATATCGCCAAGACGTCTGAAACAGTCAAATGCATCAGCCGGTTAAGCGTTAACGTGATCTAACGTTATGACCTCTAACGACGTCATAGAAGTTACGCATTGTTTTTATCCTGATGGAAGATAGTACCACTTCTTCTTGATAATTGAGGCAGATAACTAAAACGGATACATACGCATTATATATCGTTGGAAAGAGGAAACACGAAAGATTCTCACAGTGTCATTGTTATGACTGGCATTTTATTATTCGCGCTGTTTCGAATCGATTTGTAAGCACCGAACTCAAAAGTCCCGTAACACAGCGTAAAAACAGGGGCGATCAGTAGTGTACAGTTGGTAATTTCAAGGTGGATATTCACCAATCTACATACACGAAGCCTCTCTAGCCAATTATCCTGTTTAGATCTACTTCTTTTTAAGTGATTATGAAAAGTTCTGACTGTTGTGGTCTCCAGAGTCCCAGTCTTATCAGTCTTTGCAGTCTGGTGAGCAACCCCACAGTCATTGACTGTCTTGTTTTTGGCTAATGTACATTCATAACAAAATTGAATTCAATTTGTAATATTCATAAATAAAAAGGTAGAATTTGAATAAAGTAACTAAAACTATGAATTAAAATTTATGTGAAATTAATATTGTAATATTCTCTTTGTCCAGGATGCAGAAGATATTCGTGATGCTTGTGGAGGAGATGAGATCGAAGAGTTCTTTGTAAAATACAGGAATTAGTGAGTATAGTGAATTGCCGTTATGTCATTGAAATAAACAGTTCTTTTTCTCTGGCAATTTTTAAGATGCAAGTCGGCATTTTCTATTGGTAGTCCACATTCCACCTTGTTAGAACTCAGACTTTGGGGGGTGAAAAATGTACCATTCAACTCGAAAATATGAACATGCACATTCCACATTACATTTATTCAATCGTCATATCTATACACAAATATTGGATACCTGAACAATGCACATCACATTATAACTGAGGTTGAAATTTCTGGTACTTCTACCTTCTTTGTTTCTTTTGTACTGACTTGTTAAGTGGTATTTATTAAAATAATATCTGGTTCTCCAGACTACACCAACATAAAATTCACCGTATATTTGACAATTATAATGAAATATCTGTGTTCTCAGGCAATTAGATCTCAATTTTCAGATTAGGGAGGGAGGCTATTTATTTTTTTTCCCTCAAAATCTTGATAACATACTTTCAAAATTTCATTTCTGTTGTTCAAATCCAATATTTCTAACAGAAAATATTAATAAATTTGAATAAGGCTTTTTACAAGAAAATTTCAGTGACGTGGTAGGTGCCTGAGAACTCAGAATTTTTATTTATTCGGCCCTTATTTTAAAATTGGACTTTTTTTTATTAGTTCTGATAAATATTGTTATTTTTCAGCTCCTATCTTCATTGTGAATGGAAATCTGTGGAGAGATTGGAGAAAGGCGACAAAAGAATACATTCAAAGATAAAGAGATATAGAGTCAAGAAATTACAATCAAACTCATACTTTACCGAGGTAATCCTCTATTTCAGAATAATAAGCTTCCTTTCAAAACAGAAGTAAAAAAAGCTATCAATCTTGAAAACAAAAATGATCTCATGAAAAAAAAGAAAAAAACACACACACACACAATAGAAATTATATAATGAACAAAATATTATTACAGAATTGAAGAATATGTAGCTAGCGCTGACACCTGAACAGTTTTATGTCTGAGGATGATTTGAGCAACTATTGGGAGGGGCTCTGCCTAATCAAATGGATACCAAATCCCCTGAACAAAAACAAACAAACAGTTTAAGCGATAGCATTAGTGCTTTATTTATCCAATGCGCGAAACTTTATCTTTGCATAAGAAAACTGTCATCATCTGAAGTGTTTCATTCATTTCTTCGATGGCGCTCAGAGTGCAGTGCAGAAGAAAATAAAATAGTTCTTTGATACTTATTAGAAACTTTCTTGTTCTAATTGTTTATAGAATATTTCAGAACTGAACACATTAGTTCCTTTTTCACTTTTTGTTTTAATTGTAGTGATGAATTAGGGCTAAGACATTGTTCAAAGCTGAATTACATAATTTAGGCCGGTTAACGTTTTCCCTAGTTGGTGCTATTTTCGTATACCATAATTATATGCAAACTGTGACATATAATTATGGTATGAAAGCAGTACTTACTAACTGTAAATCTATTATGTCAGTGGAGTCCAACACCATTCATTACATCCAGCCACGAGACCCATCATCTTGCAACATCATCTATCCTATCCAACCAGTCTATACAAAACCCGGAATCCACATCTAGTACATGAATAAAAGGAAGCAGATCACCTTGACATGAACCTTGACAGTCTCCTTCTTTTCTTTGTTGAATAATATTATTTACACTATTTACACAATTATTCTTTTCACAATTACAATGGAAGTATTGACTGCTCAAGGACATTATTAATTCTCATCTTTGGAGCTTACATTGACCTAATAAACCATGCATTGATATAATAAATATAATGTTCATCGAGCATGCTTTACGTAGGTAGTGAGCCGTGGATATATTATATTATCCAAACATCATTATAAATGATGTATAGATCATTTCAATGTATAGGAGTGAACATTCATAAATCACAGGGTTATACCTGGAATATAAAAGTATTGGGCATCTCACATTACTATACCTTTAACTTGTTGGCTGTTAAATGTCACAATATGTGCTATCAGACCAACTTCAGCATTCTAGCAGTCGGCCAATAAAGTGAAACTCAGAAATTAGTGCATAAAAACCAGTGCATCTTGATGTTCAGGGATTGTGAGTGCTAATAGCATTTGAATTGAGTTGGTTTTAGATTTTTCTGATATTCCCATTATATTTTTCCACTGGAAAATGACCATATGCACATGACGTTATTTGGCAGTGAAGAGCTTAACCCTTTCATGATGGGAGCTGTGCTGTTACAGCATTAACCGTTTCATGATGGAAGCTGCGCTGGTGCAGCATTAAAGGGGTCTCGCATATATATATGAGAATGCCCTGGCTTACAAGGTGAAGGTAAATATTGTTAGGCCAATGCATTCCTTTATATATGCGAGGCTACCTATGGGGGAGTCGCATAAGAGAATGCATTGGCACAGGGTTTTAAGAAAATTTCAGGAAGCTCCGGTCATGGAAGGGTTAAAGCTATGGAAGGCTTTTGGTCCATCTGAAAAATCATACATAATTTGTTAAATCATTATTACCAAGGAGAACATAAAAAATAGAACAAATTTGTTCTTATTTTTATTATCGATAATCCTCCAGTGACAAGATTCTAGATGTTGGAACCAACATTCATAAACAATCTACTGTAACAGCAGCCAATGTTTGTTTTTGCAATGAACAATAACACTAAATACAGACAACACCATTGATTATGGTCATTATCAAGACTCAAGCAAATCTACGTTATTTTCTTGGTATTAAAAAAACGTTATTTGTAACACATACATATGTTTTTAGTTTATATACACTAATACCGTGGCATTCATACATGTTGATATTTATTATTTGACTGTCGGTTTTTAAATAACATTCTGTTCACTTAGCGGGTGCCATTAGGGACCTTGTCAAATTGCAAGCGGTAAATCCGCCGGAGAACGGAGTATTTTTCTCCGCTCTCCGCTAAAAACTCCCGTCTCCGCTTGTGAAATTGCAACGCACATCGGAGTGTTTTCTCCCCTGTAAACTCCGGTGGTCATTACGTCAAAATTTGCAAAAACAGTGAAAAACTCCGCTGCGACGTCAGCGGTAAACTCCGCTGTTATTAGATAAAAACTCCTCTGGGCGAGAGCAGAATCTCCGATGAGCCCTATGCTGAAAGAGGAGCGGTAAACTCCGCTGTCTGGCTGTTTAATATTGCAGAACAAAACTCCGTTCCAACGAGAGTGATGAGGTTCAGAGCTGAAAGGCCACTCTGGTATAAAACTCCGCTAGTTTAAACCTACTGGAGAAACTCTAGGTATAACATAAAGTCCACAGATTGGCTTATCGTTATGATATAGTAAAATATAGTAAAACTCAGTCAGGATTCATGGCCTATATATATCTGGGGCAAGTGAATACTATATCACAAGATCAGTTCTCAAAATAATATTATCTGGAATATCATCAAAATTTACAAGCGGACTTAAAAATTTGTAGTGATGGGCGGTATTTCAATGTGAACTTAACTCATATAAATTCAACATATTGAAACTGCGATTTTTAACATTGTAACGTACTTTGAAATCTTGATAAAAGATCATGAATAATTGTAATTTTAATGTAAAGTAAGCGATCTGCGTTCCATTGCTTGCGATCGACACGTTGATGAGGCTGAGCTGACTCGCAATAGAGTAGAAGGGCGCTTCGGATGGTCGAAAAGATCGAGAGATCTTTCATTTCACCCCATGAAGCTGAGCTGAGCAAATCATAACATTATATATACAACCCCGAATTAATAACCCCAGCCCAATTCAACAGTACACTTCGCACCTGTATGCACGCGGTGTGACATAGTGAGCTTTCTGTCTCGCGTGCTGTGTGACGACCACGTGCTCAAAGATAAACAAACCGAACATGCATGATCAGTCACCTGCACGGGGAGTACGTCATATTTAAGCATAAACTAATAACCTGTAATAACCGGTATTGTAATTCAATTGAGTATTTGTCACTAAAATCAAGCATTCTGATTGGCCGAGAGCGGCTAACTTTCGTTTTCGATTCACTGACATCGGCCGCTTCAGCGTGCATCAAATCTGAATGTAGCACGGTCAAATGTAATCGGCGCAGAACGAGTAGCGAAACGAGCACACCCGCGCGTTGTTGTCTATAGATACCGTTCATCGGCCGCTTCAGCGTGCATCAAATCTGAATGTGGTACGGTACAATTTGATCGGCGCAGAACGGAGTAGCGAAACGAGCCAACCCGCCCCACAGGAAATGGTTACGGAGCAGTGTTCCGAGTAACGCAATGGACACACCCAATGATTTGTGCACGTGACGACGGCGAAATGAAAGTCTCGATTTGTGTCATGAAAATGACTAAATGATACTTTATACAGTTTTTTTTGCAAATTCCTTGCTAGATTGAATTACAATGGAGATAAACGTACCCTGTTTCGTTGTACATTCTGGGATTCGAGCATGAAAACAGTTTGTGAACTCGCCGGCAAGCCGGCTCGTTCACAAACTGTTTTCATGCTCGAATCCCAGAATGTACAACTCAACAGGGTATGTTTATCTCCTAATTATTTATGAAAATTATCAATTATCGAGTCCTTATTCATGGGAATGGGAGTCTGAAAATGCATCTTCTAGTAGGACTTCGAGAGTTTTCAGGCTCTAAATTGTTGGCGCCTGATATCTTGACAAATTTAAATGGGTCTTTTCAGCCACATGTCCCGAGAACAAAAATTGACCCCACCCCACCCACAATAATACTTTATTATCGTAGTTATCTGTTCCTTAATGCACTGCACTGTAGTTGAAGATCCTAACTCGAATTTGCATGCTATTGTGAGTGGATATCGCAATAAACATTTAATAATTACCCAGTAGAAATCCCACATGCAATTGTAAACGTCACAAAGAAAAATCTCCCAATCACTTAAATCGTGAAATTAGACTGAGTCTGTGTTGATCGAAATTGTAGTGATATACGTGAAACGGCTATATAATAACCCATTTTGTTTTTAAATCTGCATGGTATGATTCCCCAAGTAAACAGTTTTTCTCTAACAGTAAGTTCAACCATGACGTCACTATCGAAGTGCCACCGCAGACGCTACGATTAAAATCGTAAGTGGGGAAAATCGTAGCTTGCCCGCAGACGCTACGGTGCTGCGATCTTTGCAGCTACGATTTTCGTGGTATTTACAACATGACCAGTGCGACAGTGGTCATGTGACAGCTACGATCGCACGCGTTGCCAAAGTCACGCCACGATTTTCCTGGTAAAATCAAACAGTGCTTGATTGCTACGATTTGGCTACGATATTGTCGTGGGCATGCGCACTGGATGCTTCCTCCTGCGATTTTCCCCACTTACGATTTTAATCGCAGCGTGTGCGGTGGCACGAAGAGTTGCACTAAAACTTCCTGTGGCAAAATTTTGCAGTCTATATTATATATGTATATATTTACCCCCCCCCCCCCCCCCCCCCGCCAAATAAATTAGCTCCATAATCACCACTGTTTAGTCAGTCTGATCGGCTGAACAAATTTATGCAGATTCGTTGATATATAGGCCTATTAATACCTGATGCGTGTTCAACAAGCTCAACGATTCGGCATAAACAAATTATTTATAGTTATACTGTATTTTCGGTAATGAAATTATTCATGTGTCAGCTTACATGTAGCCTATGTGTGTAACCTTGTCACCGCGGCCGTGACACGAATTGTATGACTGGTTAACCGCAAGCAACGAGAATATAATTATGATAACTCGGTGTAACAAGTCGTTACTATATATGTATCAGTCTATTGTAGCGTTGTTACATCAAGGTCACAGCTGACCGGCGGCATCTTTGAACTTTACGACATCGTAATGACAATGCAACTAACATGACGTTTGACTACGTTTGAGCGTTAGGTGTCAATTTCGGCATCCGCGCAAACAGGAATTTGCGTGGGCAACTCGATCAAGTCAATAATCCGTGTCCAAGTTGGAATCGAAGCACGTGTTATGGAGGGTTCCCGTGCACAACAAATTTAAACCCCCACCTGTTACTTTATAATTAGCGAGTTGATATACGCATTGGAGATTTTTTGACACAACCTGATCTTGTCAACTGCAAATCTTGTCAAGTTGTGTGTGCACACATATGTTGGTACATATATATATGTATATCATATAATACTATAAATTACTTTATTAAACATGTACTTACTGGTATATTATACATATATGTGCCTATATCTGACAAAAAAAGATCGCGTGATACCTTCAAATTCTCAGAATATTATTATATTTCCCTTACAAGTTGAGTATGCACGCTATGGCAATAGTCAGACTGTTGTAGCAGGGGGCTGAACTCTGTCATATATATCGTAGGCGAAACAGGGCGTACATATTAATAACAACGCCCTACCGGCTATAATTAGTCGAACGCAATCTGTAATTGTGGGCATTGATCGCAGTGATCATCAGACGGATGGGCCGAAGATTGGTTTTCTATGGTGATTTCATGTAAAACACTCATGTACAAAATCCCAAATCGTGTGCACATACAATTGCCTACATCTTTCAATATTAAGAATGAAATTATTGTACGCCGTCAACCGGGGCTTTGAACGAAACAAAAACAAAATCTGCCGTGTTTCCTATTTAATATAAACTTAAGCGGAGTTTTAGGGGAAACTCAAACATGAGCGGATACATTGGAAGAAAACTCCGGTTGAAACTCGACCAAAAACTCTGATGAACATTGGAAGAAAACTCCGCTTGAAACTCCGCCAAAAACTCGATGAACGTAATAAAAACTCCCATTGGAAACACCGTTATAACCCCGCTCAACGTCACGATATACTCCGCCGTGTTTTACGCTATTTACCTGACCGGAAAGCAGAGTTTTTAGCGGAGAGCGGAGAAAAATACTCCGTTCTCCGGCGGATTTACCGCTTGCAATTTGACAAGGTCCCTTAGAGCCACCAATAGAGCCTTTAACCCTTTCATGATGGGAACTGCTCTGCAGCATTAAAGATCCTGTGCCAGTTCATTCTCTTTATATGCGAGTCTCTCATAGGCAGGGATGGGGTAATGGTAATACGTAATGGTAATGCATTGTAATGCATTACATTTTCTCTAGTAATGCAAAGTAATGTGTAATGCAGTCCATTTTGCATTACATGTAATGCCAAAGAATGCATTACTTTACAAAAAAGAAAAGTAATTCAATTACATTTGCATTACTTTTTGCATTACATATGCTTAAAATGTTTAATTATGACTTCTTACCTTCATACATCACCTTGGAACAACAAACTGCTACTGTGAAGGCTGGTAAATAAGATTTCATATCAAGCTCCCGCCATGAGAGAGTTAATGTCTTGTTATTTATTTGCAGATGGATGACGAGGAGCTGTTTAATCCAGATTATGTAGAAATAGAGAGAGTTTTGGATGTCTCTGTGACACCATGTCCCGTTACTGGTGAAGAATTGGTGCACTACATCGTTAAATGGAGAGGACTCCCATATGAAGACAGTACCTGGGAACTACAGCAAGATGTCGATCCCGAGAAAGTAGCAATATTCAACAAAGTCAGAGAATTACCGCCTGAAGAAGACAGGGAGGTTAGTTTTGAAGTTTTCAAATTTAAAGATTATTAGCTCACCTGAGACGAGGTCTCCGATGGAGCTAGAGTCATCACTTCTCGTTTGTCCATCCGTCAACAATTCTTTAAACATCTTCTTCAGAAACATAAGACCGAATCGATTTATATTTGGTTTGGATATTCCCCAGGTGACTCACATTCAGATTTGTTCAAATGAGGTCAATGGGTCAAATTGTTGTGAAGCCAGGGTCATAACTCTTTCCCTCCATGGTAATTCTTAAAACGACTTCTTCTCAAGTCCTTGGGTGACTGTGGTTCACATTTGTTCAAATGAGGTCACTGGGTGAAATTTTTGTTTTTAAACTAAATTAATTTTATTTTTTAAAATTAAATTAAAAAAAATATCGCCATTATAACATCCACTGGCCTACCCTGCATCACCACTCCAAATTTTGGTTGAAATCAGTCCAGGGTCTGGCTGGATCATGGAGAAAAATTCAGAACAGACGGATTATCCTTGCCATTTGAAGGGTCAAAGACCCATATTACCTTGTTATTTCACATTCAGGGATGTAACTAAATTTCTTTGACAAGTCATGACTTTCACTATCAACAAGAAGCTTAATATCATTAATAAGCTTAGTAACTGCTATGTGGTGGTAATTACACATAATGTTATCTGACACGGTTGGTAAACAAATAAGAGAAATATGGGGAGAATGTTATCTGTGTCATTCATTTCAATTTATACGAGAATGATTCACACGATTTTATTGTACATGCAGTTGTATACCTGGCAGATGTTACAATATTATTTATATAGGATATTCACTCGTTTTTATCTATGCTAATGATATGTCTTATTTATTATGCTGATAATTTCAAGTAAGAATTATCAGTGGTGCAATGCTGATAACTAAGGCCAAAAAATGAAGAGTTTTGATTCTCAGGCATCGCCGCATCAAACAAAATGGCCCGCGTTGGACCATTTTATTTCAATTTTGGATCTCACCGTAGTTGAAAACCGGTAACACGGAAATCAGAAACTGTCACACGGAAATTAGTTATGTTTCAAATATTGAATAGGAGCTAAATACAATGGTGTATGTGTGGGTATTCAACAAAAGACCATAGGCAACGATAACTATCAGCTATATTGTCACCACAGGCTGTCAAAACCCCCCCAAGTTTTTTGGTAAAATGTGTTGAAATATTTTGATAAAAGATCAGCAGGAAGTCCACCAACCTGACCTTTGCACAGTAAGTAAGTAACCCTGCAAGATATAGTTTTCCCCTTGCTACTCTATTGCAATCGAAGGTATGCAAATCGGAGCCCAATACAGTTTGACAAGTGATGTATATTGGCCACGTTTATGATGATTATTTGAAGTGTTATTGTCTATCGTCCATTGCGGTACATATAGTCAGTGGAATAAGTGAATCAAGACTTTCTATGATAGTTTGGAAGATCACTTTATCTTTTCGTTTCGACTATCTGGTTACCCCATATATATATTGATTGTTAACTTCATGGGATGATTTATATGCTGAGTTTAGAACCACTTAATTGAAGGGGGTGTCTGGTTTTGACCCCCAACTTTTGTATTCAGTGAAAAATATGTTGTAATTAGACCAACAAATGGCCACATTTATAATATTTCTAACTTTATGAGGGATGTCATGTTGGAAATTTCCAACAGTTGGAGAGCTTGAAGTACCAGTTGTAAAATATATAGTTTGGTCCAGTTGGGAGTCGACTGGCTATAAGCCAGGTGTTTGCAGTTGGAAATTTCAAGTTGAACACCCTCTGCCCCCTGCCTGTCAAAGAAGACCATCTAGCTATGTCCCTGTTTATAACTACTTGTTAGTCGAGTTTTTTTCCAAAACTCGACTTATAGTTTGATGAGGGACGGTGGGCAGGCGGCAGACGGGCGGGCGGGCATGCGGGCGGCGTGTTTTGCTTATAACTCAACCGTTTATTGACGGATTGGTGTGTGAGTACATATCCATGCACGTAAACTGCAGACAAAAAAATCGGGTTCGTCCGCACATTTATTACAGAGTTATGGCCCTTTGAATTTTCAGCTCGTTAGCGCGATAACTTCAACAAACGTTATCCGATTTGATTGAAATTTGGTATATAGGTGTCTCCCAAGAATATCTCGGATGAGTTCGAAAACCGGCCTCGTCCGATAAAATTTGATAGAGTTATGGCCCTTAATTAGTCATTTTTCACGAATTTTCAGCTCGTTCGCGCGATAACTTCAACAAATGTTATCCGATTTGATTGAAATTTGGTATATAGGTGTCTCCCAAGAATATCTCGGACGAGTTCGAAAACCGGCCTGGTCCGATAAAATTTGATAGAGTTATGGCCCTTAATTAGTCATTTTTCGTGAATTTTTAGCTCGTTAGCGCGATAACTTCAACAAACGTCCTCCGATTTGTTTAAAATTTGGAATAGACATACTTGCCAAGAATATTTCGGACGAGTTCGAAAACCAGCCTGGCCCGATAAAATTTGATGGAGTTATGGCCCTTAATTAGTCATTTTTCGATTTTACCTATTAATTAGTCTACCGATACTGATGCACACCAATTGGCGGTAGCCATCGGCGGTAAGCCACCGAAAACGAGACACAGCATCTCTGATGCCACCTCTTGTTTTAAAGTGATTTGACAAGTACCGACTAATGTAGTCTTCAGAGTCCCAGTCTTCTCCGTCTTTAAAGTCAGGTGGTCACTCCACAGTCAGAATTATAGAATTACTAATTTCACACTGATTTATACTAGGGTCTTAAAGGCATGGGATAATTTCCTCGAGAATATACTAATAGTATAGTATAATGATAGTATGAATGTGATATTATCCACAAAACACACTTTGTGTCAGAGAAATTGCAGTTAGATTATTATGTTTTCGTGAAAAGTATGTTGGTTTGTTTATCAAGAGAGTTAACAAAGTTATCAGTAGACTTCCGGATTTCTGGAAATCGTCGGCTATTGTCATGAATCCTCCACGTAAACAACCACGTCGCACAACAAGATTAACCTCCATCAAGCTGGTTCAGGGACAAAATTTGCTGTATACAATTTCTCCTTCACAGGATTTGTCATAAACTCAAAAGGCAGTCACCACGTAGCGACAAAAATGTATAATAAACATGAAGAAACAAGAAAGGAATGATATAATGATAAACATGCTCTCTGTGCTATTGAGATGACATACTATTGCATAATCTCCTTATATTCTTTAAAAAAAATTCTACAAACATGTTCCTTGCAGATGATTGAGAAGCCAGCTCCTGATGAGTGGATCAAAATGAAAAATACGAGAGAATACAAGAATGGAAACATCCTACGAAATTACCAGTTAGAGGGTGTTAATTGGCTAAGCTTCTGTTGGCACAACGGGTTTGTATTCAAATAGTTCTATCTCATCTTCACTTTAATTCCTTAATTCCAATGCGTCCTATTACAATTAAACCTTAATGTGAAAACACTTATAACAACCTGCTTGTTCAATTATGTTCATCACAAAGAAACATGCTTTAGTGAACACAATTGTTCTGAGTTACTGATCTTGTCCAAGCAAGATGTTAGTTTACGTCCGAGAACCATCCCAATAGTGTCTTTGTCCAGACATTAAGCATTGTTGACCTTCTCACCTAAAGCCAACAATAAATGTAATCAAATATCACAAATATAATAAATTGATTTATTCTGTAGAAAATATGATATTTGTTATGATAACACCACAACAGTTATCAATTAAAAGCGGTAATTTAATGTGAAAAAAGACGTTTACTGCATTGTTCACATATTTTTAAAAGTATGCGAACTCAATTGACCTCACAGAGTGACATTGGCAGTTTCTGGTGAAAATATTTGCACCACATACAGGACGAACGATTTTCCATTGTATATAATAGTAATTTCATGTATCATATGATTGCCAATAAATAAATATATTAAATAGTAAATATTGAAATCGAAAAACTTAAATAATTTTCTGAAATTCACAATGCTCTGACAGTTTAAAACATTACAACAACATTAAACATAAGAACACTTCGGCTTTCCTAAGTTTAAACATAAACAATTCGATGTTAGTCCCAATAATGCTGAATATTCTATGTGTATATGAAAGTTAGATTATAATACATTTATGACCTTGCGGGGCCGATCGTGCAACAAAATGTCGTACCATTTTCCACCGCACACGCTACGATTTGACCTGTAATCGGTGCCCGACATCTGTCGTACGATATATATCGCATCGTGTGCGGCGCGCTTTAGGCAGATTACATATACAGTTTTTTTCTTACTGTAAGCTTCAACATATGGTGCTGACGGCAGGGTAGCATCACTAAATTCACCCTCTAGGGAGCTCATTATGCATCTGTTCAGATTAAAGTTTCCAGATTGTGAAGATTGTCATGTGAACCCATTGGGCTTCTCGATTATACATTGTGTCCTCGGCCAATTTGGGGATATAGAGAAAATGAACAAAAACAGAAAACGAAACTAAATCAGTCTGCAAATGTCCTGCACCATATTTTGAGGCTTGTCTTACTAATTATATTTTATCATGAGAAAAAAAGCTATAGAGTGTGTAGAATTGTGTCTTGAAATCTTGTGAATGTTGTAATCTTGGAGTTTGAACACTGATCCACCTTAACCATGAGATAACTGAATAATCTCTTTATCATTTTTAGGAATGTTTATATGGCAAGTTTAACAAGCAGTCTTTTGCTATTTGTCAAACTTAGTAGCTAAAAATTCCTACATATGAATCCATAAAGTATTTTTCTGCCTGTCCTCTTATAGTATCGGAAATGTACATCCCTACAAATAAAACCTTTTATTATTCCAATGTATACTTTTAGCACTGAATGGGTGCATCCATTCAGTAAACAAATGTGGCGAGATGTATGAAGATTGTGTATTATACTCATGTGTACCCAAGAAAAACTGGATCATTCTTTTGCAACGACAGTACATTGCTGTGTATCCTCATTTCACGTTTTTGGGCAATCGGTCGTCCGTATAAGTTGATAACACAATCATCATCTTATAGGCCTGTATGCGGAGACCGTGTTATTAGAATGCAGGGGCATATTCAATGACTGTATGGTCTATGTAACTATTATACCAGAAATAAACATTTTGAAAGCAAAAAACAATGGGTGCAATGCATGTTCAGCTCCGAGGTAAGAAACGAGTGCCCACAATCGCCATTGAACAACATTCAACCAACAGCAACATAGCCATTAATCTCAATGTCAATCTAACTCCCGATGTTAGAAAATGGTTCCCCTATCAACCAATCATACCATAGCAGACAGTATGGCCAGCCGTGGATACACACACGATGCACAAACAATACTTCACCATGGATACATGTGAGTATAATACACAAGCTTCATACATCTCTCCGATGGTTTTCAATTCTAGAGATTCATATCGCAAGTGAACTCTTTTTACAGACAAAATTGCATTCTTGCTGATGAGATGGGTTTGGGTAAGACTATCCAGAGCATCACGTACCTGACTGAGATGTATGATTACGGTGTGAAAGGTCCCTATCTGGTCATTGTTCCTCTATCGACGCTCGGAAACTGGCAGAGAGAATTTGAGGGTTGGACAGATATGAATGTCATTGTCTATCATGGATCGTAAGTATACATTGTTTGTTGTGTTCTTTATGAGAAAGAATAATGCCTTTTTATTTTTATAAATGCTTTAACCCTTTACCCAACGACGCCAGGTGTGAGGTTAATTACGTTAGCCAACAGGTAATTGACGTTATGATAGAAATGTGTGTTTTCCATATGTATGTACCACTACTGTGTGAGTCGTGACCTGGTCACAGGTGTATCTTCAGATATGCAACAATAGCCATGTTGTCATTTAAGTGTCATATATAAAATGGTGTTTTTTTATAATAATAAATTAATAATGTAAACATAAAGCTGCCGACGAACTAACTATCTTTATTGTAAAACATAACATGCAAATCCACGAAATATGTTTCTGTCAAATTTTGGTTTGTTTATCATCGGTCTCGTGATTGAAAAAAATATTCCTGATTTTCAATTGCAAAAAAGCAATATAAATTATAACATATAATTACTACAAATAATTACACCAAATGTCGTTATATTTTATATGAATGTATCATATAACCCATGATTTGATAAAAGTCGTATGAAGACTTTCGGTAAAAACGCAAATTATTGGTAATGACGTCGCGGTGTTTTTGCATTTTTCATGCCAAAACCACATGTTCAATTGTCTCTTTTGTCGTTTCTATGTTGATATTTTCATTGACAACCAATGAAATCGATGGTTGAAACATTCTTTGAGTGCCAACTGATTCCATTGGTTCAAGTTTAGGGCGCATTTTTCCCCATTCAATGTTATTTGAATCTGAGAAGCGAGCGGGAATTCCGCAGACTGGCCATGAGTTGTCACTGCCCGGGATTCGGATTGGGCTAACTTAGCCGATGTCGGCGACGTCGCAGTATCCGATTCTGCAGGTGCGTGTTTACAAACAAACGTCGCCTACGATACTAATGTTTGTCACTATTGCGGTGATAAAAGTACCCTATTACCTTAATATAATAGATAATTAAATATTCACACACACTAAGAAGATGACAAAGTATCAGTTGGATATGAAATTCAAGTGGTGATTTGTGGTAAAATCAGATAATTGCTCGATGCTTTTCCACAATGCAAGCGACCCAAAAAATCCGGCCACCATTTTTTCTTCGTCGAACTAGCTGTGAAATTGTTGTGTTTAAAACTTATTTTTCGACCAGAACAAGTCATCATGTCTCTGTCGAAGCTTTCTAAATATAAGACAAAGTTCCAGCTACCGTCACCAGAGGGCAAATATAATTTTAAACCCATAATTATCGGCGACAGCAAAGGCAAGCATTTGAAGAAACTTTTGCGTGATCACCCAGTCGACGATTCTATTATTTGGAAGTGTGAGGTCCCGTGGACGTGAGTTTGGTCAGGGACTTGATTTATTACGAAGCAACATGAGAGAATTTTGTAAGGATGGTCCAGTTTGGAATTACCGGTACGTTTGGTGTGTTACATGTGATTTGACTGAAGCCAAGAGATCACAAGAACTATATCTTGCATCCAGTGATTCTAGTACATCTAAACTTTCAACTACTATTCAGAAGTATTCAGCATTCATGAAGAAATTCCCCTTGTGCATTCCTGGAAGTGCCTGTTTATTCAATTGTACATTGGAACACTTACCGTACAAGAAACATCCAACACCTTCTGATTTCCAACACGATGACGGAATTCTGCGAGATCAAGTTTCGGAACTGAACATGTTTATTTGTGAAGAAAATTGACGTCAAGATGTTTCAACACCTCGTTTTAACACGGACTTGAAGGTTACTTCTGTTGTCGAAAGGTGACCGACATGAGGGACAACGTAGCACATCTTATAATTTAAATTTGTATGCTGATGGTGTTCACCCCGGTGAACTTCTTGCAGAAATATGGCTTCTCAAAATTAGAAATCAAATTCAAAAAGATTGTTTTATTAATTTTTGACAAACTTATGTATAAGCAATTTGCAATTAGTACATATTCCGATATATAATTAATTCCAGAATAATTCCAAATTTTTTTGGAAATTTGATTTCCTACTCTATTTCTATTCTGAGAAGCCATGTTTCTATTACCCCTCAAGACATGCATGTTATTTCATCGCTGAAATTTAAGTTGTAGTATTTGCTAGGTTGACCCTAAAAAAATCACATCTTTTACGACGTCTGTTTTATTCCTCTGAAATTTTCATTTATCTGTCTGTGTATCTGTATTTGTTCATTACAAATAATTATATTATTGTATCCAAAACTTATTCCCGTCAATTTTTTCCGTCCATTTGGGAGTCATGAATATCAGAAGGCAATGTGTGTCTCTTGCAAGTTTTCCAAGTACGATTGAATAAACAGGCCCATATTATGACAATTGTGATCAATTGAAATACATAAATTAGAAGATGTACGAGAATAATACTGTAGTTCTTGGGATCTATTGGCTTCACACCAATATTGGATTGACATACATGTGTTTTACTCTACACGATTTGAAAATGAACCATCCTTGCAAAATTCCCTCATGTTGCTTCGTAATAAATCAAGAATAGAATCGTCGACTGGGTGATCACGTGTTGCTTTTTGTCAGCCTGTTGGGGAAAGGCCCGAAACCAAACTGAACACATTTACTAAATGCTGAATGATTTGTTTATTTTTTTGCCATTTGGTGACGAGAGATTGAACTTACGGTAGATATACCGGTACTTCACAATGTCACAGCTAGTTCGATACATGAACTACATGATTTGAAACAGCTTTGTGGATGATCAGTCTGATTAGTTATGCAACTTATGCATATTACATGTACATGAAGTATCATGCTGGGATTTCAATCATTTCGCCATGTACTGATTTCATGTGGCCACCCCCATGTGGGTATAATCATACCAGCATGTGTGTATTACTATACTGGGACATAATTTTGATGAAGGTTAGTCACATGTTTTTTTGTGACACAATATTGCGATCAGAATGAAAATGGTATTTTGTCCTTGTCTTCATCTCAATCTCACCATTATCATGGTTGTGTATTTTACACACATCTGTTTGGCGAAACCATTGTATTCAATAGAATATTCCTTCATATAAATGATTATATATGCAACTAGTGAAATACAAGGTGGAATCTTTCATGTTGAGGCAACCTTTCAATTTGTGACGTAAATTGACATAAAACGTAACATACATATATCTGACAATATTATTTTATTGAACATGTTCATACGAATGGCTAAGACAGTAAGACTATACATTTATTTCAAGATAATTATTTAGGCCTGAATGTAATGTGACCACACCATTCGCTACAAGTTCTATAAAGTATACCCGAATCAGATATGTTATGTTCTGTATTTATTATGCATCTATTTCAGTTAGGCTTGTATTACACATCTGTAATCGTAATTCAAGTTGAATATTTGTCTCTCAGACACGTACATGTAAATGTATTCTGATCGGTCTCGAGTTGAAAGCTTTAGTTTTCAATTCACCATCAACAACCACTGACTGTTAAAAAAAACCCATTGAATTGAGCACAGTTGCAGGAAGTTAATGGGGTATTAAATACCAACAAGAACACATTTCTGTTTAATATTTAGTAATGTTGAAAATGCTGTAATACATGTACGTTGAACTTATAAAAAAATGTTTCCATGAATTACATTTCATGTTACAATGAATTCAATTTCATGCTACATAATTTTACTATATAAATTATGAATAAATTTATCAATTTATGCCAAAGAAAAAAATACCTGTGATTCAGTCCATGCCAACCCTATTGTGTGGGTTACAAGAAAAATTCGAAAACATAATTTCCGCTGCCTGGCTAAATTTGAGACCCCCCCCCGGACTAAATTTGAGACCCCCCCCCCCCCCCCCCCCCCCCCCCCCCCCCGCAAAAAAAAACAACAAGTTGAGTAAAATATGCACACCTCAATGAGCTCATCTACTGTAAGTGCCTAATGAAAGTGTGTTGAACATTCTGATCTGTACAGTGTGCGTTATTCACTGATCGAGACAATCGTAATCATATAAAAATGATACAGAAGTATTAAAGGCATACACAACTACATGTAAGTGATATAATTCAAATATATTGCTGTTTCCAGCCGTAATTCCATCACATGTTTTTTTCCGACCTCTATCCACGCACTCACGCCACACCCCCCCCCCCCCCTCGTGTCTGGAATTTTATGCAGATTCCCTCCATGATGTACTTTATAAGTTTATGTAATTTTGTTCATAAATATCAACAAAAGTTATATTGTCTCAAAATGGTTCAACATTCAAAATTTTCATCATTCATTCATTGTAGTCTCCGTATGGACAATCAAACGGCACAAGCCCGTCAACAAAACAAATAAATCATTAGATGAGGACGAATATTTATTTGAAGCATTATAGATCATAAATGAAACAATCTCCTTTTTTCGGAGGAGCTATTGTGTTGTTTTTCAGGCTCCGAAGTCATCATCTTCAAACTAACTTTATCCACTTAAAACCCCCGTTACATAACATGTACATATTTGGTCAATACTTAATTTATTTTAAACAAAAGTCATTCATAAATTCGCAAAACGGCCATCGATCGATTTCCGATCGCGCCACTGTGATCTCATTGGGCATTTTTCCGGCAGCGCACACCGATATATTGGGCGCACTTACGTCATTTAGGGAGAGATTTTGAGAATTACGTTTGCGAATGGAGATAGCATTATTTAACTTCGGCGTAGTTCATATAAGATGATATTAAATAGCTTCTATTAAAATTATGTTGACACAAATGCAAAAGACTAAGTTATATATAATTAAATGACCCATATTATATATTCAAAAAAACTTTATTCGCATTTTTGCGACTTCTAAATTGTAATATGAACGGAAGCATCCTAGCGTCCCTGGTAACCGACGGTTCGGGTTTGCGATGATTTTGCATTGGCGAGTACACTCGTTGAAAACGCGATCAAAACAAACAAAATATTTTTTAAAGGGACCATATAGACATTAATATTAGGCCTATAACACATAATTATCTATAACATTACAATATTGTTCAAATATGTGAGGCATTTGCACCAGAAATGGCGATAGCTTTTCATATTTTGCACCGTCCATGTTTTTTTTTTTTTTTCTCCCGACCACGGAGTTTGGGTTACATTAAAAACAACAAAAGTACCATCAAACATCATATTTTATGAAGACAGATGTTCCTGTATATAGTATGTATACTATATTAATTGATATAAATAAAAATGACACTTGTTTCCAAGAACAATTATAAAATATCGGGGTTGAAATCTGACTGGTCATGATTTTTTTTCTCCGGGCGGCTGCGGCCGGATTATCAGATTACTAGGCGGCCGGATACGGCCGGATTGCGGGCTAAAGGGTTAAAGAAATTTTGAACTTTGTATAGAAAAGCTTTGAAGATTTGACATCGGTCTCGACAATTAATCTAGAACTTTAAAAGAATACATGTATATTCCAACATAAGAAAATTAGAATTTACAAAGAAATATATTTCGATATCCTGAGACAAGTTAGGCTAATATAAAAAAAAAATGCTAGATTATCTAGCTACCCTCAATTTTTAGCTCACCTGAGACGAAGTCTCCGGTGGAGCTATAGTCAGCTATAGTCCGTCGTCCGTCCAGCCATCCGTCTGTCCATCCGTCAACAATTCTTTGAACATCTTCTTCTCTGATTCCATTGGACGGAATGGGTTCATATTTGGTGTGGATGTTCCCTAGGTGAATCTCATTCAGATTTGTTCCAATGAGGACACTGGGTCAAATAGTTGCGAAGCCAGGGCCATAACTCTAATTCTTACAACTTCTTCTCAAATTTTATTGGGCCGAATGGGTGCATATTTGGTGGAAAGTGTTCTTGAGGGACTGTTATTCAGATTTGTTCAAATGAGGTCACTGGGTCGAATGTGGGTGGAGCCAGTGACATAACTAAAAAAAAAAAAAAAAATTAAATTCGGATTTTGGGAATTTTCACCTTACTCAATTTAACAAACAGAAAATTTATTTTTTAATCATTTCATAAAATTTGAAAAAAGTGACACCATTATAACAGCTGCAGAGTTATGAAACTTGAATCTTCTGAAATTACAGAAATATTCCTTAACCCATCCCCCTCCCACATAGCCCAGTGCATTACCAACTTCAACTGTAGAACTTCTATCTGTTCCTAGGTTACCCATGGCTGGTGAGGCCTAATCAGACTGAGGATGAATCTGGTGATGCTAGCCCGCCTTGCAGAATATTGTCATTAAATTCACCTTTTGGGGACCTCATTCTGCAAATGTCAGACACACTATATTCAGACTTAGCTGGCATATTATTTTCTTAACCGCGCTCACTTATACCGATGAAATAATACCCTGATTTTTATGTTTACCCATACCATAGTATGGTAAACATAGTGTCGTTGCCCGGATTGACCACTCGTCGTTAGTCCGTCCGTCCGTCCGTCTGTCTGTCTGTCTGTCTGTAGACACTTTACGCATGGTGCGATAACTCGAACATTTTATATCTGATCGGAACCAAATTTTGTATATGAATTTGTCAGCACCAAATACAGATCGAGTTCTAATATGGGTTCGATCCGAGTTTTTTTCACGGAGTTATGGCCCTTTTTCGACTTAGAATTCATGCATGCTACCATAACTCAAAATTTTTTTATCTGATCAGAATCAAATTTGGTATGCAAGTTTCTCGGACCAAAATACAGATCAAGTTCGAATATGGGTTTGATCCGATATTTTTCAATGGAGTTATGGCCCTTTTTCGACTTAGAATTCATGCATGCTGCCATAACTCAATTTTTTTTTTATCTGATCGGAACCAAATTTGGTATGCGAGTTTCTCAACTCAAAATACAGATCGAGTTTGAATATGGGTTATATCCAAGATTTTATACCAGAGTTATGGCCCTTTTTCAACTAAGAATTGAACAGATAACCATAGCAGTCTACAATTAATTACCAGTGGTATCAGTTTAGCTCTGAGAGCAGTAAATCTGTATTATGGGAATTAGAGTTATTTTTTACTCCCATGTTTATGATGACACACTCCTCACCTGTATAGTTTTTGGTATCGATCGGTTGATCGGTTTAGAAATTATTAACACTTTGCATCCGCACATAGGCATGACCTATCCGATGCTGTAACCAAATTATTTTTTGTCTGATTGTTTTCATATTTGAAATGTAGGTTTATAATGACACACCCCTCACCTGTGTAGTTTTTGGTATCGATCGGTTGATCGGTTTAGAAAATAATTAACCCTGCACACAAATGCTATCTGATCCATCTAAGTCAAACTGTTTTCTTCTGATATGCCTCATATTTCTTACCAAGGTTTTTCTTAGCACGTTCTTTATCTGATTGGTTTTTGGTATCGTTTAATTAACCCTTTTCAAACTTATTTTTACTTAGAACTCATAACATTTTTCATCTGATCTACACCAAATTTGGTACATGTGGTCCTCACCCCGAAATACAGATCAAGTTCAAATTTGGGTTTGATCCGATATATTTTAACAGAGTTATGGCCCTTTATAATTCAAGTAATTTACTACCTATTGTATATGCCCTGTGAGAATTTAAGACAAACAACTTTACACAGTAATCTGCTTTATTGGGATCAGAAAATGACACTGGATACTCTTTGCTAAACCACTGCTGCTCCCAGAGCTGTCAAATTTAAGTGATTGATGATACTTTACTCCAGTTTGTGTGCAATAGTAATTTAACCCAACCTGTTGAAACATGTTCATGGCATTAATACAAATTGTCCATGTGAAGGATGTTCTGGAGCATGGCTGTTTAGAGAATTGTTGTTTACAGAGACACTGTTGTCTTATCTTGAGAAAACAATTTATCCACACATTAGTTCCATAATATGATGTCATTGAAAATGATTAACACTCTCCACACATCATATGTTCATTCTCCTATTCTATGTCCAGGTTGATCGTGATCCACTTTTCACTTGCATGTATTTCAGGATTAAAATTAACCTATTCCATAGACACATAATATCTGATACGCAGATTTTAAATTATCTCTTTCGCCTTAGGCCAGGTTCACTAAGAATTTCTATTAATTATAAGCCACCAATTGAATATTCATCATTTGAGGATATATCTTATTTTGAAATTCCCTCTATTGCATTTGGGCTGCAGGATAATAATAATGGTTCTGGTATTCTTGAAGCTGACTTTTTGGTCAAATATTTTTCACCCAATCACTTTTATAATCTCATTCAGGTTGATTGTGATACATTCTTCATGCGTATAGATTTTGGTATTGATTGAATGGTTTTGAGAATATTAACCCAATATTTAATAATATTTCTGCTGTTACAGACATTGTATCTTTCCAATGATCAGCTTAGAATAAAATTAACCATAGGTACATGTATACTGTACGCGATCCAATGTTATGACTCTAATATTTTCAATTTGACCCTTCTCATATCTCTCCTTTAGTTATCTGATAATTCTGTATTAAAATATTTTATATCCAACCATTATCAATCATATTTAATATCAAGGTCTATACACCCCTCACTTATATAGATGTTCAGGTGTTTGTTGGTCTCTAATCTCAATCATCCCATAACTTTTACTATGCAGCTAACACAACAACATAATCTGTTATGACTCAGGTTCCATTGTAAGAATTAAATAAATAGAGTTATTATGATGTTAATATTGTAACAATTATATCTTTAACAGCTATGGTGCATCTGTCTGACTGTGTTTGGGTATAATTATCTTTATCAATCTATCACACATACATGTATCTCTGTTGGAGTGACCGAATAGGTTGAAATCGAATGTCATATCCATCTTCCTATTGTGTTTAAATGAGCAAGTTGCTCAATATGTCTGATTCCACTATGAAACTAATAAATAATAGTACGCTGTGAATTGTTGAAATTCTTGCACTCATAAAAAGATCGCTATCGCCAAGGTATGGGTTAAACATCTGCCGATCGTGATCGGCCTCTCGTTCAAAGAAACATTGGGGGGGGGGGTGTATATTGGCTTGAATTTGTCTCTGTCTGTCAGGCGGTCCTTCCATCCGTCAGTCTGTTGGGATGTCTATCCATCCATCTATCAACATTTGTTTTCTTCTCCATATTAACGACCAAATATGTTTATATATCTCAGTGTGCATGTTCCCTAGGTGACTCACAATCAGATTTGTTCAAATAAGTTCATCAGATCAAATAGGTGCAAAGCTAGGGCCATAACTCTTTTCCTTCATAGTAAATCTTAAAATAGTTTCTTTTCAAGAACCATTAAGCCTATATTAGCTTATATTTGGTATGTATGGGCCTTGGGTGACCGGGTTCAGATTTGTTCAAATTGGGTTATTTTTAGGAAATGAGGTCCCCAGAGGGTGAATTCGTTAATGATATTCCACCTTGGGGAATTGTGTCATTAAATTCACCTTTTGGTGACCTCATTCTGCAAAGATCAGACATACCAAATACAGACTTGGCTGTTCCAATATTATTTTCTTAACCACCACTTATCCAGGTGAAATCATATCCTATTGAATATGGGGGGGGGGAGGTATATTGATATAAATACTAGATGAATGGATCTCATACTAGTAGATGGAGATTAACATTTGTTTTAAGGGGCACAGCTAAGAGATTTAACTTTCCTCTATCCTGTTTGGTACTGGTATAATAATATTGATATCTCCTTCGAAGGCATCTTGGACACTGAACTAATGGTTATACCCCTTCTTGCTTCACCCATCGTAGAAGAGTTTAAGTGGAAAACTATACACAAATCTGCTCTATACCTTTAGGTATCAAAATGGTACGAAATACCTAAGGTACGTATATTCGCGCACCGGAAATGCTATTGAGTAAATTGAGTTATGTCCCATTGACTTCCTGGCCACGTGATCATCATTTTATCAAAAGGACTTTGAGGTTTGTATTCTCTCTCTTTCTTCTTCTACGCTTCGCGAGATAATACATTGTTTAACTGCTCTCATATTTCATTAGTTCAACAATTCTATACAACAATTAAATATTATTATTCACTTTAGTTAGCAAATAATGACGAGAAGTTGTATTGTTGGCGGGTTTGAAAAACCCGACTTTGATGAACACGCACCGTGCGTGGTTTGCGTTGGGTGTGAGATGGACGATACATGTAAACTCGGTTCAAGCTGGTTGCCTTCCTTTTGGACGAAGGTAGCTTACCTAGTTACTAAAAGGAAGGCCACCCACTCTTTTCCCTCTGATGTGGTGCCTTCCTCTGCATCCTCCATTTACTTGGAGACTCCGCTGGAGTTGGTTGGTGGATAGGCCTCCTCCCTCAGGGTCGCGGCGTCCATAGCCCCCGCAGGGAAGGGTAGCGATGGTGGCCCAAGTGCAGCTGCCCTCGGTCCTGCCTCCGGTTCCGCCGGGTTCGCACCATCGCTGCACCAGCCGGCCACTTGCTACAGCTACCACATCAGTGGTCCGTTCTGCTCGCAAGCCCCGGTGACCTCGGCACATGGCCTGCCCACGCAGTTCCATTTGTCACCTGCCACCGCCTCTAGTCCAGGGGGCTCGACCGCACGGGCGATGACCTGTCCTCAATTCGTCGGGTCTTTTCGGCATCTGTCCCTCCAGGTTTTGGGGCGGGCCAGTATCCCGGCTATTCTCCTGCATTTGCGCCACCTCCCCCGATGTGGCCTTGGCCTTATGGTTCCTGGCCTTTTTCGGCTCCTCAGCCAGAACCAGTACAGGCTTCTAACTTAAATTCCGTTCCTGGTTCTAGCAGGCCGCCTAGCCGGGATGCTTGCCCTCCTCATGCTCCATCGCCTCGACGGACGACGCCCAATAGAGACGAGGACGTGCTCTCAATACACCCCCTGGATTGCGAAGCATTCGATGCTGACCCGGGTTCTCCTTGCTCGTCCGAGAGTGCTTCACAAGTGGGGTCACTCTCGGATGGGTCGTCAATTGCTGGGCCTTTGACCCGCGACTATAAGGATTCGTTGGCCCTCATCTATAAATTGTTACCAACTGATTTGTGTCCGCTCCTCCGCCCCCGACTCACCAAGGCGTTTCGTCTAGTATCGACATTCTAACTGACGTTCCTCCGGATCCTGTCTCTCAGCTGAAGTTGCCTCAGTCCCTTCAGATTAAATCATGGAATGATCATTACAATGCAGCTGTGGCGGCAGTGTTTTCAGGTCCCCGCCGGGGACCTCAGCAGAGTGGCTTACTGTTGCCTCCTTCAGAAAAATTACTGGGCTATTCTGGCCGCACCTACGATACCACCCTGAACCCGGTGGATCTGGAACATGGTCCGTTACTGGATCGCGACGCGTCCAGTATCGGGGCTACAGACCCTGGCTCCATATTTTTCTCCCGGAATCAGTCCGAGACTGTTCAAAAACTCCACAGAAAGACATTAAAAGTCCTCTCGTATGCGCTGACTTAACTACTTCAGCACTCTATATGGCGGATAGGCAGGCTAGCCCTTCATCCTCCACAGATGTCGCGGATCTCACAAAGATCCTGTCTCGCAGCATCGGACATGCCATGTCCACAGTTACCGCACTTTCCACTAATCTTGACCTGTTATTCCGCCATACCTCCCTCAGGGGCGCAACGATGGCGCCTCATCACAGAGATTATCTCATGGGTCAACCACTCGGTGGTTCTGCTGTATTTAATAATAAGGTTGCCGAGACTAGAGACATGATGGCCCAAGAGGCTCCCCTGCATAAGTCTCAGAACACGTCCTCCAGTCGAAAGCGACCCGGGTCTAAGGTGACTTTTCAGGCCAAGAAAAAATCTACTTCCTCTGGTCACAGCTTTCCGCCTAAGAAGTCTCAATTGGGTCCTTCCCAACCTCAATTTACCTCCGGTGATTTGACGTCAGGATTGCCTTTTCCGGCCACCTCTCAGCCTATATGGATCCCTCGGGCAGATCGGGAACAACAGCTCCGATCCAATGCCCAGCAGATTGTACAAAACATCATCCTCAGGGTCGTTCGAGTCAGAGTTCGAGGCCTTCACAGTATTTTCGCTCGCCGGGGGGTCGTCGGGGTTCCCGCAATGCACGTCGCTTTTGACGTTCACAGTCCACAGCCTGTTCTTCATCCAGTCGGCGGCCGTCTAGCTTTATTTGCTCCCGAGTGGACTCGTCTTTTCCATCAGGATCTGTGGCTCCGGGCCACCATCAGGGAGGGATTGCAAGTCACGTTTCAGTCGTCTCCTCCCCTCACATCGAGTCCTATCCCAACAGCGGTTCCGCTAGATTGTCAGGCAGCTCGTCAGTTGGATTTAGAAATTCAGACGTTATTACACAAGCAGGCTGTGGAAATAGTTCACGACCCCTCTTCGCCGGGGTTTTACTCTCGTCTTTTTCTGGTAACAAAGGGTCCCGGAAAATTCAGACCGGTGATCGATCTGTCCCATCTGAACCAGTTCATAGATCCCCCGCACTTCACTATGGACACACCAGAGACGGTTCGCTCCTTGACCCTTCCAATGAGTTTCGGAATCAGCATCGATTTACAGGATGCGTACTTTCACATTTTGCTTTTTCTGGTTTCTGGTCAACTGGAAAAAATCGTCTCTGATCCCATCCCAGGATTTCATTCACCTTGGGATGCATTTTTAAACGAATCTCAATCGGGTGCGTCTTCCTATTTTGCGCGCAGAATCTCTGCACACTCAGGCATTGTTCATGTCTGCCAAGACGGAGGTGTCGGCCCGAAAATTTCTTAGTTTTCTGGGCATGGTCAATTCAGCAGCGGAGCTCATTGTGTGCGGTCGATTGTTTATCCGACCCCTCCAGTACTATCTCCGGAGTCGGTGGTGTCATGCAACCGACCCCCTCAGCCAGCGTGTTCCTTTGTCCGCTCCTCTCCGCAGGTTTGTTCTGATTTGGTCCGATTTCCCTTGGTTAATATCGGGGATTCCTCTGGTCTCTCCCCCGCCCGAGCTGACCTTAACAACAGATGCCAGCTCTCACGGGTGGGGGGGTGTTCTCCTTCCTTCTCACCTCACGGTGGAAGGCACCTGGGATCCTTCAATAAGTTCCGAACATATCAATACCAAAGAACTGTTGGCCGTTCTACTGTCCTTGATTCACTGGCAGGTACATCTCAGACGGAAGTCTGTTCTGATTCTCACGGACAACACCACTGTGGTGAGTTACCTTCGACATCTGGGGGGCACCCGGTCCCCTCAACTCTGCTCACTCACCCAACAGGTGTTCCATCTTTGTCTCTCTCAACAGATTCACCTGTCGGTTCGTCACATTCCGGGCCGTCTGAATGTCCTGGTCGATCGATTGTCGCGCGGGAGGGCTCCGGTGGGAACAGAATGGGCTCTCCAACCATCAGTATTTCAGGCCCTATGTGCTCAGTGGGGGTGCCCCTCTCTAGACCTATTTGCCACTCGGTTCAATCACCAGTTACCTCGCTTTGTGTCACCTTGTCCGGATCCTCTAGCGATAGGGGTGGACGCCCTATCTCTGTCGTGGTGCAATCTCTACGGGTATGCATTCCCTCCGTCAGCCATTATTCCCAGTGTCCTGGAAAAGATTCGCTGCACCCCTTGCACGATCCTCATGGTTTGCCCATTGGACCCTCGTCGGTCTTGGACCAACCAGCTTCTCCACCTCCTTCAGGCCCCTCCGGTTCCTCTCCCTCTCACCTCCGACCTTCTCAGCCAAGGTCGTCCCCCCATTTATCACCCGCGACCAGACCTCCTCCGCCTACACGGCTGTCTTTTGTCCAATCGGGCCTCCGGCGCCGCGGTTTCTCAAGACGAGTTGCTGCTCGAATAATTTCTTCCAGACGTTGATCCACTATCGCCCACTACCAGTGCAAGTGGTCCCTGTATGTACAGGGGTGTTTGGATCACCATTATGACTTTAGGTCTCCATCTCGCCGCCGTTTGGCTGACTTCTTTTTGTTTTTATTCGAGGACAAAGGTCTCTCGGTCATTACCATCAAGGGTTATCGGTCCATGTTATCCAATACCTTCAAACATCGTGGCATTCACTGGATTGGGTCATGCCAATCCCTTTCTGATCTCCTGGCTAGTTGTGCCCTGTCCCGGCCACGTACCAGATTGTTGTCTCCACAGTGGAATCTCGGTCTTGTCCTCACGTTTTTACAGGGTCCTCCCTTCGAACCCCTTACTACGTGCTCGTTTGTAAATTTGACTTTAAAAACGGTATTTCTCCTTGCATTTGCTTCGGCGCGTCGGGTTAGTGAGATTCATGCCCTATCAACATCCCCGGGTTGTCTACGAATTTCAGCCCTCGAAGCTGACCTGCTTCCTCATCCTGGTTTTCTCTCCAAAACTCAGCTTCCCTCCCACTACCCCTCTCCTATTCATATTCCTGCGTTACCCAGGGGGGGGGATCAGTTACTTTGTCCTTTACAGGTTCTGCGTGAATACATCAAACGAGCAGAACCGAGACGTCTCGGTAGAACGCGGCTTTTCTTACCTATGATTCGCACTACTGGCGACATTTCCATCCGCTCTATCTCCAGATGGCTGAAAAAAGTTATAGCTCTGGCCTATGACCAAATTGATCCTCGACACCTCCGTTCGATGAACATTCGGGCTCATGAAGTACGAGCGGTTTCCGCTTCATGGGCGTTCCGGGGTTCAGTGGCTCTTAGAGACATCTTGGCTGCTGCATATTGGACACAAGGGTCCACTTTTGCTCAGTTCTATTTACGCGATTTTACACAACAGGCCGACAACCTGTTCCGTTTGGGTCCTCTCGTTGCTGCACAGCAGGTGGTTTCACAGGCCTAGCCTGATTCTGTCTCGTGGCCTCCTCCTCTTCAAAGATTCTAAATATAACCATTAGTTCAGTGTCCAAGATGCCTTCGAAGGAGATATAATATTTTCTTACCCAAAATATGTATCTTCTAGACGAGGCATCTTGGACACTAAAGGGGAAGGGCCCTCCCTGTTGGGGACCAACATCCCACCCCGCGCACTCGGTCAAATGCATCGAATAATCAGAGGGCGAAGAAAGAGAGAGAATACAAACCTCAAAGTCCTTTTGATAAAATGATGACCACGTGGCCAGGAAGTCAATGGGACATAACTCAATTTACTCAATAGCATTTCCGGTGCGCGAATATACGTACCTTAGGTATTTCGTACCATTTTGATACCTAAGGGTATAGAGCAGATTTAAGGGAAAAAATTTGTGTATAGTTTTCCGCTTAAACTCTTCTACGATGGGTGAAGCAAGAAGGGGTATAACCATTAGTTCAGTGTCCAAGATGCCTCGTCTAGGAGATACATATTTTGGGTAAGAAAATATTATTTCTAAGCAGCCTGGGTGGGGGCAATGTTTGAGGCAATGGGGAAGGAGTGTAGAGGGGTGGGGTTTTGACCCCCTACTTTGATCAAAATTTAAACAGTTGAAAATTTCATGCCAGGTATAACATCTGTTGTAGATTAGATGTTCACATAAAAAATAGGTTAGAATTGTTCTCATAGATTGGTTTTATTTTCCAACATGTATGTTTTTATACCAGCAGTCCATATGTTCCTACTTCAGGTTAAACTGTTGGACCAAATTGGCCACAAATTTTAACTTTATGGGGTTAGTAATTTTCAAACGTTTGAGAGAGAGCTTGAAGTACTGATACCATTTGTAAAATTCAACCTAAGAGGGATGTGCAAAATGATTTTTGTGAACTTAGTACTGTGGTATGGTTTTCTTCTTTAAAAGGTGAGAGGTTGGAGATTTGTCAGTGGTGTGCAATTAGAAATTTCAAGTTGAAGAGCCCTGCTCAACGGAGAACCTCCAGCTATGTCCATGTTTAGAACTACTTGTCTTAAGTGATATTGTCACATACTGACTCTTGTAGTCTTCAGAGTCCCCGTCTTTTCAGTCTTTACAGTCTGCTGAGCGACCCACAGTCATTGACTGTCTTGTTGTATGTCATATTATGTTATTGGTCTGTCCGTCCGCCCATCCTTCTGTTGGGGCGTTTGTCCATCCATTCGCTTTTGGTTTCCAGATGATAATTTTAGATAGTCTCAACTCAATGGACTGAAATTTGGTATGTGGGGTTTACTAGCACAAAATACAGGCGAAGTTCGAATTTGGGTTCCGCCCGCCAATATTCACCAGAGTTATGGCCCTGTTTGTTGGAATTTGCACTCAATATCTGTTTCCAGATGATAACTTTGGTAAGTCGGAACTGAATTGAATGAAATTTGGTATGACTTTGCTGACCCAAAATACAGGTCAAGTTCAAATTTGGGTTCTGCCCACCAATTTTCACCAGAGTTGTGGACATTTGTTCGAATTACCACGGACGTATTTTGCCTCGCCCTACCAATGCTCTTGTTCTTTATTTGGATAATTTTGATGTAAACGTTTTTTTCTCTATGTAAACATATTTATTTTTCAAATCAGAATGTCTGATAATAAACATGCAATGGAATATACAATGATACAATGGAATAGGATGATGGTATGTGGAAATATAGGATTAGACAACGATTTGCTTTTGTTAAGTCTTCTCCTCTTTGATGAATTCAATACCCCACCTTTAATAAGTGAGGTGGCTGAAGCGAGAAGGATTGGAAAGTTTTAGTGGTTTTCTCATACCTCAGCCTTCACAGTACATTGCCATGACCTTTGAGTCCACTTTGATCAAATTGGGCAATTTGAATCACCTTGTATTGTATAAAATAGGATACTGCTTCAATTTCTAGAACTGACCATAACCATTTATATTAGCAAGAATAAAATATACACAATCAAATTTGTCCACCCGCCTCAATTTTCAAAAATCTAGTAATTTATTTATATTGGCCTTAGTCATACACGTAAAAATCATAGCCACACAAGTGTGTTAATCCTACCATGACTGGAGCTTCCTGAAATTTCGCAAAAACCCTGTGGAGAATGATTCGTGCCCGGGATGATCGAAAAGATCGAGTAAACTTCTCCTTAACCCCATCGAAAACCCTGTGCCATTGTATTCTCTTATATATGCGAGGCTCCCTATGGGTAACTTGCATATATAAGAGAATGCTCTGGCACATGAACTTTAATGCTGCATTAGCGCAGCTCCCGTCATGAAAGGTTAATAGAGGAGGCTGAATTATACATACCAGTTACCCTGTGCCAATATATTTTTTTATATATATGAGTCTCCCATAGGGAGCCTCACATATAAGAGAATGCATTGGCCTAACAATATTTATTTGGCCTTGTAAGCCTGTGCATTCTCTTATATATCTGACGCTCGCTCCCTATGGGAGACTGACATATATAAGAGGCACATTGCTAAATCATAGTGATAGCAAGCAAAGATATTTCACTTGAGAGATTCTATCATTTTGTCTCATTGAACTCTTGTTGTAAACTAATGATCATTAGCACACAAGGGCATTTTGTGCTCTTATAAAAATTAATTCTGACATGGGGAAAATTGATAGATGAGTTCAGCTTGAAATTGTACTTGTCAGAGTACAAACTAAGTTTGAACAAATTTGCAGGAGCAAATCATTGTTCTTGTGTTCTGCTCATGGGAAGAACCAAGCCATGGAAATAGTATGTCTGTCCATTGCAGAATGAGGTCCCCAGAGGGTGAATTTAGTGATGCTACCCAAAACAGCAGGCTAGCATCACCAAATTTACCCTCTGAGGACCTCATTCTGCTATCCTCAGATTAACATTGTTTTTAGTTACTTTTCCCCCCTTCTGTTCAGTTATGTTCAGTTTCTATATCCCTAATTTGCAGAACATTAAATGCATAATCGAGGTAACTAATGGGTGAAAATCACCACCTTCAACTGGGGAACTTTAATCGGATCCTAGGTCTTCCATAACATTTAAGGCCTAAGCAGAATGAGGTTCACAGAGGGTGAATTTGGTGACACTAGCCCACTGTGCAGGATAGCATCACTAAATTCACCCTCTGGGGACCTCATTCTGCAAATGACAGACACACTATTTAAAGCCTTGGGAAGAACTTTAATTGCACATTTGATTGGAGCCTCACTAAATTTTATATAATATTTCTTATGCTGCTATTTCTCCCAACTCATTTATGATTCATTCTGAGAAAATTATTTGTTTTGATTTTTTCAGATCAATTAGTAAGAACATGCTACAAGAACATGAAATGTATTTCAAAGACAGTAGGGTGAGCATTATTTATATCTTGTATATAGTTATATTGTCAGTAGCACTTTATGAGGCAACAAAAAAGTAATGTTTTTTTTTCACAAACCTTTGTAAACTTGATTGATATCTGCATATTAACATTTGTTATGCCCTATTGCAGATAAAATTTGCAGAATCTCATTTAAATCATAAATATAATGAAAATAATCAAGATCCATGTTAATCTCAATTTTAAATTTTATTGTACCTTTTAGCATATCTGTTATTCACAGGTGTGTGTATATATATATGAAGCATTCTGAATTGGTGAAATAATTAGTGGTTTTGTATTATTCGATGACATATTTTTATTAGGCTCAAAAGAATCGGTTGCCATATCAGTTTCTTTGAATTGTATAATGAAGATCAAGCTGGAGTTTAGTGTGTCTGCCATCTGCAGAATGAGGTCCCCAGAGGGTAAATTTAGTGACGCTATCTCTGATAGTGCCAGTGGGCTAGCATCACCAAATCCACCCTCTCGGGACCTCATTCTCTTAGGACTCAACTGTTATGGCCCTTATGGGAGGCCTAGGATCAGATTGAAGTTGCCCATTTGAAGTTGGTGATGTTCACCCATTAGTCACCTCGATTATGCACTTTATCTTCTGACAATTAAGGGGTTATGCTAGCCACTGTGTTGGATAGCATCACTAAATTCACCCTCTGGGGACCTCATGCTGCAAATGACAGACACACTAAACTTTGACTTCAGTAGGATGACCAAGTTAGTACATGTTTTAACCCTTTCAGTGCCAAGTCCGATTTTTGTATCGACCCATATTTCCTTGATCATTTTTCAAATTTATTGATTATAATAATGTGATACATTGATGGAAAGAGCTCTTAGAGCTCTTAGAGCTCTTTTCATCAATGTATCACATTATTATAATCAATAAATTTGAAAAATGATCAAGGAAATATGGGTTGATACAAAAATCGGACTTGGCACTGAAAGGATTAAAGTTATCTCACTCCAATTTTTAATCCACTTATATTGGTCTCTTTCATATTATAACAAAAGAATAATTTTTTTTGTAGGGGAGACGAATAGATGATATCTACAAGTTTAATGCTCTAATAACAACATACGAGGTGATCATTTCTGATGTGGAGCTTCTCAGTGATATTGAATGGAGGTGCGCGATTATTGATGAAGCTCACCGACTGAAAAACAAAAACTGCAGACTGATGGAGGGACTTAAGTGCTTTAATTTGGTTAGTATGATGAAGGGTACTACCAAACAATGAACATAAATGAACACAAACGAACATAAACGAACACAAAAACAAACACAGGTTCAAAACGGGGAATATAAGGGTGGAATTGGGTTGTTTCCTTAAATATTTAGATTTTTGAAGCAATTATAGTAAGCAAGCAGGCTCCTAAATTAAAAGTTATTATGCAGCCACTAAGAATAGATGCTTTAAAGGCCCACTTAATGTTCGAACCCCCGGATCACATATAGAATATATGCCATATTATATACCATGAACCCCCTGATCACATATAGAATATATGCCATATTATATACCATGAACCCCCTGATCACATATAGAATATATGCCATATTATATACCATGGCATCACATATAGAATATATGCCATATTATATACCATGAACCCCCGGATCACATATAGAATATATGCCATATTATATACCATTTGAAAGAGGAAGCTCCAAATAATTGTATTATCAACTTTTCCAGTGTAATAAACTGTGAACATGTTGTTTTTGTTGAGGTAACAACATGTTTTTTGTGCTTAAGTTTCATCTGAATTTTACTGTAACATCTATTATTTTCAATGGAAGGGGAGTAACTCTATATCTTAGTTTGAATTCTGTTGCAAAAAAAACAAAAAAAAAATCAAAAAAATCACCAACCCTGTATTGCATTCAGGGAGCGAGATGGGGAGAACTGTTTCTATGATTTCTGCTATTTTCTTATTACTCTATGGGCACCTTCTGCGACAGACATTCCAAATTGTGATGAATTACTCTATTTGAATCATATTTTATGTCATAGATTGTTTATTAAAACCATATATCAAGGCACTATAAAAATAAAAATCGTTTACTCGAAAATTAAATGGGCCTTTTAAGTTGAGATATCTGTTCACCTGTGTGCATAATAACTAAGTGTGGTTTTGATGTTTCCCATGGTGTTTAGTGCCTTCACTGGCAATCACCTTGCAGTGAAAACGGCTCAATGGTGTATACATGTAGTCCTTTAAAAAGGACGCTAGGCATATATGAGTTAACAAAGAGACAGAGTAAGCCATATTTTAATAACACCTCGCCCTGGTGTTAGCACTACTGCAAATCTTGTGTTTGTTGTATAGTAGTTTGTTGTTCAAATAATGCTATTAACTAAAACAATTGGTCATCAAAGGCTGTCAAAGGTGGAAATAATATTAAATACACATAGAATGGACCTCTATTGACTAACAAACCCAATTCCACCCTTATATTTCACTGTTTGCACCTGTGTTTGTTTGTGTTCGTTTATGTGCGTTTGTGTTCATTTATGTTCATTTATGTGCATTTGTGTTTGTTTATGTTCGTTTCTGTTCATTTAAGACATTCTTCATGGGTTTACTTTTGGTGGAAGTTTAACCCTTTCTATACTAAATGGATTATCCCAGTCAGTTAAAAAGTGTACATCGAATGGTCTATTATTCATTTGGAGGGATGTTAAGGTGATAAAAGCAGATGATGCTGCAGGGACCAACATGAGATTTCAAATTGGGAGAAGTCACTTCTCCTATTTGGTTATTAGGGAGAAGTGAACTGTAATCAGGGAGAAGTAGTAATGACTGAAGTTCAATTTACACCACAACATCAACGTTTTATGGTCCAACAAGTGTTATGCAACACATGAGTCCATCTATAAAACCATTATAGTGAGAAAGAAAACCACTATAACCAGTAAATATACTTTGAATATGCTTTTGGGATGTATGAATACTGATATATGAGACAGAAGTCACTTTTCCCTAATACAAAAATAGGGAGAAGTGGCACGTTTTAGGGAGAAGGTGTCTCCCAAGTCACCCTCTCGGCTGGCCCTGGGTTAGTATGATGAATGCCAGCGATATCAATCACAATTGAACAGAATTTTGAATGAGAAATTCATGCAATAAGACATTGTTCTTGCTTTACTTTTGATGGAATTTTAACTCTTCCATGACTGCAGCTTCCTAAAATTTTGCGAAAACCCTGTGCCAATGCACTCTCTTATATATGCGAGTCTTCCATAGGGAACATCACATATATTTAAGAGAATAATTTGCCTAACAATATTTACCTTGGCCTTCTAAGCCAGTGCATTCTCTTATTATGCGCAGCTCCCTATGGTAGACTCGCATATATATAAGAGAATGCACTGGCACAGGTCTTTAATGCTGCACTAGCGCCCTCCCGTCATGAAAGGGTTAACCCTTTCTATACTAAATGGATTTTCCCAGTCCGTTAAAAAGTTAAATGGTCATATTATTCATTTGGAGGGATGTTAAGGTGATAAAAGCAGACGACAGATAAATAAAAGTGCAGAAGGAACCCTATTTATTGAAGGAAATGTTTAGATAAAAAGTTCAACAAACGACCTATGTTTGTTTGTTGAACTTATTATCTTAACATTTCCTATGGGATACCTACTCATCAATGACGCTTCAGTATAGAGTGTTAATCACATCATGTAGATAAGAAGATTGCTAGAAATATTTTCAAACTCATCTAGGTTCTTTATTCTGAAAATTTGTTCTCGTAGAATTATGTGCTTGCAAATTAACTTCTGTATTTTCACTTACAATACCGGTATGTTATATCTGTTTCTAGTTGCTAGCCACTTCACAAGTTTCTCTGACACGTAATCCATTTAAACTGAAGATTTGTATGATATATGTATTGTTAGTGGTTGAATCCATTACTGCCCATATAATTGGCTTGTCATCGTCGTTAACACAGTGATATGAGTTTGACACTGGTATCAAGTTGTGACCCACGAGTATGGCCACTCGTCACATACAGAGACTGCTTCATTGTTCTTAGACGTGAGATTCGACCTTGCTTGTTGGTACTAGTAAATGTTGGCTGCTTCAGTGCATAATGATGTCCCCAGAGGGTGAATTTAGTGATGCTTGTCCACTGGGCACCTCATTCTGCATGGCCTCATCTGCCATGGGAGACACAGATTTAAGTTCCCAGATGGTGAAAATAGTGATGTGCACCCATTGGGCACCTTGATTATGCATTGTGTTATCTGCCAAATTGGGAATATAGAGAAACCAAACTAAAAAAGAAAAAGAAACTTTCTAATGAAGTTTCTAAAGAAAGTAAAAAACTCGCTAATTTTATACTTTTCAGAGAAGATGAGGCCTCAGCAGAATGAGGTCCCCAGAGGATGAATTTGGTTATGCTTGCCCGCTGTGCTCAATTTCCCCTCTGGGGACCTCATTCTGCAAATGTCCAGCACCATATTTAAGGCCTGATGAATGTCTCTCATTTCAGGAGCACCGAGTGTTACTAACAGGCACACCATTGCAGAACAACACAGAGGAATTGTTCAGTCTCTTACATTTCCTGGAACCAAGGAAGTTTAATTGTTCCGAGTCATTCTCTCTGGAGTTCGGTATTCTGAAGAGCGAAGAACAAGTCGATAAACTTAAAGAGGTAAAGTTAATTAACACCCCATGACTGGAGCTACTTAGAATTTTGTGAAAACCCTGTGCCAATGCATTCTCTTATATATGCGAGTCTCCCATAGGGAGCTTCGCATATATAAGAGAATACATTGGCCTAACAATATTTACCTTGACATTCACATTGTAAGCTAGTGCATTCTCTTATATATGTGAGACTCCCTATACACTGGCACAGGATCTTTATTGCTGTACCAGCGCAGATCCCGTCATGTTAGGGTTAAATAATTCATTGGATTACATTGTGGATCCAAATTAATATACTCTTTCTAATCAATCATGTCATTTCAATATAGTTTTGATTTAGCATTTGCCAACATCGGGACCAATTTTCACACAATAATTTGTTCAGTTAGTCTTATAATTAATGTATTCCGATGTCATTGGTGTGATGTGCAATCTTAATAGGATACCTATTGTCCTGAAATAGCAATAACTATGTTTGCTCATTCCTCTCTCTCTGTGGACATAACTTTGTCCGAGCTTGTATTCTTACATTTTTCTGTCAATTTAAAAAAAATTGGCACAGATATTTACTTGCGATTATGAGCCCAATTTGAGTTATCCCCCTTTTTTGACTTTGAAATTTTTTGCATCATGTATAATTTTGTCCAAGCTGGTATTCCTAGTGTTTTCTCTCTCTCCGAAAAACAGATATGGATACCCTTAAAGTCCCACTTAATTTTCGAATCCTCAGTTCACATTTCAAAGAGGTAGCTCCAAAACATTGTATTATCAACTTATCTGGTGTAATAAACTGTGAACATGTTGTTTCTGTTGAGGTACCAATGTGTTTTTGTGCTTAAGTTTAATCTGGATTGTAATGCAAAGTCTATTATTTCTGATGGAAGGAAATAACCCTATATCTTCGTTTGAATTATTTTGTATTCTGGGAGCATGACGGGGGAAATGTTTCTGTGATTTCAGCTATTTTCTATTACTCTATGGGCACCTTTTGAAACACAGACATTCCAAATGGTGATGAATTATAGTATTTTAATCTTATTTTATGTCATATATTGTTATTAAAGGCACGGGCGGCGTTCGTTGCAGAAATATTGATATTTATTCAAATCGCCATCAACAGAAGGAATATTAATATATATATAGTTTTGTTCATATGCCAAACATAATCAGCGCGTAATTATTATATTGTCGTCAAGACGTACGATTGTGTATGTAAACAAGAGCCTGCTCGTGTTACAGAAGTTGTGCTTCTGTTTACATAACACAGCGCAATTCTATTGGTTAGTCACACAAAAATTATATGAACGCCCTTTATTATTTCCATATCAGGAAAACAGTAACAAATAACGCTCTTTATGTAAACATGTATATCTAAACAAAAGCCAGGTAACGTAACGTTTTTTACTTTTGTTTACATAACAAATGTAACAAAAATTGACAATAACATACTGTTTATGCCATATTTCTGATTGGTATAAGAACAAATTCTGTCTATATTTTACTATTCTTTATGTTTATGGCGTTTTTTGACGGAGGTGAATATTTTAACAGCATCCCACCGCCAACGCTGCCAGTATCTTTAAAAACGTATATCAAAGCACACAAAAAAATAATCGGTAACTCAAAAATTTGATGGGTCTTTAATGTAGCCCAGTTGCACTGCGTGCGGTTGGGGCATCCTTAGCCCCACTGGTACTGGCCCATCACTAGTTTTTACAGCAAGTTGACAATTTATAGTGTCTAGCTTGAATAAATTAATATAAACTGGAACAGTTTCTCATTCAAACATTGAAAGGAAAATAGTATTTCAGCATTCAATGTTACTCTGCTGGAACTTGTAACATATCGGATAAATTGAAATGATGAACTTGAATGTGTAAAGACATAACTGCAAACTGGATTCAGATAAATTACCCTGCAATCTTTTCATTCAGATTTTGAAGCCAATGATGCTTCGGCGATTAAAGGAGGATGTAGAGAAGAACATTGCTGCAAAAGAAGAAACAATTGTTGAGGTAACACAAACACATATATGGCATTGTATTAGTGTAATGGACGTTCTTATGGCATTGTATTAGTGTAATGGACGTTCTTATGGCATTGCATTAGTGTAATGGACGTTCTTATGGCATTGTATTAGTGTAATGGACGTTCTTATGGCATTGTATTAGTGTAATGGACGTTCTTATGGCATTGCATTAGTGTAATGGACGTTCTTATGGCATTGTATTAGTGTAATGGACGTTCTTATGGCATTGTATTAGTGTAATGGACGTTCTTATGGCATTGCATTAGTGTAATGGACGTTCTTATGGCATTGTATTAGTGTAATGGACGTTCTTATGGCATTGCATTAGTGTAATGGACGTTCTTTTCCTAAATACTTATTTAAAGGTCCTCTGGTAATGTTTTTGTCGAGTTGTGAACAAACTCGACACATTGTCTGTCCATCACAATGTAAGCGTGATGAATTTAGCAAATGTAATCTGATTTTGACCAAATTTACTCATGAATTTCCTGGATAAAAACCAAGGAGTTGTGCTTCCAGGATTGTTTACCAAATGTCTTATAAATAAATAAATTTGGTACATAGGCTTGATAACTCTGACAAACATTACACCATTGCCAATTTAGCAAATTGCTATAAAAAAAATGAAATGGCTCCAAAAAAATCCCGATTGGCTACAAATAGTGGCACCTAGCTTTTTGGCATTTGGCAATTGGTACCCATCGGGCATATAATAAAGCTTGCAGTTAATCGGTCGGAAACAAAACACACATCGATATCCGGTCGCGACATAGCTAATTGTGTCCTAATTGAAAGGGTATAAATAGATTCGCGGCTTTTGTCAGATCGACTTATTTTATCGCGGGTATGACATGGTTTCGAATTTCTACTCGATAATAACATTAAGAACGGCTATTGACTCCAATTTGACAAAAATTAGTCAAACAAAGGGCTTCCTGAAGTCTACATCGTTAGGACGTTGTGTGTTGATAGTAGGTGTTAGGTGATAAATTATCATAAATATCTTCTTCGTAACTCAGCTTTAACAAACTGTAACAGACAGCAAATATGAATCGCAAGTGCAAGTTAGATTTAAGACATGCAACACCCTTCTAAAATGAAAAAAAGTTACTGATTTCTTCGGACATTCAGACATTATATAAATAAATATATACATATAATAGATAATTTGCTTGTTTTTTTTGGTTGTTTTTTTTGGATTACCAAATTCAAAAGTGGCACCAAAAAATACTGGTTTGAAAAAAGTGGCAACAGAAAGTATAAAGTGGCTCTAAAAATAATGCAATTGGCAACAGTGTTGGCACCTGGAAATTTTGGGCCAGCGCGAACCCTGCATTACACGATTTTGGCCATGTTAGGTTTGTGGGTTATACTCAAGCACATATTTTCATATGCCACAACTCAACCGCAGCATCTCCATTATATTTTAATACATTTGATTGATCAATGACTGGGTCCATGAATACTTTCCACAGGCACAATCTTTTACCAATCTGTCAATCTTCATTTTCATATAATGAATGGATGTGAATACATGCCGGATTCCTTCAGCTTTATGACATAACTCATACATACTCATTCTGACAGTTTCCAATTCATTATATACTTTCAGTTTTATGTTCTAATTCTTGGAACAATGGCTTCTTCTTGGCAATACTGCCAGTATAAGGCATTCACACCATTTGCATTCAATAGTTGAGACTAGAGATAGGGCTGCAATGATACACCCCTGCTATGATACGTGTATTGCGATTCACTTTAGACTTGAAAAAATATTGGAAGTTTAACCCCAAGTGATGAATGGTGGCCTGGTACAGTAATGCCCTAAGTAATTGACTCTTTAACTAGAGCAGAATTATGGGTAACTTTTCAGGATTTAGTCAGAAATATGGCTTGTTGCCATTCATCGGAAAGCTCTCGGGGAGAGCTTTCCGATGGATTACAACAAGCCATATTTCCGACTAAATCCTGAAAAGTTACCCATATTTCTGCTGTGGTTAAAGAGTCAATTACTTAGGGCATTACGTTATATTGAATAATAATATCATTTCTCATTTATAATGGCATACCATTCCATGCCTAAGCTTATATAGTCACACATGAACAATTTAATTTATCCTTTAGCTTTAGTTGGACACTAGTGTTATGCTAGATTTACTGCTCAGTCACTAAGGAACTGTACATACATGTAGTCAACAAAAATATATCAATGTGTTTGAATAAGTGCATTGCGATACATTTTGTATAAAGATTAAATGTTACGCCCCTAACATAGAGCACTCATTTGCTTCTGTTTTAGATGTATGAATGTTTTTAAATTTCAGGTGGAACTTACAAATATCCAGAAGAAGTATTATCGGGCAATACTGGAGAAGAATTTCTCTTTCCTGGCGAAGGGTGCGACGACAAATACTAATGTTCCAAACTTAATGAACACCATGATGGAGCTCAGAAAGTGTTGTAACCATCCTTTCCTCATCAAAGGTATGTACCACTGTCAACTATGGTATCAAATTTCCCAAAACTTGTTATTTATCAACATTTTGTTCACAACAAAATATGGCCATTCTATCACTATTAAGTATCACGAAATTTGATCGTATTACCACTTAATTTTAACCAGCTTATTTTTGTGAGTGGAATGAGTGTGCAATGCCATATGATTTGCGTAAGTCCATAAATTGTTTGTTGAAATTATTATGTGAATATTTCCCACCAAAGAATATGAATCCTTCTGCACATTTATTATCTTTTCATTGTACTGTCATCTGCTAATTTATCCTGAACACCCCTCCAAATGGAAAATATACCATTCCTATATCTAATTTTATCTGACTTGAGAATCCATTTAGTATAGAAAGGGTTAACTTAGAATGTTTTTCAATAAGAGATCTGCCATTTTTGCATGTATTGTTTCCATAAATAGGAGCCGAAGAACAAATTTTGATTGAAACAAGGGAAAAACATTCAGAAGTAGAGCTGACGTTTGTGTCTCTGGTCCATTCCTGTGGTAAAATGGTGTTGCTGGACAAATTACTGCCAAAGTTGAAGGAAGGTGGTCACAGGGTGCTTGTTTTCTCTCAGATGATCAGAGTGCTGGATATTCTGGAGGATTATCTTCATCAAAAAATGTAAGCTGCTATTCCTGAATAGGCCAGAATAGGCGATCAAAAACATGCAACTTTCCACTTAGTACCATATTGTTTGTTTAACCCTTTACCCACCAGAACGGCCCTGTGCCAATGCATTCTCTTATATATGCGAGTCGACCATAGGTTGCCTCGCATATATAAGAGAATGCATTGGCTTAACACATATTAAAAATGATAAAATTGTCAAAGAATGTAGAAAAATATTATAAAAATTGTTAAAAAATGTAAGAAAAAATTATAGAATTGTTAAATGCATTCTCTTATATATGCGAGGCGACGTATGGTCGACTCGCATATATAAGAGAATGCATTGGCACAGGGCATAACTGTAACCATCACAATGTGGTCAATGAACCGGTTCCAATGATATCCATATTTGTATGGTGTTATTGAGACAGACCGAAGATATTTTAGGCTGTTGAAGCTTTATTTGGGCGTTTTTGGCCGTTTTGTTGGGTAAAGGGTTAACTTATTATCTGAACATTTCCCTCCAATAACTATGACTCCTTCTTTATTGGTTTTATCTGTCGTCTGTTAATTTTTCCATGAAAAGTTGAAAACCACCGGGGATCAGCCTTGAAGGCGACTTGAGAGATATCTTCCTTCATAAATTATGCCATTTCGCCCTATTTTAGTCCCAAGGCAGAAGTGACTTCTCTCTCATATACCAGTATGAATATTTCCAAAAAGCCTAATTAAAGTGTATTTTCTTATTAATGTTGTATTTTCACATGTAATACAATGGTTTTGTAATTGGGCTCTTGTATTACATCATACTTATTGGATCATTGAAGGATGATGTTACTGAACCATTCCAATGTATACTTTTATAACTGATTGGTAAAATCCATTTAGTATAGGAAGGATTATGGTATGTTTCTCTATGTCTCGACATTTGTTTTTCCAGGTACTTGTATGAAAGACTGGATGGCAGGATCAGGGGCAATTTGCGACAAGAGGCAATAGATAGATTTTCTAAGCCAGGTAAATAGTATTTTAGCTCGAGGTCTAAAACATTTAAAGTTGAGGAACCACATATGCTGCATGTTTTCAATATAATCCAACAGGCCACATATATATTATCACCATCTGATTCATGTTTCTGAGAGAAAAAACAAATTATGATCAGCAACAAAAATTATGCCTATTTCGGGAATATTTTATAATGTATTGTTATAACTTGCCATTTCCCTTCAAAATACCTTTGATCAAATATAGTATTAAGATAATTGAATTCTTTGTTAGCTCAACTTACTTTGTAAGTTTGAGCTATTGCCATGGGTTGGCGTCCTTCGTCTGTGTGTCTGTCGACAATTTCCTTTGTGGGGGCTACAGGTCGTATCTTTGGTCTGATCTTAATGAAATTTGTCATGAATGTTGACATTGATATGTAGATGGGAACAAGTCATTTTGGGGTCATTCGGCCAAAAAACATGGCCGCTGGTGGCCATCTTGGATTTCAAATTTGAATCGATTGCCGCGGGCTACAGGCCATACTGTTTGTCTTATCATCATAAAATTTGTATTGAATGTTGACATTTACATGTAGATGGGAACGAGTCATTTTAGGATCATTCGGCCAAAAAACATGGCCGCTGGTGGCCATCTTGGATTTTACTCTTTGCATCACTAAATCCTTTGACACATCCTACAGACCACATCTCTGATCCGATCATCACCAAACTTCATATGGATCATCGGGGTGACCTCTAGATGGGAATGAGTCATTTTGGGGTCATTTGACAAAAAAACATGGCCGCTGGTGGCCATTTTAGAATTTACTCTTTGCATTACTAAATCCTTGGGCACACCATACAGACCACAACGCTCCATTTACTGTCAACCATTAAATTATTCCCCTACCTAAGTTGAGCTACAGTGTCATTGACACTTTCATTTCTCATCACCTGTATAGGGACAGTATCAGTATCGGTCAGCTTGAACTTCTGAGTAATAGTATATTAAATACTCATTACTAAATATTGCGAATATCATATAAATTTTACAAATTTGTTTCAGATTCTGACAGGTTTGTTTTCCTGCTATGTACTCGAGCTGGTGGATTAGGAATTAATTTGACAGCTGCAGATACTGTAATAATTTATGACTCCGATTGGAATCCACAGAATGATCTTCAGGTATGTTAATTAGCAAATTTGAAGTATATTTACATCATACATAAGGTGTTGATTCAGAGGAAACTGGAAAATAACTGATTGTCACTTAATTATCTAGGTTTTCGGTGATAAGGCAGGGTTTCTGCTATACCGGCATTGGCACTCAAACTTTGGATGACCATAAAAAACTTTTTTTTAATCAGTATTTCCTAGTACCGGTAAATTAGCATGTTGACAGACCCATTTAATCGCCTGCTTTGCACATGAGTCTGCCGATTTGATCCTCGACTCCAGTCTATCCATTATGTACTAATAAACGAAAATGAGGAACCGATATATCAAAATGGGAAATTTCCAATCTATTCAGGGGATATATAGACGAATACAGCTTTGACTTTCATCATCCATAAAATAATTTATTTCCAACCATACATTCTGTTAGAAAATGACTGGCATTGCAAACTGAGCATTCATTCCTACATCCTATACATTGTACAAGCGATAACTCTACATTTGGACTATTTTCGTATCAGTACGTGACATTAGGATGCCCCGTTATTTGCGACCAGAATTTTTGTTGCCGTTTATAAATTTTCAGGTAATAAATATCGGTACATGATTACTTGCATCTAATATTTCATTACTGGGCTCAAATTCTAATGATTTTATTACTTGGAAAATGTATCTAGATCTTCCCAGGTACAGTGAAATGAGGGTTTCTGAATGTTAAATTAAAAAAAAAATCACTTATGGCTAGCCAAACCATTGTCGGCCAGTCGTATCCAACAGACCCAATATATTTATCCCAGTGGAAACCCTGGATTACGGTGAGATACCTTGCAAGAGAAATATGTTAACCTTGGGACATTAGCCACACACATTGTTTGGATATTTTTATTATAATTATACCCCCCCCTCAACTAAGTTGGGGGGGGGGGGTGGTATACTGGAATCGGCTTGTCCTTCCGTCATCCGTCCGTGGTCACAGATTTGTCCGGAGATTTTCTCAGTCGTTTTTTGATCAATTTCCGTGAAACTTGGCATCGACATCAACCACCATGGAAACCTGTGCACCTGCGATTATGACGTCATGTCAGACTTTTTTTGGTGGAGTTATCCCCCCTTTTTCGACTTAGAAATATTTTCGCAACATGCATAATTTTGTCCGACCTTTTATTAGCTCACCTGAGAAGAAGTCTCCGGTGGAGCTATAGTCATCACTCCTCGTCCGTCCGTCTGTCCATCCGTCAACAATTCTTTCAACATCTTCTCTGATTCCATTGGACGGAATGGGTTCATATTTGGTGTGGATGTTCCATATGTGAATCTCATTCAGATTTGTTCAAATGAGGACACTGGGTCAAATAGTTGCGAAGCCAGGGCCATAACTCTGTAATTCTTACAACGACTTCTTCTCAAATTTTATTGGGCCGAATGGGTTCATATATGGTACAAAGTATCCTTGGAGGACTGTTATTCAGATTTGTTCAAATGAGGTCACTGGGTCGAATGTGGGCGGAGCCAGTGACATAACTCAAAAAAAAAAAAAACATTTGTTACATTCGGATTTTTTGAATTTTCACCTTACTCAATTTAACTAACAGAAAATTTATTTTTTTATCATTTCATAATTTGTTTTAAAAGTAACACCATTATAACAGCTGCAGAGTTATGAAACTTTAATATTCTGAAATTACAGAAATATTCCTTTACCCATCTCCCTCCCACATAGCCCAGATCCACCCCACCCCATCCCCCACCTCACCCCGCCAACCCACCCTGCAGTGGACTGCCCCAAACCAACATTCCTTCCAAATCTCCAGCTTCCACTCAATACCTCTTCTATTAAAGTTGCAGATATATCTTTGTGGATAGATAGAGAAACAAGTCATTGATCAAGATTAGAATAATATGTCATCTAGCAGCTTGTGTAAACATTGTAACTGCTAGCAATTTTAAACACACTCCCTGAATTTAGTGTGTCTGACATTTGCAGAATGAGGTCCCCAGAGGGTGAATTTAGTGTTGCTACCCTGTACAGCATGCTAGCATCACCAAATACACCCTCCATGGACTTAATTCTGCTTAGGCATCATATTCTTCGAAGTATCTTAAGTATCAAATTGAAATTTTTAATTTTTGACTTGTTCCCTTCTGTTCAGTTTCTATGTCCCCCTAATTTGCAGAAGATTAAATGCATAATTGAGGTGCTAAATGGGTGTGCCTTACCAACTTCAACTGTAGAACTTCAATCTGTTCCTAGGTTACCCATGGCTGGTGAGGCCTAATCAGACTGAGGATGAATCTGGTGATGCTAGCCCGCCTTGCAGAATATTGTCATTAAATTCACCTTTTGGGGACCTCATTCTGCAAATGTCAGACACACTATATTCAGACTTGGCTGGCATATTATTTTCTTAACCGATGAAATCATACCCTGATTTTTCAAAGAAACATTGGGGGTGTATATTGGCTTGAATTTGTCTTCTGTCTGTCAGGCGGTCCTTCCATCCATCAGTCTGTTGGGATGTCTATCCATCCATCTATCAACATTTGTTTTCTTCTCCATATTAATGACCAAATATGTTTATTTATCCCACAGGGTTAGAGTGAAGACAACAACTGGAATGCGTTTATAGCTACCTGTTCAGAAAATCATAATTATTTACAGGAAGCCGATACAATAAATGTAGTAGTAACCAATACAAACATGTGGGTGACAATTTTTTGAGGCACAATAACTGCCTATACAGATGTAAGCCAAAAGGGGGAGACACCAATCGAACCCGTATGTCCCAAAACAAAAAAACAGGGAGGGAGGGTTGTCAACACGAGCGACTGTCCTCAGCAAAGAAATTATTGGAAAGAATGTTTAACGCAGTATAACTGCGCGCATCCCCCGGCCAAAGATATAGTTCCCATTATTCTGCTCTTCAAATTATTCCCATTCGCTAATTAAATAGCAATACTGCCAAAAAGACTTGTACTTCATAATTATGTTTTATTTTCGTCTAAGTACTCTGCAATATCAGTGTATAGCTTACTTATCTGAACTGTTGTGCGGTATGATGTCGTGATAGATACGAGTGAAAGATCTCGTGATCAAACATGTTTATGTTTGTACCAAATTTTTTGTTTAAGTTTACGCATCTATAACCCTGTGCGATAAAATACGTCGTTTTGTACGACAATGTTATATCTCAGTATGCATGTTCCCTAGGTGACCCAGAATCAGATTTGTTCAAATAAGTTCATCAGATCAAATAGGTGCAAAGCTAGGGCCATAATTCTTTCCATCCATAGTAAATCTTAAAATAATTTCTTTTCAAGAACCATTAAGCCTATACAGTCAAACTTGGTTAAGTCGAACGTCGGTAACTCGAATACCCCATTTAAGTCGAAGCCATCGCCTGGTCCCGGCTGAGCTTGTGTGCAAAGCCATTAGAATAATTACGGTTAAGTCGAAGGTGGATAAGTCGAAATTCCGTTTAAGTCGAAACGAAATTTAGTCCCACCAGCCAGATTATAACAGTAATTACTATGGTAAGTCGAAGCGCCGTCGGTGACGCATCGCCATGTGATTATAACTCGGTGTGCTTCTATTCAATAGCCTAAAAGGCTGTGAAGTTTCCTGGAGTCTTTATTTATCCTAATGCATTGTTTATTTAACATATTAACGAGGTGTGTGGGTCAATTTCCCCTGTGAGGATTAGTAGTGTTGACAGGCGAAATGAAAATCATATTTAAACGGCCTGATACAATGCATAGCTGCGACATTGTGATGCGTTATCTTATGGCGCAAGCAAACACGGCCGACGACCTCATGAAAATGCTGGGAATCAGCGATAAAATAAAGAAAGAATCAACTACCAGATACATGAAGAAACCGCAGTCCCTGATCACCAGTCACTTCCAATCCTGATTCCCAATTTTTGTAAAAACTATTGTAACCACTTCCGGGTCAAATGTAATTTTGTTATTTCTACCGCGAATTTGTTGATGTTTTCTGATCATATTCTGTGTTTTTATTATATTATTCAATAAATAATCTTAACAAATATCATCTCGTCTGTTGTATGTTATCAACATAGTCACTGCCTATTGATTTAGCGTGGGTATATAGCGTGCACACGGTTGAAAACAGTTAATTTCGGATCGATATGAATTCAACTAGTTGGAATTTGTGGTCACCAAATGGTCGAAACAGTTAAGTCGAACACTCGGATAACTCGAAGTAATCCAGCGGTCCCTTGCGATTCGACTTAACGAAGTTTAACTGTATTAGCTTATATTTGGTTTGGATAGGCCTTTGGTGACCGGGTTTAGATTTGTTCAAATGGGGTCATTTTTATGTTTACCCATACCATGTATGGTAAACATAGTGTCGTTGTCCGGATTGACCACTCGTCGTTCGTCCGTCCGTCCGTCCGTCTGTCCGTCCGTAGACACTTTACGTGTAATGCGATAACTCAAACATTTTCTACCTGATCAAAACCAAATTTTGTATATGGGGTTTTCAGCCCAAAATACAGATCGAGTTCGAATATGGGTTTCATCCGACTTTGTTTTACAGAGTTATGGCCCTTTTTCGACTTAGAATTCACGCATTCTGCCATAACTCAAACATTTTTTATCTGATCGGAACCAAATTTGGTATGTGAATTTCTAGGCCCAAAATACAGACCGAGTTCGAATATGGGTTTGATCCGAGTTTTTTTTACGGAGTTATGGCCCTTTTTCGACTTAGAATTCATGAATTCTGCCATAACTCAAACATTTTTTATCTGATTGGAACCAAATTTGGTATATGAGTTTCTCAGACCAAGATACAGATTGAGTTCGAATATGGGTTTGATCGGATGTTTTTTAATGGAGTTATGGTCCTTTGACATATAGTTCACACATACTTTGATAAAGCAACCATTTTTCATCTGATAGGAGCCAAATTTGGTATATGAGTTTCTCAACTCAAAATACAGAACGAGTTTGAATATGGGTTAGATCCAATTTGTTATACCAGAGATATGGCCCTTTTTCAACTAAGAATTATCCAATTATAACCCAAGTAACTTACAATTAATGAATACCTCAGCCTCACAGCTTCTCTGTGAGAGAGATAAAAAGACATGGTTTATTGAGAGTTATTTATAGCCCTCATATGTTAGCTCTCTATAAGAGACACAAATTAGTGAATTACTGGATAAATTGATTTAGCTATCTTATTAACCACAACTTAGCCATGTGAATTTATTTAACTAGACCAATGGAGCTCTCCAAGTCCTTGGATGATGGGACTACATTGGATCAAACAGGGCAGAGATAGGTGATTTAACCCCTTTTACCCATTCCATGTCTTTTAACCTTTTCCATTAAATAAATAATTATATTATTTTGATATCTCACATGGCAATTTGCAACAACATGAATAGAACTGCTTACACTATGATAGTGGTGACAGGCTCTAGGGTTTAGATGTTATATTAACCCTTCTATATTGACTCATACATTTCAATAATTTGTGTTATTACTGGTTATTATGTACATTTGTCATATACTACTTTAGATCATAACAGTATACTCTATAATTCAACATTAAAAGATTATGATTCTGATTATAACAATTTACTATCGCCAAGGGATGGGTTAAACATCTGCCGATCGTGATCGGCCTCTCGTTAGGAAATGAGGTCCCCAGAGGGTGAATTCGTTAATGATATTCCACCTTGGGGAATTGTGTCATTAAATTCACATTTTGGTGACCTCATTCTGCAAAGATCAGACATACCAAATACCGACTAGACTGTTCCAATATTATTTTCTTAACCACCACTTATCCAGGTGAAATCATATCCTATTGAATATGGGGGGGGGGGGGTATATTGATAATACTAGATGAATGGATCTCATACTAGTAGATGGAGATTCACATTTGTTCTAAGGGGCAGAGCTAAGAGAATTAACTCTCCTCTATCCTGTTTGGTACTGGTATAATAATATTGATTTCTAGGCAGCCTGGGTGGGGGCATTGTTTGAGGCAATGGGGAAGAAGTGTAGAGGTGGGGTTTTTGACCCCCTACTTTGATCAAAATTTAAACAGTTGAAAATGTCATGCCTGGTATAACATTTGTTGTAGATTAGATGTTTATATAAAAAATAGGTTAGAATTGTTCTCATAGTTTGGTTTTATTTTCAACATGTATGTTTTTATATCAACAGTCCATATGTTCCTACTTCAGGTTAAACTGTTAGACCAAATTGGCCACAAATTTTAACTTTATGGGGTTAGTAGTTTTCAAACGTTTGAGAAAGAGCTTGAAGTACTGGTACCAGTTGTAAAATTCAAGAGGGATGCAAAATTATTTTTGTGAACTTAGTACTTTGGTATGGTTTTCTTCTTTAAACGGTAAGATGTTGGAGATTTGTCAGTGGTGTGCAATTAGAAATTTCAAGTTGAAGAACCTTGCTCAACGGAGAACTTCCAGCTATGTCCATGTTTAGAACTACTTGTCTTAAGTGATATTGTCACATACTGACTCTTGTAGTCTTCAGAGTCCCAATCTTTTCAGTCTTTACAGTCTGGTGAGCGACCCACAGTCATTGACTGTCTTGTTCCTACATTTTTCGGTAATAGGTTTAAGATTAGGGTTAGGGTTGTGCACCTGCAATGGGAACTGTTTTATTATTTTAACTAAATGTTTACTGACATGTGAAACATCTTAGGTTATATAACCTCTAGTTATTAAAGAAACAGGCCGTTTTGAGTATCACAATGAAAACGAGTATTCTCACAGTGGTGTAGAGTGGACATCACATAGAACGTTGAGGCCAAATTCTCAACTGCTGACTAAGCCTTGTTCTAAAAAAAACAGTTTCTCTTTAACCCTTTGGAGAGTATCTGTAACGTCATATACATGACGTCATGAGTAAATTTAACGTCAACGTCATAGCAATAATTATTAACAAGTTCGGGTCAAAAGTGTCCAATAATTTGTTTTAATTTATGTGCATTTTTTGTTAACGTGTGTTATCATAATCGATTTCACTTATACATTCGGGACATTATATTAATCAAAATAAGTCCTATGTAAATCATTTATAAATCATATGATTTATTGAAGTTATGTCTACATAAAATAACACTTCCTGAAACGACATATATGTTGTTCTACTCCTCAACCGATAAGACGACATATATGTCGTTCTACTCGCCAAAGGGTTAAATGTTTTTTTGAAAAAGAGAAAAATCTTTACTAATCTCTTATAATTGTGCGATTAAATTATAAAATGCTATTACTAGTAGTTTGTTTTCATATTGTTATTATACCCCCATAACCGAAGGAAATGGTGGGTATACTGGATTACATGTGTCTGATCCTCTGTACATCCGTCTGCCTGACTGTCTGTCAGTCTGTCCGAGCAGATATCTCAACCACTTGGAAATATTAATTTTTCTTTGTTCGTCTGCCTGACATCTCAGCCATGGGTGAAAGATATACCCACACTAGGCGGTATGCTACATGGGGCTATGAACTGGACGACAGCCCAGCTCTTGTTTAATTTGTGCTCTTGTTTGCAGGCTCAAGCTCGTTGTCACAGAATAGGACAGAATAAAGCGGTCAAGGTTTATAGATTAATAACAAGGAACTCATATGAAAGGGAGATGTTTGATAGAGCGTCCATGAAACTCGGTCTGGATAAAGCTGTCTTACAGAACATGGGTGATAAGCAGACTAACACGGTTAGTATATTAGTATTTATTAACCCATATCTATGTTCTTGAGCGTTCGCTAATGGTGGATAACCAAAACATGATCTCTCGATGAACACAAAGATTTTGGATTCAATAGATTCTTTGTTCACAAGCAGGGATTCCACTAGAGGGGCACTGGGTCATTTTTAGGGTCCTCTTTCCCCTAACCCATATTTCCCCTAAGATACATTCCCATACATGATCCACAGTGTAATGCCTACACCGTTTGTGTATCTGCCACTAAATGAAACCAACAGGGAATGATAAACAAACACAATTTAGTTTGCTAACATTGACCACTAGTGAATTATATTATGGAAAAATAATACTTTTCAAGGACACACAAATTGATAGTTATTGCCCTATTCTGAAAGATATTGAAGTGGTCATTGATAACAGCCACATGTTGGATTCTGTATGGTTATGTCTCAACTATGTCATCAAATAAAGCATGTTCATATGACACTAGCCTGATTTGTGATGATCAATCACGACTCCAAACTTTTCAGTATATCAACAAATAAAAACATAGTGTGATTTCTTGAATTAATCTACTTTTATTACCATACCAAATTTTGGCTAATAGATTGCAGTTGGTTGCATGGACTGAGATTCCCCACCCCTCCCCAGCGGCTATAGGGGTTCTATTTGCCAAACCCTAACGGAAACCATGGCATTTCTTAATGAGGAATTGCCATTTTCTTGGATTCAAGGTCACTTAATATTGTAGTATAGAGATAATTTAAGATATGTCTGGCAACATCGTGAGGTACATGGAGATTTAATACCTGGATATTTATTTTGAACCCCGAGGTTGATTTGAGGAGTTCAAAAATAGACATCCAGGTATGAAATCCTCATGATGTTGCCGGAGATAACAATTTGTTTTCTTCCCCACAACAATAGCCACAATTTAAGAGTGTTTCTCATAGGTTCTCACATTAATTCACACCATAAGAATAATTCAGTAGCCAACCTATGGATCCGGCATCGGCTGACGTCAAACTCAGCATTCTAAAAACATCACGATTGGTGGAAACTGCCAATTCAAGGATCATTCATATACTCTGACGTTTTGCATACCCATTTTCCCCAGATGTTTCGAGCACATTCTCTTAAACCCCGTTGTCAAAGGTGATTGGGGGACTTAATAATTTGAACATGGTGTTGTAGCCAAACAGATTGCTCAACAAAAGCTCAACAAAAGCACATATCTGCTTGCTGCTAAATCCTCTTCCCCTTTTCTATTCTACTCATGTTTCCATCATCTAAATGTTGTTCATCATAAATGTAATATTGGGGCTAATAAATATTGTTTAAATCCAACAGATTGCTAGTTATAACCGGATGTGGGGACAAATCATGTCTTAACATCATAGATACTGATTGGAGAATCCATTTGTAACAAAAGGGAAGCAGTGATTAACGGATTAATTGGAACGGGTTAATATTATTCCAGGGCGCACCACAGTTGTCTAAGAAGGAGATCGAGGACTTGTTGAAGAAGGGTGCGTATGGTGCTCTGATGGAGGATGACACAGCGGGCGATAAATTCTGTGAGGAAGACATCGATCAGATTCTCCAGAGGAGAACTCAAATCGTTCAGATAGAAGCTGGTGAGAAAGGTTCCACTTTTGCCAAGGTTTGTGTTTCTATTTAATGATTTTAAGTTATTTTTTTAGACTAATACATAGAGAATACCTACAGTTTTTGTTTGATGAGCAGAATATCTCATGAGTGTCTGGAAAGAAATATCCAGTTTTCAGCCGCAAGTGAAAATTCTATATTTCTTTCCAGACATGAATGAGATGTTTCAGGTATTCAAACAAAAAACTGCAGGTATTCTTTTATTATATGCATGTTATTAATGATAATAGTTGCTTAGTTAACTCTTACTTTATTTAATTATTAACTCAAACTTAATTCAAGAGTGATCGTCAGTGTTTACAATCAAGAGTCCAGTATGTATGGGACGTATTGATTATCGCTCGTGTAAACCTTCAGCAATCGACAGTGAATAACGTAAGCTACAGTGAAATAACGAGAGCTACAGGGAAATAATTAATGTTTTATAGGCAAGCATATAATAGACTAAATTCTACCCCCCCCCCAATAAAAGTAATAATTATAAAGGCAATTATCAATATTTACGGCAATCCACAGGTCTTTAGATTGGTGGAATTTGGGCCCATCAAGACAGGCAGTGGGAGAACATTTTGAAATTTAGATCCTTGCATCTAGACAAACATTTCTCAGATGTTCTGGTATGGAGGAAGTTAATTTTTTTTCTACAATATATATCATGTTTGTTTCAGAGGAGGCAACATACTAACCTATAGTAATGAATTTGTTTTGAATAATGAATATATCTATCTTGTTACCAAGCAAATGAATTGTCTGATTTGATGTAAAACTTGATAAAGTCAGGTTAACAAAGTTATATTTGCCATTTTTTTTCAAATTTTTTGAATATTACTGCTTATACTTCAGCTCGTTTATCAGATGTAAGTCTCCACAAACTAGGGTGGCTGTTCCACATGTGTCAGTGGATTTATCATCATTTCTAACAAAAATAAAAGTTTTCACCCTCCGGAGACACTGGTCTCAATACATTTCTTCTGTTTCTATTCAATGTCAGTGATGCTTTATTGTGTAATTTACCCGATGTTCTAGAGCGATCACAAACTCTAAATGTTTTCTATTTATGTAAACCCGCAGTGTAGCACAGATTTAATTCCCATGGGGAAAATAGAAACTGGAATAGACCTTTTTTACCACCACAGTACCACCATAATCCAGAGAATGTTCGCTTTTTGTCAATTATTACCACAGAAATTATTTCACCGTTTTCATAGAAATTTAATCAAAATATGTGACAACAAAATATGAATATGTAAAATCCAGACAGATGCGATAACTGAAACATTTTCTATTTGATCGGAACCAAATTGGGTATGTGAGTTTCTCAGCCCAAAATACAGGTCGAGTTCGAATATGGGTTTGATCAGACTATTTTTAACTGAGTTATGGCCCTTTTTCGAAAAGATATTCACTCTTAAATAAAAATAAAAATAAAAAAAATTATACTGATTTCCTTGCTCAATTAAAAAAAAAAAAAAAAAAAAAAATTTTTTTTTTTAAGTTAACAAAATTAAAAAAACTAACACCATTATAACTCTGCCAAGGGTACCCCGAGTCACCACACCAAATTTGTTTAAATCGGTCAAAAATTTGTTTGGAGCGACATTAATCCAATTCATCAATTCCATCCCATGCCTTTGGACTACTTAGCTATTAATAAGGCTATATTATTTTTTGATGTCTCTTATGCCAGATGTGCAGATAATCTGATAAAGAAAGCTATGGTATCTAAAATTAAAATAAAGATTCAACAATACACATCACATGATATTAACAGTAGACTTGGACATCTGTGCTGCCTTGCACAGCTGAATATATCACTCTACAGATGGTCTGAGGTCATTATAAATGTTATTGGTTTAATAGAGATGTCAGCTTTCAACAAAAACAAATCCTGTGATTTTTTGACAGCTCTGCTATATAATTGATATTAATGGGTCAGCAGTGAGGTGGCTTATCTTGATCTATATTGTTGTTAGAATTTGATACATTATTATTGTAAACTTAAATTGGACTCTCTTAACCCAAGTATTCCATGTCCAGGTCACCTTTCACATTAAACCCAAGGCTGTGTGCTGCAGCATTACAGATCCTGTACCAGTGCATTCTCTTATATAAATGCGAGTGACCCATAAATTCCAATAATTTGTGTTATGTACATTTGTCTATAATAGTACATAACAGTATACTCTATAATTCAACACCAAAACTCTTATCTATGATTCCGATCATAGTAATTTACTATCACCAAGGGATGGGTTAACATCTGCCGATCGTGATCGGCCTCTCATTATATATATATAGATACAGTTATTTTATATTGAGTATTCTCCATTTTTTGAAAATAACCCATTGTCACCATGTTGAAGTGCTATACAAATGAAACCCTCTACTATAGAATGCACAGATTTAGTCTTTGGTCATCCCACCCTGATATATATGTGTTATATACACAATGTATTTGTATCGATTCATGTATCGCGACGAGGCTAGTTTTCGTGGCCATATAGCCATGAAAACTAGCCGAGTCGCGATACATGAATCGTTACAAACACATTGTGTATATAACACATTTATCTACCATTGGTGTGACAGAATCCACCGCACAAATTACATTTTAGGAGTATCTCAAAAGCCAAAACTGTTGAATTTGTGTCTGACGATTAGCTTTCTTGAGTAAATTCTCCCAACCTGCAACGGTATCTGTGTCATGCGATTAGCTCGCTTTGCTAAATTCTCACAACCTGCAAGTTAACGAAAATTGTATTCAATGGACACAATCTCTTACACTTATAATAAATACTGAACAAATACATAATAGTTACTTTGTGTTATGTTATACCATAATACCCATGATGGTAGGCAATCAAATAATGCTTGGAACTATTTGTTTATAGTACGCAAGAATATACGTCGGAACTATTTGTTTATAGTACGCAAGAATATACGTTGGAATGTCGTTTTGATTTTGATTTTGATGTGACGTCAGTTCATTCATGATTTTGAACCAGTCAACGACGTCACAAGCGCCTTGTATTGCAACTGCAGTAACGACACAGAAGTTTTTATCGTCAATTCGTTATCGCCAATTGTATCAGGGAATTTCGTAGGAAATGGTAGATAATCTTATTGATTTTCATTAACAGAATGTCGATGCTTGGTTTCTTCACACCATTGATGTTGTTTTTTATGTCCAGCAGAATGTCATTTTCAATGATATTGATTTTCTAAGGAAGAAGAAATAGTGAAATAATGAACTGTATTTTTGTTTGATTATTTTAATTACTTAAGGAATGATAATGTTTACAGGCAAGTTTCAGTACGTCTGACAACAGGAGTGATATTGACATCAACGATCCAAATTTCTGGGCAAAATGGGCAAAGAAAGCTGAAGTGGATCCCGATGCTAACTCGGTCAGTATTTCTTATATTATACATGTGTTCCTATCCATAGAAGTTTTTATTTTTCAGACATTTCATCACATTTTGGGTCCTGTCTTGATTTTCAAAGCTGTCCAAGACTTTGCAAGAGACACAAATTCCACAGATACAACAAATATTCAACTTATCTGAGTTTGAAAAGAAACATGTCTGAAGGAATTTAGCTCCTCAAAAACTGTCAATCATTTAAACAAGTGCAGAGAGAGGACATATTTAATTTTGATAAATAGCCATATTAAACCTGATATCACATGCAGACTTGCCTTAAAAAGGGGGGGGGGGGAGTTCCAACACAAAATTATCACTTTTGTTGTGTATTTTTTCATATATATATTTATATATATACTAGCTCAACTGGCTTTATTCAGCATCTGAGTGGCTTGTGACCCCTGCAAAAAGCGGCCTGAATACCCTTTACTCACATTTAGATGTTAGACATTGCAGCTTTTGTGGCACGTTCTGATTGTTGAAACATTTTGATATATAAAAAAAATAATTTGAATTTAAATTTAAAATTTCAACAATTAAATTTTTTCTTCATTTTTTTCAGATTGAAATCATTGCTCCTTTGAAAATTCTTTGATAAATACACAAAAGGTTATAGGAAACCTTGTATATGTCCTGAAATTTCAAACATTTGATCGAATTGCCAATTTGTTCATTCTAGAATGAGCTGATAATGGAACTCCCGAGACAACGTCGACAGACAACAAGATACGGAAATCAGGACAGCATATTGGACATGTCTGAGCTTGAGTCAACCAGTGGTGGCAGTGGTGAAGAGGAAGGAGGGGAAGGAGGGAATAAAACTAAAACTCCTGGGAAGACAGGAGGGAGACCAAAGAAACGGATGGGGCGACGTGGCCGAGGCAGGCGTCGTGATGATGAAGATTTTGAAGGAGACGAGTATCTGGGTGTGGGCTACCATAGATCAGAACTGTTTAAAGTGGAGAAAAGTCTACTGGTTCTGGGGTAAGTTTCAGAATTGGTCATTGCATTAAGATTCTTTATATCAGAACTGTTGGAAAGTGGAGAATAGACCAGTTCTCGGTTAAGGTGTCCAAATTGTTATGTGTATTAAATCTTTCATGACTGGAGCTGCGCTGGTGCAGCATAAAAGGTCAAGGTAATTATTGTTAGGCCAATGAATTCTCTTTTACATGCATTTGCGAGGCTCCCTATGGGAGACTCACATATATAAGAGAATGTATTGGCACTGGGTTTCAGCTTCCTGAAATTTTTTGAAAACCCTGTGCCAATGCATTCTCTTATATATGTGAGTCTCCCATAGGGAGCCTAACAATACTTACCTTGTAAGCCAGTGCATTCTCTTATATATATGTATGTGAGGCTATCTATGGGAGGCTCGCATATATAAGAGAATGCACAGGCACAGGATCTTTAATGATGCACCAGCACGGCTCCCGTCATGAAAGGTTTAATAAAAGCACACCGCTGGAGTGACAGAATGGCAATAGAGAACTAGAATGCACTCAGAGAGATGCCAACGTACGCAAAAATGTAATAAAAAATAATTAACAAAAATAATTTCACTGTATTTTACTAAATTTATTTAATTTAATTTAATGTTAGCAAAAAAAGACAATTACAATCTTCAATAATTTTATTTAGGGGATAACAGTGTGGTGTTTTGTGATTTCGGAAAGGTACATGGTGAATATACTGTGGCAAATTTAGTTAATGGGCGACGACGGAGCCCGAGCCCATTAACGGGTATTTGCCACAGTATATTCGCCATGTACCTTTCCGAAATCACAAAACACCACACTGTTATCCTCATTCTAATGCTCTTCGAACTTAAAAATGTTATTTAGACAAACAAATGGCTCGTAATTATCAACGAAATGTGCGGCCATAGAAAACACTACTTTTTATTTTAAATTTAATGTGCTAGATAAAATATAGTCCCCCAATTACCATCGCTCTTATCGTTAAAAATACTGATAAACATGAAAAATTGCCACCTCAAATAGAAATAAATATGCACAACAATTAGTTTCTGCATGTACCTGATGTCTTTTTCAGATGTTTACCACTTACAAATTGCGGTTTTGATTTTACCGCGATCTTGAATTTGAATTGAAACAATGGGAATTTGTTTACTCAATGCGATGTATTTCACGCCTGTCTGTCGCGGTTTCATGTCAAGAAATTTGGTCAAATGATATCGAGACACTGACATTGGTGGGGTATAACGTGGTGTTTTGTATTTTCTGAAAGTACATGTATTCAGGGCGAATGAACTGACTGTCAATTTTCGACAAAAGCCACATCACTGGTTTGTTTATATAGCAACGAGCTAGTAACGGAAGTGAAATCGGTAGGGTGACACCAACGTACGTACCTACGAATCTGACTGATCGCCATACTGTTGCGCGAGCGCATTTATATAGCAACGAGCTAGTAATGGAAGTCAGTGCCAAGGGCGTCAACTCTATAATCTACTCCGTAATGTCGGCGGCATGTACTGCGTAAGGATGACGTCATGGAGTGAAATCGGTAGGGTGACACCAACGTACGTACCTACGAATCTGACTGATCGCCATACTGTTGCGCGAGCGCACGTAATAATGAAGTTATTTTCATAAATTTGATATCCAAATTGGCAGTAACCAACCTCAATCGTATATATATGAATTGTATGTTGTGACTCTCGTTTTTGGGGCTTTTCGGTTCTAGAGTTATTCCTCTTTGTTTATCAGGAAATGTTGATTTCCTTTTATATTTGTGATGCTGAATCTATTATATTTCCTGTAGTTGGGGTCGATGGGATGAGATTATAGAGCAAGCCAAGTTCAAACGAAGATTGATGCCTAAAGATGTGAAAAAGATTTCTAGGGCTCTGGTGAGTGAACTGATAATAAATAACATACAGGTAAGGCCAAACAAAAAAGCGCTTTGATTCTCAGGCATCGCCGCATCGAAAAAAATGAACCGCGTTGGACCATTTTATACAATTTTGGATTTCATTGTTGTTAAACCGGTAACACGAAAATAGGAAACTGTCACATGGAAATTAGTTATGTTTCAAATAACGAAGAGGAGTTAATATAACAATGTATGTGTGGGTATTCAACAAAAAACCATAGGCAACGATAACTATCAGGTATATTGTCACCACAGGCTGTCCAAACCCCCAAGTTTATTGGTCAGATGTGTTGAAATATTTCGATAAATGCAGGAATTTGGATATTGAGTGAGTCATCCGACAACCGTACCTTTGCACAGTAAGTAAGTAACCCTGCAAGATGAATTTTCCCCCTTACTACGTTATTGCGATCGAAACCGGAGCAGTTTGACAAGCATTGTACATGTTTATTGGCCATGTTTATGATGGTTATTTGAAGTTTTTTTTTGTCTGTCATCCATTTGGTACATATCAGACATAAAGTCTCTAATTAGTCAGCGGAATAAGTGAATCAAGACTTTCTATGAAAGTTTGGATGATTTTTATATGAATCGGATATGTAGTTCTGCGTGTTGTTAAAAATGGTTGTGCCGATATTAAAATCATATCAATATATATATATCATTCTAGGTAATCCCTATATGATGTATCCGTGGGTAGTACAATGTCATAATATGTCATTCTTTAAATCAGATTAAATCAGTTTATATCCATTACAAAGTTCTCCCTACATTTTCTGGACCTGGAAAGGTATAATAACCCATGGTTACTATGAGCAGAAAAAAAATTAATAATAAAAATAAAACCCTCGCTCCCGTATTGATTTTAAAAACAAATTGCCTGAGAATCAAATATCTTTTTTTGTTTGGCTTAATATATGCATTATAACTGTTATAACACTAGCCCTTTCATGACGGTAGCTGTGCTGGTGCCGAGAAAGCACTGGTTTACAAGGTCAAGGTAAATATTGTATCTCCGTCAAAGGTATCTTGCCCACTGAACTATATGGTATATCCCCAATATTAACAAGGAAGGGTTAACAAACCTGCGTTGAAAACGGAACGAAAATTCTGTGGTACATTTTATCCTGTTTCCTGACCGGTAACCTCTGATGACGTCATCTCCCAATGTCCAATTAAACTCGACGACAGATCGTTATTCTTCACTTTTTCCCTTGTTAACGGAAGGAACACATCGAAGATAAGTTGACAGTTTTTTGTGTTATACAAAAAACATTATTTCCGTTAATTATTATGTTGAATTGTGCAATTGACTCGCGTTGCTATAGTGATTAGCATCCATGTTTTTAAACGATCGAGAACGTTCATAATTCAACGAATGCATCTTTTTTCTATTTGTCGTGGAACGGACGAATAAATTATTCAATAATAGATGCACATTTGGATATGACTAAAGACGCTAAAAATCTTTATAGCACGAATCAATTGCACACATGTGCGATTTTCTGTGGTCGAAGCAAAACAAATTACCACGTGCGTCGCTTGGTTAGTAACAGTATCACGAAATTAAGTGACTTACTTTCAACGGTCTGACGGCTTGGTAAACTGTAGCTACAATTTATTTATCAAAAAGAAAGCAGTATTGAAATCTTATGAAAGCGGATTGTAAGGATATGAAATATATCCCGGCTTTGTGTGAAAACTCTTTTCGTTTTAAGTCATTTCGTTTTCCATATTTTTGACAAATTCAAAATGTCCAAAAAATTTGGTAGATTATAGTCGCCAAAAGACAGAATGATATATGCACATTGGAATATGACTAAAGACACTCATCTTTATTGCAAGAATCTATTGCATACATGTGAAATGTATTCCGTGGTCCAAGCGGAGGAAACACGTGCTCTGGCCTGTGCGATAAGGTATCACGAAATTAGGTGACTTACTTTCGGCTTCTGACGGCTTCGTCGCTACAAGCTTTATGTATACTAGAGTGTAAATTGACACTTGTGAATAATTTTTTCATTGTTTCAACTTAACAATATTGGTTTACAATATTGATTTCGTGCAAAACAATCGATAGGTGCTTATCATTATCAACATAAAAATAACAGATTGTTAGCAATTGTCAGAAATCGGTCAGATACCAAGCTTGTCAGGCTGAAAAGTCTCATTCAAGATCACTGAATACAGATCAGAATGCAAAATCCTGACTTCCCCCCCATTACAACACTTGTCCAGGTATGTTGTCGGGGGGGGTGCAGTACGATGCACGATCGGGCGCGAACAAGTTAATAGCTGATCCGTGTACACGTCTCTGAGTGTGCACATTAAAGAATGCTACTGGACATATGCTCATCTTCAGAAAGCAACTGGTTTCCTATCTTCACGATTCACATTAATAACGTTGTACAGAAGATCCTTACCAGATGCTTCCCCTCGTGCGAGGTATTCACTAGCATTGGGTGTAGGATGCCAGATCATATGCTCCACCCACTAGCTTCGCACTTCAGGCGATGGTTGTCTCAAGAACAAGGTGCAATCGGAGGGGCACCCCATCCGTCCCAGAAGGGGTACCTTGGACCATCGACCCGTCGGGGGTCCGTCAGAAGATCAAGAATAGAGAGAAAAGAAAACTGGGTCTTTGTTTTTCAATAGTTCAACCGGTCATCTGTTTCGGCTGGTTTTGGGCTTGTGCCACAATCACGGTGCATGTTTCCTGTGATTTCTCAGTTGGGTTTAACTTTGGAGCTAGCCGGTATTTCAACATATTGAATATCGCCAGGTTGGGAAATGAAAGCCTTCTTGAAATCATGAAACATATAAATGCCAGGCTCCAAATGCATTTCCTTTTGGGAGAATTGAAGCGGAAGCAGGTTGGTCATACAGCACTGAACTTTGAAAAGTTCGCGAGCATCATTACGAGCATAGGTTTCATGGTTCTCATTGAATCTCAAAGCTTGCAACCACTTGTTGCCTACTTTAGCGGACAGTTGAATAGACGTAGCCTTTCTAAACGGTCTATCTGATTTCTTCTCGTCCCCTTATCTTCTCTTCTTCTACATGACATGAGACACATTGACCTTCATTTAGACCTTTCAATTTGTGAATGACTGCTTATGGTCCATAATATTCACTGATTCATTAGGATCCTCTTGTTCACGTATTCAATGGTTTATTACAGATGTTCCGAAATTGGTTGTATGCACGAGCTAGTGTCCACACGCGGGTGTCTCCATTGGTATTCACGGCGGTCATTCGGACTACGTAAGCCTGTAATTTGCTCAATGTTGTGGCTAACGCGGGCAGGCAGGGACTTCCTTGACGGGTCACCTCCCAATGAGGTAATTCCACGAATAGCTTATTCCTGTATTACCTGGTTATAGGGTCAATGCAACGTTTCCTTTCTAGTACTCACTAATACTACATTTGAATCTACATTGGTGGGTCATCTTGGCACATTTGATTTTTCTGGTGCTTTCTATAAACAGCATTGTCATGTGCTCTGGTCATCAAAGCGACTCTAGGTTCCAACAATTACATGTATGGTTCCCTATATGTCGGATTAGGTCAGTATTCTATACATTCAAATTCTTCTGGATGTATTACAGGGGTGGTGCAATCGACTATTTTGGCGAGAGTCTCTTCCCGGTCACTAGTATAGATTCTCGGTCCATGATATCTCAATCCTTATCGACAATGGCATATCTCGGATTACTGGGTGTCTGGGCTCTTTTTGAGCTTGTAGCCGTTTTTTCATCGGGCTAGATCTCGTACTTGGACTCTGCCCCCTCAAGAATTGACTTTGGGATTGGTTCTATGGTTTTTATAGGGGTCTCCTTTGTCCTTTGAGGCCTTTGCCTCTGGTTGTTTCTCCATGTTCCTTATAAGGCTGGTTATTCCTTATTAGCTCAACTTTACTTTGTAAAGTTTGAGCTATTGCCATGGCTTTGTCGTCCGTCGTCCGTGTGTGCGTGTGTGCGTGTGCGCGTGTGTGCGTGTGTGCGTGTGTACGTAACGCGTCAACAATAGAGGCTACAGGTCGTACCTTTGATCGGATCATTATGAAATTTGTCATAGCTGTTGACATCAACATTTGTACCGGAATGATTCATTTTGGGGTCATTCGGAAAAAAAACATGGCCGCCAGCGGCCATCTTAGATTTCAAAATTCAATCCATTAGCACGGGCTACAGGCCGTACTGTTCGTCTGATCGTCATGAAATTTGTCATGGATGTTAATATTGACATGTAGATGGGAACGAGTGATTTTGGGGTCATTCGGCCAAAAAACATGGCCGCCAGCAGCCATCTTCGATTTTACTCTTTGCATGACTAAATCCTTTAGCACGGGCTACAGGTCGTACCTTTAGTCAGATCATCATAAAATTTGTCATGGATGTTAACAATGATATGTAGATGGGAATGAGTCATTTTTGGGTTATTCGGGCAAAAAACATGGCCGCCAGCAGCCATCTTGGATTTTACTCATTGTATGACTAAATCCTTTAGCACGGGCTACAGGTCGTACCTTTAGTCTGATAATCATGAAATTTGTCATGGCTGTTGAAATTGGAATGTAGATGGGAACGAGTCATTTTGGGGTCATTCGGACAAAAAACATGGCCGCCAGTGGCCATCTTTGTTTTCAAAATTCAATCTATTAGCACGGGCCACAGGTCGCACTGTTCGTCTGATCATCATTAAATTTGTCATGTATGTTAATATTGACATGTAGATGGGAACGAGTTATTTTGGGGTCATTCGGCCCAAAAACATGGCCGCCAGCAGCCATCTTGGATTTTACTCTTTGTATGACTAAATTCTTTAGCACGGGCTACAGGTCGTACCTTTAGTCTGATCATCATAAAATTTGTCATGGATGTTAACAATGACATGTAGATTGGAACGAGTCATTTTGGGGTCATTTGGCCAAAAAACATGGCCGCCAGCAGCCGTCTTGGATTTTACTCTTTGCATGACTAAATCCTTTAGCACGGGCTACAGGTCCAACTTTTAGTCTGATCATCATAAAATTTGTCAGTAATGTTAATAATCACATGTAGATGGGAACGAGTCATTTTGTGGTCATTCAGCCAAAAAACATGGCCGCCAGCAGCCATCTTGGATTTTACTCTTTGTATGACTAAATCCTTTTGCACGGGCTACAGGTCGTACCTTTGGTCTGATCATCATAAAATTTGTCATGGCTGTTGATATTGGAATGTAGATGGGAACGAGTCATTTTGGGGTCATTCGGACAAAAAACATGGCCGCCAGTGGCCATCTTGGATTTCAAAATTTAATCCATTAGCACGGGCCACAGGTCGTACTGTTTGTCTGATCATCATGAAATTTGTCATGGATGATGATATTGACATGTAGATGGGAACGAGTAATTTTGGGGTCATTCGGCAAAAAAACATGGTCGCCAGCAGCCATCTTGGATTTTACTCTTTGTATGACTAAATCCTTTAGCACAGGCTACAGGTCGTACATTTAGTCTGATCATCATAAAATTTGTCATGGATGTTAATATTGACATGTAGATGGGAACGGGTACTTTTGGGGTCATTTGGCCAAAAAACATGGCCGCCAGCAGCCATCTTGGATTTCACTCTTTGTATGACTAAATCCTTTAGCACGGGCTACAGGTTGTATCTTTAGTCTGATCATCATTAAATTTGTCATGAATGTTAATAATGACATGTAGATGGGAACGAGTCTTTTTGGGGTCATTCGGCCAAAAAACATGGCCACCAGCAGCCATCTTGGATTTTACTCTTTGTATGACTAAATCCTTTAGCACGGGCTACAGGTCGTACCTTTAGTCTGATCATCATAAAATTTTTCATGGCTGTTGAAATTGGAATGTAAATGGGAACGAGTCATTTTGGGGTCATTCGGACAAAAAACATGGCCGCTAGCAGCCATCTTGGATTTCAAAATTTAATCCATTAGCACGGGCCACAGGTCGTACTGTTCGTCTGATCATCATGAAATTTGTCATGGATGTTAATATTGACATGTAGATGGGAACGAGTAATTTTGGGTGTCATTTGGCCAAAAACATGGCCGCCAGCAGCCATCTTGGATTTTACTCTTTGTATGACTAAATTCTTTAGCACGGGCTACAGGTCGTACCTTTTGTCTGATCATCATAAAATTTGTCATGAATGTTAATAATGACATGTAGATGGGTGGGAACGAGTCATTTTGGGGTCATTTGGCCAAAAAACATGGCCGCCAGCAGCCAACTTGGATTTTACTCTTTGTATGACTAAATCCTTTAGCACGGGCTACAGGTCGTACCTTTAGTCTGATAATCATGAAATTTGTCATGGCTGTTGAAATTGGAATGTAGATGGGAACGAGTCATTTTGGGGTCATTCGGACAAAAAACATGGCCGCCAGTGGCCATCTTTGTTTTCAAAATTCAATCCATTAGCACGGGCCACAGGTCGCACTGTTCGTCTGATCATCATTAAATTTGTCATGTATGTTAATATTGACATGTAGATGGGAACGAGTTATTTTGGGGTCATTCGGCCCAAAAACATGGCCGCCAGCAGCCATCTTGGATTTTACTCTTTGTATGACTAAATTCTTTAGCACGGGCTACAGGTCGTACCTTTAGTCTGATCATCATAAAATTTGTCATGGATGTTAACAATGACATGTAGATTGGAACGAGTCATTTTGGGGCCATTCGGCCAAAAAACATGGCCGCCAGCAGCCGTCTTGGATTTTACTCTTTGCATGACTAAATCCTTTAGCACGGGCTACAGGTCCTACTTTTAGTCTGATCATCATAAAATTTGTCAGTAATGTTAATAATCACATGTAGATGGGAACGAGTCATTTTGTGGTCATTCAGCCAAAAAACATGGCCGCCAGCAGCCATCTTGGATTTTACTCTTTGTATGACTAAATCCTTTAGCACGGGCTACAGGTCGTACCTTTAGTCTGATCATCATAAAATTTGTCATGACTGTTGATATTGGAATGTAGATGGGAACGAGTCATTTTGGGGTCATTCGGACAAAAAACATGGCCGCCAGTGGCCATCTTGGATTTCAAAATTTAATCCATTAGCACGGGCCACAGGTCGTACTGTTTGTCTGATCATCATGAAATTTGTCATGGATGATAATATTGACATGTAGATGGGAACGAGTAATTTTGGGGTCATTCGGCAAAAAAACATGGTCGCCAGCAGCCATCTTGGATTTTACTCTTTGTATGACTAAATCCTTTAGCACAGGCTACAGGTCGTACATTTAGTCTGATCATCATAAAATTTGTCATGGATGTTAATATTGACATGTAGATGGGAACGGGTACTTTTGGGGTCATTTGGCCGAAAAACATGGCCGCCAGCAGCCATCTTGGATTTCACTCTTTGTATGACTAAATCCTTTAGCACGGGCTACAGGTTGTATCTTTAGTCTGATCATCATTAAATTTGTCATGAATGTTAATAATGACATGTAGATGGGAACGAGTCATTTTGGGGTCATTCGGCCAAAAAAGATGGCCGCCAGCAGCCATCTTGGATTTTACTCTTTGTATGACTAAATCCTTTAGCACGGGCTACAGGTTGTACCTTTAGTCTGATCATCATAAAATTTGTCATGAATGTTAATAATGACATGTAGATGGGAACGAGTCATTTTGGGGTCATTTGGCCAAAAAACATGGCCGCCAGCAGCCAACTTGGATTTTACTCTTTGTATGACTAAATCCTTTACCACGGGCTACAGGTCGTACCTTTAGTCTGATTTCGGGGTCATTCAGACAAAAAACATGGCCGCCAGTGGCCATCTTGGATTTCAAAATTTAATCCATTAGCACGGGCCACAGGTCGTACCTTTAGTCTGATCGTCATAAAATTTGTCATTGATGTTAACGATGACATGTAGATGGGAACGACTCATTTTGGGGTCATTCGGCTGAAAACATGGCCGCCAGCAGCCATCTTGGATTTTACTTTTCTCTTCATGTCTATAAACTAGTATTAGACATTCAACTTTCCACATTCCTAATCGCTCCATTGACTGTAATATATTAAATTATTCCCTTTCCAAGTTGAGCTACAGTGTCATTGACACTTTCATAGTAATTGTCCCTTCCGGGGGGGGGGGGGGGGGGGGGGGTTACACATTCCTTGTCCAGCAAAATACTCAGCTGATACATTGATAGCTCCAAAAGGGAGGTCATCTCAGTCTCCATGTCTTTCGGGAACTATCGGTATCTACTTTATTTGCAGGATATTCAATCCAAGTCACCACTATTTGTTTAGTTTGGGCCCTCTGGTAGCTGGCCAACATGTATTAGTCTTCTGGTGTAATTACGTACATTGGCTTATGTGATATTGTATATATTGTAGGTTATCAGGTCAATCCAGTTCTTTGATTGAGGTGCGTAGAGGTGTTTATTTTTCCTCGTGGCCTCCACCTGCCAGAAAATTCTATATTATACCATATAGATCAGTGGGCAAGATACCTTTGACGGAGATACAATATTTTTCTAAATAAGTAAAATATATATCTCCTAGAAGTATCTTGCCCACTGAACTCTGAGCTCCCTCCCAGGGCTTCGCACCCACCCCGCTCACGAGGAATGTCCTAATGGGGAAAAAGTGAAGAATAACGATCTGTCGTCGAGTTTAAATGGACATTGGGAGATGACGTCATCAGAGGTTACCGGTCAGGAAACAGGATAAAATGTACCACAGAATTTTCGTTCCGTTTTTAACGCGGGTTTGTTAACCCTTCCTTGTTAATATTGGGGATATACCATATAGTTCAGTGGGCAAGATACTTCTAGGAGATATATATTTTACTTATTTAGAAAAATATTGTGTTTGGCCAATATATTCTTTTATATATGCAAGGCTCCCTCAGGGAGACTCTCTTATCAATGAGAATGCATTGGCTCAAGGTTTTCGCAAAATTTCATAAAGCTTCAGTCATGGAAGGGCTAGTAATAGGTTGTTGATGGTTTTCAACCTATGATACTCTGATGATGACTTGCCATGCTAATACAGAGAGTTTACTGCAGCTGGATGTGCCGGCTTGTGAACCACTATGAGTTGACATTAAGCATATCTGAAGAGTATCTAATGTGAAATTTGGCTATACCTAGTCTCTGTAGCATCACTCTTTCTATACTAAAATGGATTCTCCCACTCGGTCATAAAAGTATATATTGGAATAGTCTATTATTATGCCCCCGACTTGAAGTCGGCGGGTATATAGTCGACGTCTCCGCCCGTACGTCTGTCCGTCCGTACAAACATTTTGCATTATTGTTCAGCAACCGCTGGGCAGATTTAGCTGATATTTGGTATGGTGATAGAGCAGCATGGGGGAACAGCTACATGCATAGCGCGGGTTTCGTCCACCCATTTTCACCAGAGTTATGGCCCTTTTTTGACTTAGAAAATTCAATTTTTCTCTTGTTTTTGGGGTTTCCAGATGATAGCGTGAGCTTTGGTGGTACGATTGCAAATCCCGTATTTTTGTGGATCAGTTATATGAAAATACATGTCAAGTGCGAATTTGGGTATGATCGGATGATTTTTGCCAGAGTTATGGCCCTTTTTTCAACTTAGAAAATTTCAATTTTCGCTTGTTTTTGGGATTCCGGATCGCTTGTTTTTGGGTTTCCTTTCGTCCATGCTTAATCCAAATTGCTACGGTCGGGGGCAAATGCCACGTGACAGCGTACCTCTTGTTCATTTGGAGGGATGTTTAGGTCATAAAAGCAGACGAAAAGATATGCAATTGCAGATGAATTCCTGTTCATCGGGATTATCTGAATATTTCCTAAGGGAACTACTCGTCAATAATAAGTATTTAGTAAAGAAATGGTTAAACAAGCTGTTCACAACACAATTTTTTGTCCGATCTTAACAGAGTTATGGTATTGGCTGTTTGAAACATAGTTGTTGCTGCTAGGGGTTTGTTTCTAATAAATCCACTTTAAAAAATTGGCAATGAAAAAAGTGAGTATTGTTATTAGTTATTACAGTTTCAGTATATCTATTTATTCTGTCTAGATGTTATTGAGTCTCCTTTTTGCATCATCGGCAATCACAGTCTCTGTTTATAGATATATCAGAATGATAGAGGTACTGGTTCATTATGACAGTCTGTTTATAGATATAAAGAATGATAGAGGTACTGGTTCATTATGACAGTCTGTTTATAGATATATCCTAATGATAGAGGTACTGGATATTATGATGGATCATTCATTGCTTTCTATGTGTGTGAACATATTATCATTACTTATTTTTAGTTATTGGAATCCTATGCACCACATGTAATATTTTCTTTATGGAATATAGTTTTAAATAGAAGAATATGTCTCCAACAACTGGAGAATTAAGCACGTTAATAATCAGGTTCTTTTCTTGCAGCTTCTGTATTCACTGCAGTTTTACAAAGGAGATGAAAGGATAAAGGAATTCATCTGGGATCTTGTATCTCCTAATACGGAGGGATCATTAAAGAATCACTCAGGTAAAAACAAATTTGAGTCGGAAATGGTTGGAGTTCAGCTCAAGCTTCAAATCGTTTGTCTGTCATTTTCAGAATGAGGTCCCCAGAGGTTGAACTTAGTGATGCTATCCCGTACGGTGGACTAGCTTCACCAAATTCACCCTCTGGGAACCTCATTCTGCTTATGCCTCGACTGCTATGGGAGACCTATGACCCGATTGAAGTTCCCCAGTTGAAGTTGGTGATATTCACCTATTAGTCACCTCGATTAATTATTTTATCTTCTGCAAATTAAGAGATATAAAAACTTCCCAGAAGGGAAAAAGTCACTAATAAAACAATGTTAATTTGAGACTATAGATACTTCCCAGAAGATGAGGCCTAAGCAGAATGATGTCCCAAGAATTTGTTGATACTAGCTCGCCGCACTGATTGTTTACAATTGGTGTGCACAGTTCAGGCGTTGTGTTTTCTGAAATGGTACATTCGGTGTGGCAGCAATTTTCTTAAATATTAGTAGAATGCTACATTCTTGCACTGTGCAAAGTGCCTGGGTACTCATTAATCAGTGAAATAAGTACATGATATGTCTATAGTCTTGCCCACACGATTCAACACAGTAAATATAAAAGTGGTACTTGAAGAAGAAATGAGCATTTATTTCAGTCAAACAATTACAACTGTGTATGGAATGTTCACAACAGTTAGTGAACTCAAGGTACAAATAAATGCTGAAGTCTACTTTAATGTGTTTAATGCTGACTTGTGTGAACATTGTTATTGCCATCCAACAATAAAAGAAGCAAAAACGCTTGCGGTGACACCGATAAAGGAAAATAATGACACTCTTTCCAGTGTTTTAATTGAAGTTTCTTAGAGGTGTACTTTGGTGCGACACTTTTCTCATAACAACATGGCATCTATGCTCCATTTATATTGATAGCACTATGACTGAATATCGGATATAATTTATAACGTGGAGAAATAATAGAATTACTTGGAAATTCACTCCATTTTGCTTCCAAAATCGGCAGCATAGAAAAATGCACAACGAGAATGCGCCAAAAAACTTCCGAGAACATGTTGTGACACCGAATTGCATTCAAGTGATTAGAGTGTGATCAATGCTTGGATTTACAACATATACACTTCTTGTGTTCGTGGCATGATTCACAAAGCATAATTATAGATTTTGCCTAGTGATTTCCATATCATCCATGTATTGTTGTATTAACCTTAAATATAGCTGGCAGTTGACCAATGGGAAGAGTACCTGGTTTTCCACATTGGACAATTTGGTGTAAAGTGGCATTCAAGATCTTTTTGTTTTTGAAATATAGGTCTTTCTGCACCGGTTCCAAGAGGAAGAAAAGGACGGAAGATGAAGGAGAAAGGGAAAACATTCTCTGCGGCAGAGGAATTAGAAAAAGGGAACCTCGATCTTGATCCAGAAGAAGTCCTCAATGACGGTGGTTACAAGAGACATCTCCATCGACACTCCAATAAGTATGTTCTACTCAATCAAGCCTGAGAATATATGTCAACAGAGGGTTTAGTGACACTAGCCCACTCAGCACTATACTCAGATTCAAGTTCCCAGATGGTGAATATTGTGATGTGCACCCATTGGGCACCTCAATTAATGCATTGTGTCATCTGCCAATTTGAGGATATAGAAAAACTACAACAACAAAAAAGAATCAAAAGAAACTAAAACATTTTATAATATAGATTCTTTCCAGAGAAAATGCCTAAGCAGAATTAGGTCCCCAGAGGGTGAATTTAGTGATGCAAGCCCATTGTGTGGGGTAGCGTTGCTAAATTCACCCTCTGCATACCTCATTCTGCAAATGTCTGGCACCATATTCTCAGGTTGTCAGGCACCTGAGTGTATACTTTTATAACTGAGTGGGAAAATCCATTTAGTTTAGAAGGGGTAAATAGATGTGTTCAAGGATGGTCCTAGTATGTTGCCACTTGATGCCAACCATTATGGTTACATCACAAGTCACTTCTCCCTGTTTGGTTATTTGGGAGAAGTTGACCGTTGTCAGGGAAAAGTAACAATGTCTGAAGTTCACAATAATCCAATAAGTATTCTACGAAACAAGAGCCCGTTGATAAAACCATTATAGTGAGTAAGAACACCATTAAAATTGGTAAATATTCTTTAAATATGCTGTTGTGACATACGCATACTGGTTTGAGAGAGAAGCCATTTCACCCTAGAACATAAATAGGGAGAAGTGGAACATTTTAGGGAGAAGATATCTCCCAAGTCACCATCTGGGCTGGTACGTTATATACTGTATGTATTATGTGCATTTTGAAGAACCCTGCAATGGACTAGAGATGCACAGCCCATAAAAACAAAAAGATAAATAGAGGATCTCTAATGAGGTGCAATATTTAAGAAGTTTATTAATCAAATTTAGTGGACGAGGTTAATAAATTTCATACATAATTGCAACGAATTTGAGATCCATTTTATCACATAATCATATTTTAGCAAGGAAAACGATCTTGAAACGGCTGGGGTTAAAAAAAAATATATTGATTTCCTTATCACAACCAAAGAGGAGGTAAAGACAACTTCAAGAAAAAATATAATTCCATTTTAAATGTGTCTTTTCATGTTGACAAAATTGTTCAACCAGCCTTATTGTCCATGTTATCTCACAGTCAACACTAAACACAAATCAAATAACATAATTATATTCTAATTAAACAGACATGGCTCATTCGAACCTCCAAATTTTTTCCTACGTAATTTGGAGCAACTGATACGATAGGTCGATAAATAAACGAACTATTGATATACCGGCTTCATATTCTCTGAAAAACACTTGCCAAATTCACCCATTTTTCAGCCAGTTTCAACTTTTCACCAGAAGCAGACAAACGCTCTTTATTGCTACCATATGGAAATAGATTACCACGAACGCTCTTTTCTGTTCCATGTCATGCAAATGGCTGTTTTGTGTTTGGGACCCAAACACCGTATTCACAGTTGTATTTTTCATTACTTCAATGCGTCTTTTTGGGTTACATAATGCTCATAGAAAGGTAGTTCAGATATTTATAGACTTATTTCGATACTGAGAAAAATTCAAAACAGAATAATATTACGTGTATTTTGGAGATCAAACCGCCGTGTGGCTTTAACATAAAAATAAAGTTCTGGTATTGATATGGACAACATTGCGCTAAGCTCTTAGGTCATTGCACGTGCCGATAATACAAGTGTGTCTTACTAAAAATAATATGAGGCTGGATTTAGGGGCTAATTATATGATAAATGGAAATACATGCATGACACAGCAGTAGAAATATGGTTGCAGCCTATATTGTGTTGTCAGTATCCATGACCAATAAGCTCACTCCGCTCTTTCTGTTGCCTTTGTAGAGTTCTTCTGAGAGTTCGACTGTTGTACTACCTGGCACATGAGGTGATTGGAGAAGAATCAATGGCTAAGATCAAACACGGCTTGAATTATGAGTAAGTATCAAGAATGTTTTAGAACTGCTAAACGCAGTTATAAAATGTTTAAAGGGAAAAGTATCTTAGAATTGCATGTTAATTTATCAATATTGATTGTTTTCTCAAATTGCTGTAAAACTAAGCAGACCAAGATACAGCTTATCATTTTGACTTTCAATCAAATATTCGAGAACCAGTTTATATCTATTGTCTCTTTGCAGTGAGATAGATCTTCCCACTCCACTAGCAGAGGGTGAGCCGCCATCGGTGTGGTGGAATCCAGCCTGTGATAGATGTCTCCTCATGGGTGTACATAAACATGGTAAGTCATATTCCTTGATTATTCACATCTGAACCAAAATTGTTAAGACATATGGTTTGCCCTGGCCCCACCTTCCCTAAAAAAACCTCCCTACTCAAAATCTTGTATTGACTTCCCAGAGAATTATTTTCAAACTAGATTATTGTTGAAACGATTAGCGTTTTAAGGAATCGACTAGTCGCCAGAGGTAATCGACGACTAGTCGGACCCCTTCTAAGAGTTCCCGTTTCTATGCCCATATGATGTATAAAATGGGCCATGTGGTATCGCCGTTTTGAGTATCCAACTCTTCGTTTCAGAACGTTAAAACGGAAAGCATGTGAACTATATAATCTCCCGTTTTGCCCGTGAGTCTCCCAATTTGATGTCTTAAACCCGGCTCTCCTGCAACCTCCATATAATCTCACAGTTTGGGGAATGCAGGTAATAAAAACATTTTATTTAAACAAAATTGTCGCCAGTAACCAGGAAATAAATAGGCAAGTCTCGTTTCATAAGTCCAGTCCTTCGATTTTGAGGCGCGCAATGCACGCGCGGATCTAAAAACCAGCGAGTTATTAAATGCGCATGCCGAAAATTTCAAATGCGCGCATCGGAATTTGCAACCAGTGAACGAGATTTGAACAAACAACACACCAATGGTTAAACGCCGACAAGGCTATTCACCATGTATCTTTCTCAGCAGTGATGACGTTGATTACGAACCGGATAACAAAGATCAAAGCGGCGTCTTTCGCACTCAATGATTGGGGTGACACCTCGTCACAACTGCTGCACGTGCGAGTTCCCTCAAAAAGCGTGTCAATTCTTTGGCGGCCTCGTATGATGTTTCGGCATGCGGGATTCGCCGATTCATTTGAATACTAGATTAGGGTTTAACTGTATCATCATTCATGTCGGATAGTGACGGTGACACTGCCCAAAAGGGCAAAAGTGTGCAATCTTAAAAGTGCTAATTCTAAAGGTAATATGTGACAAATTAGTCCCCGACAAGCTGTCGCGTGCGCTCACTGGGACGTATTTCACAGGTGTGACATTATTACTTTTAATTCACCGAGAAATCTTTATAAATCTCCGCTAAGTCAGCCTGACTTTGTACTAACCCCAGCTCCTGCCTTCGGCAGTCGGCAATGACCGTAGATATTAGGCCCATAAAAATAGCTATTCAATTCGGAATGGATGCTATTCAATTACAATAATTGACTAGCTATATACTAATCAAAATTTTAAAAGTACTTTGCTCCCTGGCAATCTGATTCCGGTGAATCTGATTGCGGTAACGATTCAGATTCCTCTTCCGAGATGAAGCTTTAATCGAGTCTGATGAGCATGCGCTCTCAGATGCGGAAGTCGACTCATTACCGTGATCAGATTCACCGGGATTGCCGGATTGTTGATGTTATTATCATGTGGACTATTGTACAATATAAACATATGTTTTTATTTCTGTTTCTGTTGCCACACTTGGAATTATACGTGTGTATCATTATACTTGTGTTTGTCTTTATTCAGTAATCATTTCATCGATGTTAATTTGAATTGTGCTCCCTCAAAAAAGGCGCGCGCAAATCTCAAAAGCTCCAAGCGATATATCGCGCACCTACGTTTTCCAAATTCGAAGGACTGTAAGTCTCGCTAACAAGATGTCGGGTGTGTTCTATTGTCTCTCTGAATAGACGCCTCATGTCATAGGGGGTGTGTATGGGTATTAGAATCTATACAGTTATTGAGTTGACTTTACCAGCTTGACTTGTCGTGAATTATGTTTCGTATATCATTGAAGCCATTTTGTTGCATCATTACTCTAGTCTTACACGTGCCACAGTGAGAAGTTATCACTGGTCAATTGCGTCACATCGAACTAGACAGTGTTCAGTCGGCACCGACACTTCATGTCTTTGATGATCAACATAAAAGAAACCGCGCCTACACGTGCATACATTGGGTTCAGTTCAGGTCATGGAGTTCACCGCCCGTGCATGACTGATGGCAGTGGCATCATTAAAGGAACAATGCAATAAGGCTTTAAGAAGTTAATGTGTTAACGGTTACAGGTTACGTGATAATATGGCCGTGCAATGGCACTGCTGTCATGATAGCACATGATAGGTACTGCTTTTTCCCGACTAGCAGATTTCGGGATTGACTAATTTAATAATCGCGTCGACTTCGACTAGTCGATTAATCGTTTCAACACTAAACTAGATGGTAAACATATGAATAAAATAGAATAAATGACAAAACCTTTTTTTTTTTAACATAGTTTCAAAGACATAAACTTACTTTTTATTCAACATCCGGATTGTCCACTCATCATTTATCCGTCTGTCTGTAGACACTTTACGCATGGTGCTTTAACTCAAACAATTTCTATCCAATCAGAACCAAATTTTGTATACAAGTTTCTCAGCCCAAAATACAGATCCAGTTTTAATATGGGTTTGTTCTGAGTTTATTTTTACAGAGTGTTGTCTCTTTTTCGACTTAGAATTCCTGCATGCTGCAATAACTCAAACATTTTTTATCTCCCATCATCAAAGGGTTAAAGGAGATATCTTCTCAGTTATCTTCATCTTGTTACTGCAATTTTATTAATCCTGTTGATACTATAGATAGTTGCTTGTTCATTCGTAATTTATATGGGTAAGCGAGGGCTAGTAACACATGATCATTATGCCAAAGAGTACACATAATGTAATTATAATATGACATAAATATTAACACCAATCTCGTTTACATTCATTTTATGTGAATGATGCATCTGCCTAGGGACTAAGAGGAATTTAGCATTGTGCCAATAATTAATCAAATTCATAATTATTTTCTGCCGAAATAGGAAATATGGCATTTGACATTATTAACATGAAATTAATCAACCATGGTCATCCTGAAATTTTTAAAATAATTTTCTTCCCATTTCTATCATGAACATTCATATAAGCACACCCCATACTTGCATTTCAGGATATGAGAAATTCAACAAGATAAGGTCTGATCCATGCCTGTTGTTCCTGAATGTCTGTGGCCCTGCTGATGATGCTGCTTTGCTGGCCGAACAGAAGGAGGCTGAAAAGTAAGATTTCTATCAACCATACACCGAACATTAAAAATAAAATCGTTAATTAAAATTAAGACAAGACTTTTAAAGTGATGTGGAACACTCCACTGTGGTGATCAACTGGTGCAGCATTAAAGATCATGTGCTGGTGCAATATCTTATAGAATGCACTGGCTTACAAGGTCAAGGTAAATGTTGTTAGGCCAATGTATTCTCTTAAATTTACAAGGCTCCCTATGTGAGACTCGCATAAAAAGAGAATGTATTGACACAGGATTTTTGCAAAACTTCAGGAAGCTCCAGTGGTGGAAGGGCTAGTCATAGGTTGTTAATTGTTTCCAACCTATGATACTCTGATGATGACTTGCCATGCTAATACAGAGAGTTTACTGCAGCTGGATGTGCCGGCTTGTGAACCACTATGAGTTGACAGTAAGCATATCTGAAGAGTATCTGCTGAGACAGTCGTCTTTACCTAGTCCCTATGGGAGAATCGCATATGTAAGAGCATGCATTGGCACAGGGTTTTCGCAAAAGTTTCAGGAAGCTCCAGTCATGGAAGGGTTAATTAGTTATTATTATTATTAAATTTTATTTGGCAGAATAGCAGTGTTAATAATGATGTGTTTTCTGAAATGGTATGATCAGTGTGGCTTGAATTTTGGTAATAATTGTTGAATGCTATATTCTGTCAGTGGGAAATGTGCCTGTTCTCATTTATCAGTTTGTTTAACCCTTAAAGGCCTGGAGATTTCATGGAAAACTACTAATAATAGGGTACTATTGCTTGTGAGCCTGGGGTATGAGACTGGGTTGATATACAATGAAGCCCCAGGTGTCATTTTGAAGGTAAATGGATAGTCTATAAAATTTGATACCAATTGACCGGAACAACCTGATCCCTACCTGCAATTTGCACCTGTAATTAACAGGTAAACTACTGAGAAACAGTTATATCCATGATGTGCATCAGTTTGCTATGCTTTATTATATATGTATTTAGTATATTTGATAAATCTTGGCAAGTATAATCAATTTTGATCATTTTCCATCATTGGTCATGGGTACAGATCAATACCTGAGCAGCAGGTGACAAGACTAACGAGTGCTGAGATTTCGAGATCCAGGACTAATGCAGGACATGTTTCATTATGAAATAAAAGTATTTTATCAAGATATATGTTGTTGTTTTTTTACAATCCCACCTCATATCTGTCATAATTTAGATACTAAATATAGTAGGTATTGGGTATAGGTTGTTCCAGACTCCATAACACACCTGGGGTATATTACCTAACATTTACCTGAGAACAGATATATAATAATAATAAAATGAACTAAACGACTTCAAACAAGTAATTATTTATGTAAGTCTAAATATGAGCATGTATGAACAATAATGAAATGTGTCTCTCTCATCACTACATGTATTACAGGTGATCTGTAAATGTCCAATTTTTTTAAATTTCTGAATAACCTTTTCCTTGTGTTGAGTATAAATTTGTTTGTGTCACTATGAGTTCTATTATGTCATCAGTTAGCATGAGACTAATGAAATCCAGTTCAGAATTAAATGAGTCCAATGAGTGCTGTGGGCCGCAATCTGTTTTATCAAAACTAGGAATTGGATGACGCACAACATTTTCTGTCCAATCATCCAACACAGGTGTTCTTCCTTGATTAAAAACACCTGGAGTTGCAGCCGAATCGATGTCACTGTCGCTATTTTCAGAGTCGGAACATTCTTCCGATTGGCTGCTCTCTATAATCTGGTATATTCAGCGGTTTTAGTTTCGAACGAGGTCGTAGTGTTGGCATATTTTATCCGTGTAATTTGGACCTCAATATTTGTGTTATTACCTATGTATTTGCTCAGGTAAATTGGCGAAAAGACAGCCGCATTTAGCACATTAGTGCCACCATTTGCATTGTTGAAAACGTCGTCAATACGGAGGTAATAATTACACCGGAAGTAGCAGAGTTTCCGTCGGGAATACAGAATTTTACCACGAAATTTTAAAAAGTCGTAGAAGTCGTATATCGGCGCTTAAAGGTTAACTGAAACAAGTATGCAATTTGACTTTAAACCTCTCTTTACTAAATACTCATTGATAGGAATGTTCAGATACGTTCAGCAAATGACCAGTTTGTTGAACTTTTTACAGTAAAACCTCCCTAAACCAAACACCCTTCGGACCAGTCCTTCCGTTCGGTTTATAGAAAATTACGCCATCATCGGAATCAGACCTGCTATAACCACAAAAATGGGTGATTTAAAACAAATTTAATTCCTTTTGCATTTTCGTAATTTCAACAGCAAAAATAACAAATTTGAACAAAATTTATGATCAGCTATCACACTGAAACATGCAAGTTTGATAGCAAATTAACAAAGTATTCATAAGGAAAACATTTACTGTGTAATTATAATTGTATTGTCTCATTTATAAAGGAAACATTTAGTAACAATTTAACTACATTTCATTTCATTTAGATCTCGTGATATTTCAAATGTCACTAAAAAGTACAACTCAGGAATGGGCACATAAGGTTTTATAGCTAGAACATGTGCTTCTTTTTAAATTTATCAGACGAATAAACATCATGGTAGTTTAATATTCCTTTATCTCTGAAAGGTTGTTAATTGAGTTAATTGAGAACAGTTAACCTTTGTTCAGTCTGGTGTTCCGTTTCAATAGAACTTAGAAGGTGTTTGTTGTTTTATTGTCGGCGAACTTGCTGTGTGAACAATGTTGATTTTATAACCCCAGAATAATCATAGGTGTTAATTGCCACAATGATGTCACAGTCAGGTATTAACTTAACACTTGCAACAACAAAATGTCAGTGGTCTAATTCACTGTGAATTCATCTTCATTGATATGGAGGAATAAACTATCGCTCTAATCTGACACCTATTTTTCAATCGGATCAAGGCTTCGCTCAATAAAAGACCGTTAATTTAATGCTGACATCCGGATCAACCATCCATCCATCGTTCGTCAGTCTGTCTTTCTGTATGTCCGTCCGTCCGTCTGTCCATCTGTCCCCGTTTACAAATGACTACTTACGTGGCTATGATTTTGTGAAATGGATATTTATGTGATTAATTTCTGTTATGTGGCTAGCCATGTAACACACGTAACAGCATTCAGATGAACCTTCAAAAATGTTCTATTTGGCCTAATCAGCCTATTTAATTTTGAAGTCACTCAAAAGTGGGAAACTAAAAGTCCATTGATTTAGACGTCCATGATTTGTCAATAGGAGGTTTTCGGACCTGTCAGTTTCTCCTATTCCACTATCCTAGTTGCTGTATACAAGTTTTTGAGTTTTAATCAGCTTCTTCTGCTATAATTCCAACATGTTATGATTCAATAATCTGAAATTTAATCACTATCAACTTCTTGATAGCCACATAAAATTTTATGGCTACTTGAGAAGCCACATAAAAATTAGAGACACATAATTATTTTAGCCACATATCTCATAGCCACATATCTACCCATTTGTTAGTTCGTCCGTAGACACTTGCTATCCAATTCGATTACTCGAATATTTTTTATCGGATCGTGTTCAAATTTTATGTGCATGTTTATGATGACACACTCCTCACCTGTATAGTTTTTGGTATCGATCGATCAGTTTAGAAATTAGTAACACTTTTCATCCACACATAGGCATGAGCTATCCGATGCTGTAACCAAAGTATTTTTTGTCAGATTGTGTTCATATTTGATATGTAGGTTTATGATGACACACACCTCACCTGTATTTTGGTATTGATTGGTTGATCAGTTTAGAAAATAATTAACCCTGCACACAAATGCTATCTGATGCATCTAAGTCAAACAATTTTCTTCTGATATACCTCATATTTCTTACCTATGTCTTTATTAGCACGTTCTTCATCTGTATGGATTTTGGTATTGTTTAGATAACCCGTTCCGCTCTTGTTTTTAAATAGAATTCATCCAAGCTGTTATGACTTAAATATTTTTCATCTGATCAGCACCAAATTTCGTACATATGGTCTTCACCCCGAAATACAGATAACGTTCAAATTTGGATTTGATCCCATAACTTTTTAATATGCTGCTAACACAACAACATAATATGTTATGACTCAGGTTCCAATGTAAGAAGTAGATAAATAGAGTTATTATGATGTTATTTACTTAATTTCGTAAATTTTATCTTTAACAGCTGCGTATGTCTGACTATGGTTGGGCTTATATAGCTTTATCACTCTGTAACACATACATGTATCTGTGTTGGAGTGAATGACATATCTATGTTCCTATTGTGTTTATGTGAGTGAGTTGCCCAATTAGTCTGATTCCACTTGGGAACTATTAATTAATAGTAAGCTGTGAATCGTCTTGCACTCGAGAAAAGGTTGGTGTAAAGATTTATGAAAATAGATAATCACTATCGCCAAGGTATGGGTTAAACATCTGCCGATCATGATCGGCCTCTCGTTATGTCTGTTTTGAGAAAAAATGGGACCTATTATGTTATTGGTCTGCCTGTCTGTCTGTCAGTTCGCTTTTTTCCATTTCTGGATGATAACTTTATTAAGTCTGAGCTGAATGGCATAAAAGGTATGTGGGTTTACTGGCACAATACACAGCTCAAGTTTGAATATTTGGGTTCCGCCTGCCAATTTTCAGTAGAGTTATGGCCCTTTGTTGAAATTACCAGTGGCATATTTATCCTTGCCCTAGCGATGCTCTTGTTCATTTATATGGATGTTCAGCTAATAAGTTCAACAACAGCTTTTGGTAGCTTATTTCATTCCATTGTTTTCTTTTATGTCACCCGGGTGGATTGTTTGTAATGGTGGGGTTCTCTTGTGATGACTTGCCATGCTAATACAGAGTGTTTGTTGTAACTAGATGTGCTGGTTTTACAAATAGCTATGAGTTGACAAAATGCATGTCTGAAGAGTATTTTCTATATATGATGCTGAGAGGTGCTAGTTCAGTTTAGGACTTCAATCGCTATGGATAATAAGGTGTTTAACCATTTACGACAGGAGCTGCGCTGGTGCAGCATTAAAGATCATATGCCAGTGCATTCTTTTATATATGTGAGTCTCCCATTGGGAGCCTTTATGAGAGAATGCACTGGCTTACAAGGTCAATGTAAATATTGTTAGGCCAATGTATTCTCTTATATATTCGAGGCTCAAAAGCAAAAGAAATTTATTGTGATCATATAAAAAGACAATAGTTTCTATAAAAAAAATAATCCGCAGACTGTATAATATGTACCTATTCAAAAGATCACAACTTATTTACAAATGTGAAACTTCTGGAAATTTCGGAATATACAGTTGCAATAACAGTGAATAATGCCTTAATTTTTAGTGATAGCCCATCAGAAATTAATCGTACCTCGCAGTTGAACATCGGCTTTCACCGATTGTCAAAACAAATAAAAACGTTCTAGTATCTAAGCGCAATGTGCACGCTTTAATAAACGTACGCAATACAACTGTAGTATTTCATGTAAAACACAGTTGTAACAGCCTAAAAAGAAGCCATTCGCATTATCCAAACAGTCTGATATGATTATATATTAATAGAATGGCAGTACACATGCCCGACATCCCGTGTAATATGAAGTTATTGGTTCAATCGCGTTGATTCAAAGAAAGCTTTAATTAAAAAGCTGACCTCATTACAGTGTAGCTTCCTGTAGAGCACGTGCAATGTGACGTCACATGCTATGTCAATAACTTGAAGCACACTGAATGAATTAGTACAGTCGTGATCAGAACTGTCTTCAATAACGACCAACGTGAGTAGGGGCATAATTAGCTTTTTCGTCTGTACAACGTATGCTATGAAATACGCTTAGATCCACGTTGAACTTGGTTGAACTCGGTCTCGCGAAACAAAAATTGAGCAGGCGGAACTATAAAAGCTTCCGAGTTGTTATAAGATAAAAGGTGTGACCAATGGAAACTTGGGAAATCTCAGACAAATATGACAGCAATTATTATCCATCAATCTAAATTTAGTTAATAATCATCGCCATTCCATACATTGTTGCAACTTACAAGTATTCAATCAAGACTTTTACACCGCATGCAAATGTTCCACACATGGTCATAATGTTACTCTAAGTCATCACCTTTGATCTTTTTGTCAAAACAACTACCGGTATACATCAAAGGAAGCACACAACCGACGTCGGCAGAAATACTGTGGCGACAGTGTGTATATATTTATTTGATGTATTTGGCTTTGAAACTCTGCGGGATAGGGAGTGCATTGGGTGTATATAGGTCCATTATAGGAACAAACGCACAATATATATAAACATCGGAATCGGAAATCGGCCGATTGTGCCTCCAGTTATCGGAAATCGGTCCGATAAGCTTTTTCATTATCGGAACATCACTATTAATTTTAACAAAAATATAAAGTGGAATGTTTTTTTGCGACATAAAACATAGAGACAATCAATCACCAAGTACAATTAAAGTGCTGACGATTTTTCGTTAACTAACTGCAAGATAACTAGCTCATCTCCAAAGAGATGTATTCTAGTGATGTCACCACCATGTCGGTTCCGGTATGCACTTTCGTTCAGCATCTGTATTCTTGCAAAGATATAAAATAAAGTTGTCCTCGAAAAATTCCTGTCCTCATCAACTTGGCATCATGTCCTTCGCTTTTCTTATATATACTCAACATGTCTGCCTTCTTTCTGAGGAGATAACTCAACATAAGCGATGACTTGCTTTTTGTTGGATCCTATTCACCTTAACTATTCTTATATCATGTCATGTTATCACAGTTTGTCATAAATTATTCTATATATATGTTTTTTGAGGGTATAATACATATTGTTTAATCCAATTAAGTCATGTGACTCATGATTAGAAGCCGAGACTAAATGTGTCTCAATAGAAATTTAGAGTATGGATGTAACATGGAATTTGTTACTAGAGCACACTTTGAATTTCAGTCTTGATTTTGATGTGGAGGAGAAAGGTGATGTGATAATCAACGATGATGATGATGATGATGAAATTAATATAAATTCTGAAGGAGCTGAAAATGACAAGGCTGATTCTCAGAAAACAGAGGGTGAAAAAATGTCTCAACCCGCTCAGCGTCCCTCTGTTGGTATGTGAAATGTTGAAGAAATAATTTTATACCATAATATTTTTATCAAAGATTAAGCATGAATTAGTGTTGTATCAACTGATTTTTTCTTAGAGCTAATTGGAACATATTATTGAACAACATCGATATATGCATCAACTAGGAAGCTTCTTCTAATCGCATTGGTATGATATCATATGAAGAGTGTAGTAAATCTTATGCAGTAGTGTATTCTTTTTGAAATTTTCTTTCTCAATTCTATGTATATCAATGTGATAATCCAATATAAACTTGGCCATTTGATAAGAAGTGAAAATTTGTTAAAGATGCTCTATCTCTTCTCAGCACCACTTCCAACAACAACATTTCTCCGAAACTTTTATGGGTAACTTTTCAGGATTTAGTCGTTAATATGGCTTGTTGCTATTCATCGGAAACTCTCACTGTATGCATTATTCCTCCCGAAAACATAGGAGAAATAATCGGTGTTACATGTCGCTTAAAGGTGTTTTAACCTCTTCCCCGTTGAATGATGTCATTACGCCGTTTGTTTGGCTGTTGATTTCTGGCCATTTTCAATAGGGAATATCTCGGAAACCATAAAACTGACTCCATAGAAAGGCTTTTACCATTCACAATCCTAGAACAGCATACACTATTTAAAACCTTGAGATACAATGATTCCGATGCACAAATTTCTGTGTTGCAGTTATGAATAATAAGCGACTGCTGATGTGCAAGTCTGTACTCAGTCACAGTGTGACATTTTACCTTGCTACAGACGTACAGTAATGCCCTAAATAATCGACTCCTTAACCACAGCAGAATGTGAGAGCTTTCCGATGAATGGCAACAAGCCATATTTCCGACGAAATCCTGAAAAATTACCAATAATTCTGCTGTGGTTAAGGAGTCGATTAATTAGGGCATTACTGTATAAAAGCCAACAAGTTAAAAGATAGATTCCGTATCAAAAATTCCAAATAAATAAACATCACAGCTGATTGGGTAATATTCCAAAATCTATTTTCAGTCCCTGTCCTTAGAAAAAAATGATTTCCTGATGACATAAGCTCCTGTTGACTGGGCTTTTACTAAAAATTTGTATACCCTTCAATCTATACAGAAAATTGCAGAAGTGATACACCATTTTAAACTCCCCTTATGATGCAATGAACCCTGCACTGAGTGAGTGCCCACACTTTGCATATGATGTGATATTTTTCTTCTACACAGGCGAGAATGGCAAAATGGCTTGGCCAACACCAACAGAGCTGAATACAAGATTTAGGAGGATTATCACTGGATATCAGAGAAACTACAAAAAGAATCTGCTAAAAACTGAACAGCGTGCAAAAGTAACTATTCTAAATATCAAGATTTTATTAAACTATTGAAAGGTTTTATTCGCAATATTGGTCATAAATCAAAGTATTTTGATACATTGGAAGTATTTGCTTATGTCCCATTGTAAATCTGTTTGATTAGGTATATTAATTCTTTGGGCTTAGAAAATCCTATAGTTGTGAAAAGAAGTCTAGTAGATGCAACGGTCACATTTTGACAGAAGCTTCAATTTAAATTAAGATTTACTAGAATGCCTGATATGGTACCCATGCAAATTCATAAGTATTCCGGGGTTGTGTATTGACATTGACAAAGACGGCAACCGAGTCAATTACTTAACAACATACACTTTTTATAAGATTTTATTATCCATGAAACCGACAGGTGTTGTGAACTTGGAAATTATCAGGCATGACGTTGCTCAAAGGAGGTGGTAACCAGAAAACTTCATTTGCTGATGGCTAGGCATTGATGAGTTAATATGAATTCCCTATGAATCAAGATAAGATCAAAAACATTATTCTGTTCTAATGCTCTGTTATCAAATTGACTTAGTAATTAATTCCCTGCCAAGTCTAGAGAGTTTTTCTGTGGAATGTCAAGTTGAATCTGCTAGTATGTAGTAAAATGCATTTGTCTAAATATGAGAAATACTCCACTCATTACATGCCTATTTTCAGAAAAATCAGAGAAGAGAGTTGGCAGAAACTGTTCTCCGGGAGCGAGAATATAAGCGCAGAGAATTTCAGCAAAGGTGAGATATCGTTCTCTCAACAATCGGGTTCGAAATTTAGAAGTCTGATTCATTCATTTATAATAGTTTTAATAATCATTCTTATTTTGGTATGGGTTATCAGTTGTCGCATAAATAGTCTTAAATCATTTGATTCTGATCATTCTGACTGAAGCTACTAGGGCCAAAAATATTTATCTCTGTTTTCTGTGACCTAAAACCCCCTTAAATTTAAATTCATTTTATTAATTTTTTCCACTAATTAAATAAATATATAACAGTTTTGTATAGCGTAAAACCACCGAAGTGCTCTAAAACGCTTGACATGTTAAACATAAAATACAATTGCAAATATAAGACATAATTATGGACATCAACAAAATATAGAACTATATTTAAAGTGTTACTAAGAAATCCAAAAGCGCATAAAATTACAAATCGAAACAATTATTAAAAATTTACTGGTAATTTAGGGGTGATAACATGCTAAAGACAATGCTAACAGCGAAAAAAAAAACATGAAAAGGGGGGTAAAATGGGGAAAGATCGGGAAACGAGTAAAATTGAATTGAAAAATATTGATGAGACTAAGGTGCTTAATTAGTGATCCAAACAGTATAAAAGATAGAATATTATCAACAGGGAGTATTTGCATTAGTATTTTTTTGTTTTGTTGGTATTTTAAGATAAAAATAAAAACAGTTATTAAACAGATATGTACACGAGTTAAGTTCAGTTGGTGTTTTTCTTGGTTGATGCGCACGACGTTAGTTTTCACCTGATATAGCCTGGAACACCCTAGCTGACCAATGCTACTCTCTAACGTGCTTACAATAAAATTGTTCATTTCCATTAAACTTTAACATTTTCTTTACTAAATGGAATTGCCCAAAAAAGTATATAAAAGTATACATTGGAATTATTATTATCCATCTGGAGGGGGTATTCAGGAAATGTAAGCATGCAACAGATATTCTAAGAGTTAATACAAGTGCAGAAAGATTTTTATTAATTGGTGGGAAATGTTCCGATAAGTTTAACACAACAGCCTATTCTGAACATTTCCTAAACTAACCTGGTTTCCAACCTATGATACTCTAATGATGATTTGCCATGCTAATACAGAGAATTTACTGCAGCTGGATGTGCCGGCTTGTGAACCACAATGAGTTGACAGTAAGCATATCTGAAGAGAATCTGTTAAGATAGTCATCTATATCTATTCCTCTATATAGCTTCACCCTTTCTATACTAGATGGATTCTCCCACTTAGTTATAAAAGTATATATTGAAATGGTCTATTATTTATTTGGAGGGATGTTCAGGTCATAAAAGCAGACTACAGATGCATGAAAAGATATACAATTGCAGAAGAATTCCTATTCATCGTGATTACTGCTATCTGAACATTTCCTAAAGGAACTACTCAGCAATGAGTATTTAGTAAAGAAAGCGTTAAAGGGACCCAAGGCACTCACAATGGGTAAATGTGCAAAAATTATATTCGTCTGTAAAAACAACACCACCAAGAAATAGATGGAGTACTTAAATAGATAAACTTAATTATTAATTGATAGCTCTCCAATAACGAAATTCCACGTACTGTTACTGTGATTTGTCAACATACATTGCTAATCGCATAGTAAGTTCAAATAATTGGTCTAAATATGATTTTTCAGAATATGTTTCAATGCATTGACCTTTTCCAATCATTGCCGTCAAATGTTGATTAAATTTTATTGGATTAATTGGACATTGATCCATAATGCCACTGTAACAAATGTTTACATAACAATGGTTTTGATATGTAAAATCTCCTTATCGGAGGGTTATTAATAATGATAATAAGAACAAAGTTCATCTATTTCCACATGTACTTGTTAATGACAGAATCACTAGTCGTCCGTTGTCCTTCTGTCTGTCTGTCTGTCTGTTTGTCTATCTGTCTGTCAACAATTTAAACATCTTCGCCAGAACCATAAGACCGAATGGGTTCATATTTGGCATGGATGTTCCCTAGGTGATTCAGATTTGTTCAAATGAGGTCACTGGGTCAAATAATTGTGATTCCAGGGCCATATCTCTTTCCCTCCATAGTAATTCTTAAAACAACTTTTCAATGGGTTCATATTCGGTATGAAGGGTATTATTTTATTAGCAATCAATGCCATAAAATATGATTAAAATACTATAATTTGTCACCATTTGAAACGTCTGTCTCAGAAGATGCCCATAGAGAAATAGAAAATAGCTGAAATATCCCCCCCCCCCCTTATGGCTCCCAGAATGCAACAGAATTCAATTTAAAAAGGTATTTTCAATGGAAGGGAATAACTATCTTTAAGATATAGAGCTCTTCCCCCTCCATTGAAAATAATACACTTTATACTACAAAACTGATTAAACTTAAGCACAAAAACAACATATTCACAGTTTATAACGCAACGAAGTTAGGGGGGGTATACTGGAGTCAGCTTTTCCGTCCGTCCGTCGTCCGTCCGTGGACACAAATTTGTCCGGAGTTTTTCTCAGTCGTTTTTTGATCAATTTCCGTGAAACTTGGCACAGACATCAACCACCATGGGAACCTGTGCACCTGCGATTAGGTTACACTGGTGTAAATGTTTTCCATAGGCCTCAGTGCTAACGTTTTAGCGTATAGTGTTGGCAATATAAATGTTGGGTCCAAAGTTTTCTTTAAATCTGAAAAATTGACATTTTGGGAAACTTTTTACACAAAAAAATCATGTCTGTCTAGCAGGGAATTCGCCTTTAAATCTTATGTTTTCGTAACTAGTGTCAGAACCGCATAAAAAAATACAGTCATATTTTAGACCACACCAAAAAATTCAAACTTCACTACAAAGGGTTAATTCCTGTGCCAATGGTTATTTTACCTATGGGAAATCATAGGGAAGAGGTGTGATGATTTTTTTATGTGAAAAGCACACAAGGCTATTGACCAATCAGGGCCCAGTGTCTATTTTATTCTCTCCTATATATTCCTCCCGCATCCGCTAGATGTCACTCGGAACCTTATTTACACCAGTGTAACCTAAAGCGATAGCCCGCTTTTTTGCGGAATAATTGTAACTCCCTACATTTCTTCAGAATTGCCCATCCATGGAAAAAATGTGTTCAAAAACAATATCACGTCTGTGGTTCTTTATTTATCACACACAATTTAACCCCACCCCCTTTAACAAATTATTCATCAAAAAAGCACAATTTTCCACCACCAGTCATGTTCAGGCCCCATTTTCACTCAGTTTTAGGGGTCTGGTGTTGCAAACTTGGATCAGCTATGGAAGACTGTTCAATATTCTTTCCATGAGAGAACTTCTGGTGATGTGAGGTCATTGAGTCCAGATCTGATCAGCTGAGCATCAAGCGCATGACTTTATCAGCACATTGAAGAATAAAATATGACATTTTCAGGTCTGCAAGGGTGATCCAAGATAACTGGATGTGGGTGTATATTGAATTAGTTGAATAAAGATATGCTCTCTTTGAATTGCTGAAGCATTTTCTTAAATGTGTCCAAGTTTTAGTGCTATTAACCTTCAAATGACCATACCCACCAGTGGAAATGACACACTTTTATGATATATATCTGTATATCACTGGCTATAAAATCCAAAATACTTGTTAAATTAGGTTCTTATAACAATTGATATATGTGTCGTTGACATGCCCATGTTATGGGTCATTTGCATTATCATGTGACTATTACCACCTTGAAATTTTTTGAAAATACCTTGAAAAATTGGCATTTTTTATGAAAAATCTGACTATTTTTTTGGCTGATGTAAGTGAAAGAAGGCATCAGCAGCAAGAATAGCCACATCGAGCATGAGATATTCATTGGACTGAAAGACCAGGCTCTGTAAAATGCATTAAAATGCTTTAAAGTGACTCCCAGGAATCAAAAATGATAAAAAGCTATTTTTTCCCTTTAGGTTACACTGGTGTAAATGTTTTCCATAGGCCTCAGTGCTAACGTTTTAGCGTATAGTGTTGGCAATATAAATGTTGGGTCCAAAGTTTTCTTTAAATCTGAAAAATTGACATTTTGGGAAACTTTTTACACAAAAAAATCATGTCTGTCTAGCAGGGAATTCGCCTTTAAATCTTATGTTTTCGTAACTAGTGTCAGAACCGCATAAAAAAATACAGTCATATTTTAGACCACACCAAAAAATTCAAACTTCACTACAAAGGGTTAATTCCTGTGCCAATGGTTATTTTACCTATGGGAAATCATAGGGAAGAGGTGTGATGATTTTTTTATGTGAAAAGCACAAGGCTATTGACCAATCAGGGCCCAGTGTCTATTTTATTCTCTCCTATATATTCCTCCCGCATCCGCTAGATGTCACTCGGAACCTTATTTACACCAGTGTAACCTAAAGCGATAGCCCGCTTTTTTGCGGAATAATTGTAAACTCCCTACATTTCTTCAGAATTGCCCATCCATGGAAAAAATGTGTTCAAAAACAATATCACGTCTGTGGTTCTTTATTTATCACACACAATTTAACCCCACCCCCTTTAACAAATTATTCATCAAAAAAGCACAATTTTCCACCACCAGTCATGTTCAGGCCCCATTTTCACTCAGTTTTAGGGGTCTGGTGTTGCAAACTTGGATCAGCTATGGAAGACTGTTCAATATTCTTTCCATGAGAGAACTTCTGGTGATGTGAGGTCATTGAGTCCAGATCTGATCAGCTGAGCATCAAGCGCATGACTTTATCAGCACATTGAAGAATAAAATATGACATTTTCAGGTCTGCAAGGGTGATCCAAGATAACTGGATGTGGGTGTATATTGAATTAGTTGAATAAAGATATGCTCTCTTTGAATTGCTGAAGCATTTTCTTAAATGTGTCCAAGTTTTAGTGCTATTAACCTTCAAATGACCATACCCACCAGTGGAAATGACACACTTTTATGATATATATCTGTATATCACTGGCTATAAAATCCAAAATACTTGTTAAATTAGGTTCTTATAACAATTGATATATGTGTCGTTGACATGCCCATGTTATGGGTCATTTGCATTATCATGTGACTATTATCACCTTGAAATTTTTTGAAAATACCTTGAAAAATTGGCATTTTTTATGAAAAATCTGACTATTTTTTTGGCTGATGTAAGTGAAAGAAGGCATCAGCAGCAAGAATAGCCACATCGAGCATGAGATATTCATTGGACTGAAAGACCAGGCTCTGTAAAATGCATTAAAATGCTTTAAAGTGACTCCCAGGAATCAAAAATGATAAAAAGCTATTTTTTCCCTTTAGGTTACACTGGTGTAAATGTTTTCCATAGGCCTCAGTGCTAACGTTTTAGCGTATAGTGTTGGCAATATAAATGTTGGGTCCAAAGTTTTCTTTAAATCTGAAAAATTGACATTTTGGGAAACTTTTTACACAAAAAAATCATGTCTGTCTAGCAGGGAATTCGCCTTTAAATCTTATGTTTTCGTAACTAGTGTCAGAACCGCATAAAAAAATAGTCATATTTTAGACCACACCAAAAAATTCAAACTTCACTACAAAGGGTTAATTCCTGTGCCAATGGTTATTTTACCTATGGGAAATCATAGGGAAGAGGTGTGATGATTTTTTTATGTGAAAAGCACACAAGGCTATTGACCAATCAGGGCCCAGTGTCTATTTTATTCTCTCCTATATATTCCTCCCGCATCCGCTAGATGTCACTCGGAACCTTATTTACACCAGTGTAACCATTATGACGTCTGTCGGACTTTTTTTGGTGGAGTTATCCCCCCTTTTTCGACTTAGAAATTTTTCGCAACATGTATACTTTTGTCCGAGCTTTTATTCCTACATTTTTCGGTCAATTTTTTTAAAACGTGGCACAGATATTTAGTACCATGGGAACTTGTGCACCTGTGATTATGACGTCTGTCCGCCATTTTTTGGTGGAGTTATCCCCCTTTTTCGACTTAGAAACTTTTTTTGCAACATCCATAATTTTGTCCGAGCTTTTATTCCTACATTTTTCGGTCAATGTTTTTTAATCTTGGCACTGATATTTAGTACCATGGGAACCTGCGATTATGACGTCTGTCCGACATATTTTGTGTGGAGTTATTCCCCTTTTTCGACTTAGAATGTTTTCGCAACATACATAATTTTGTCCAAGCTTTTATTCCTACATTTTTTGGTCACTAGGTTTAAGATTAGGGTTATGGTTGTACACCTGCAATGTGAACTGTTATTTTATTATTTTAACTAAATGTTTACTGACATGTGAAACATCTTAGTATTTTAAAAACGGGGGTATCCGTAGTCCCATTGGGACAGTCACACCTCTAGTTAATATTTGTTTTTATCTGGATATCTTCATTTATTGGTTCTTAATTATATATTATCTGAACTGTGAAACTTGTATTATGTATATAGTGAAGCAAACCTTGAAACAAATGCCCATTTTATTGTAGGAAAATTGGTTAGATGAAGAGTGACCACACTTGCATGTTTACATGACTTCAGACACACATGATGTAAATCCATGTGTGGATCACAATTATAAACATTGTCTTATTTGGATACATGAATATTAATGAGCTTTCACAAAATTCCTAAGTTAATTTAGAGTACCAGTGTCATCAGATGTAAATGAAAGAAATGAGACAGAGTCTGGGTGTTTATCAGACTGAACCTAGGCATACTTGTTTATGATTTGGTCCATTAGTTAACCTCTTTGTATACTTGTGTTATTTCAGTAAATGGTCGAGGAGAGAGGAGTCTGACTTCTACAGATGTGTGTCGACTTATGGTGTGGAATATTATGCAGAGAACAGAAGATATCATTGGGACAAGTTCCGAAGTCTGGCCAAATTAGAAAAGAAATTTGATGACACCCTGACTGAATATTTCCATGCCTTTATTTATATGTGCAAACGCGTCTGTCACAAGCTCATGCCTGACGGTTAGTAGCTACTGGTTCCTTTAAATTGAAGGAAGATTTTATGGCAGACCTTCAATATTCAGTGCAAATCTAGAATTCCCTCAATTTCTTTGGATATTACAAAAATAAATTTGTTTCATACTCATTCTTGAAACAATTTGAGGAATGGTTAATTTTGTCGCCTAAAATTTCAGTTACATCTCTAGGAACTTAGACATGTTTGGAAAATTTGATGGGGTTGTTAAAATAAAACAGCTGATTTAGTTAGGTATGGTTACAAAAAAAGGTTGTCGCCATAGATACTTCCAACTGTGTTGCTGCGTAGATATTTTTATCCTTGTGTTTCTGCACATATCTTATTGCTGTGCTTATATTTCAGATATGCCACCTAACCCAATCTTTGTTGAACCGATTACTGAGGAGCGAGCGAATCGATGTCTGGCTCGGATAGATTTGCTGAACAAAGTGCGAACCTCAGTACTGAAGCATCCTATGGTAGATGAGCGAGTGCTACTGTGTCAGTCGGCGTTTGATATGCCATCATGGTGGATCAATGGTCAACATGACAAAGAACTGCTGTATGGAGTTGCCAGGTAAGGACCCTGTGTTCAGTTCATTTAGCCCTTCCATGACTAGAGCTTCCTGAAATTTATCGAAAAACCCTGTGCCAATGCATTCTCTTATATATGTGAGTTCCCATAGGGAGCCTCGAATATATAAGAGAATGCATTGGCCTAACAATATTTACCTTGACCCTGTAAGCCAGTGCAGTCTCTTATATATTCGAGGCTCCCTATGGGAGACTCATATATAAGAGAATGCACTAGCACATAATCTTTAATGCTGCACCAGCGCAGCTCCCGTCATGAAAGGGTTAAGAAATGAATGTTGTTTGAGCGTGTTTTATTTAAGGTTAAGAAATTGTGGCAGTTGAGACACATTGTTCGTGCTTTACACTAAATGTGCTGCAATGTCCACAGCAACATTCTCTTAAATTAATCACTCGACTCAACTACAATCATTTCTTATATTTATATACCATTCTCCTTTAATTTTTATATATGCCAGTTTTTAATAAATGGGACATACAGTCAAACTTCGTTAAGTCGAACATCGGTAACTCGAATACCCCACTTAAGTCGAAGCCATTGCCTGGTCCCGGCTGAACTTGTGTGCAAAGCCAATAGAATAATCACAGTTAAGTCGAAGGTGGATAAGTCGAAATTCCCGTTTCAGTCGAAACGAAATTTGGTCCCACCAGCCAGCTTATAACACAAATTACTATGGTTAAGTCGAAGGGCCATCGGCGACGCATCGCCATGTGATTATAACTCAGTGTGCTTCTATTCAATTGTCAATTTCACCCATGTGAGGATTAGAAGTGTTGGCAGACGAAATGAAAATCATATTTAAACGGCCTGATATAGAGAATAATTTCATTCAGTCATGCTTTCCCAAAATGATAACAATGTTCCAAACGAAGAAATACGCCATCCATCTGATGATGGAAAAGAAGAAAAAATGGATGTTAAAAGCATCGAAGCTCGACCCGACTGTCGATGACGCTGCGACATTGCAATGACATTGTAATGCTTTATCTCATGACGCAAGCAAACATGACCGACGACCTTATGAAAATGCTGGGAATCGGCGATAAACTAAAGAATGATTCAACAACTAAATATATGCAGAAACCACAGTCCTTGATAACCAGTCACTTCCAATCATGAATCCCAATTTTTGTAAATACTAATGTAACCACTTCCAGGTCAAATGTACTTTTGTTATTTCTACCGCGAATTTGTTGATGTTTTCTTATCATATTCTGTGTTTTTATTATATTATTTAATAAATAATCAGAACAAATATCATCTCGTCTGTTGTATGTGATCAGCATAGTCACTGACTATTGATTTAGCGTGGGTATATAGCGTGCACACAGTTGAAAACAATTATTTCGGAATGAAATGAATTCGTCTAGTTGGAATTTGTGGTTACTAAATGGTCGAAGTGGTTAAGTCGAACACATGCATAACTCGGAAGTAATCCAACGGTCCCTTGCAATTCGACTTAACGAAGTTTAACTGTATTATGTTATTTGTCCATCTATCCATTATTGGTTTTCGGCTGATAACTTTAGTAAGTCTGAACCGAATGGAATTAAATTTGGTATGTGAGTTTACTAGCCCAAAATACCCGGTAAAGTTTGAATTTGGGTTCCGCCTGCCAATTTTAATCAGAGTTATGGCCCTTTGTTGGAATAACCATGGGTGTATTTTCCACGCCCTATCAATGCTCTTGTTAAAATTAGCGATTGATTATTCTATAGCCACGTATTTTAAAAACATGCCCAGTTAATATATCTACCACTTTTAGTCCTCTAGGTCAACAAGATGTGCTGTTGGTTCATGTTATGGTGTGTTTTATTGGGATATGAAATACATGATCCAATTTGCAGTTGACCAAGAACAGTATTTAGTGTAACACATTTGGGTTATGTAAATATTTACTGATAAACTGCTGTTTGTCGTTACATTAAATGTCATGAAGGATCTCAATTGAGTTTTACACTTGCTTTGAACCGCGAATTTGCACCTAGTTGTGAGACTTTTTATGACTGAAATTAATCAATTATATTCTGCAACGCAATTTTATTCAGGCTTGAATTTGGGGTAGTGCATGTACCGAACCACATCTGTTGTGCTGTTGAGGTTCATAGAAGACAGTTGAAAACAAACATTTTGCATGCAGTGCTAACACAGTTTGAGTATTGGAGACGCTGATGTGGCCTTTGCTAAAGTCAGTTCAAACTTCAGACTCAAAATGAGAGTATTGAATAGTTAATTTGAAATGTACTCTTTGAATTTGCATCAAAATAACATTCCTTTACTTGATATATTTCAGACATGGTCTATCAAGAACTGACCTCCATATCATGCAGGATCCTGAGTTCACATTCCAAGAGGCCATTGATGAGAAGTTAGAATCGATAACAAAGGCTCTGACTAAACTGCAGCAGATGAAGGGTTAGTTTATTCCTTTCATGACTGGAGCTTACTGAAATGTTGCGAAAACCCTGTGCCAATGCATTCTCTTATATATGTGAGGCTCCCTATGCACTTGCACATGATCTTTAATGCTACACCAGCACAGCTCCCATCATGAAAGGGTCATTCGCTCAATTAAGTTTATTCTCAAATCAGCATGGTATAGAAACTTGAAGAAATGTAATGGAAATTATTATACTTCGAAAAACTTATTTAGTGGACCATGAAATCAGCATGAGAATATCAAGAGATGTGAAACTCATATCCAAATAAGGTAGCACTATGTTATAACCATTTTGTTTTTTGTTTTTTGTATTTTTTGGGTGGGGAGACTCTAAATACAACAATTTTGGATTCCGGATTGCAAGTTTGATCAAGGTCAACTTCAGACTTGAGGCAAGTCAGATAAAATTTGCCCAGTTTCTTAAAAACAGAACCCTATTGATACCATCTTTATTGGAGGGGGGGGGGGGGGAGTAAGGAGCCAAGCAAGAATTCTTTTATCTACTGTAAAATCCTTTTGATTTGTGAGGGTCTGTTATTCGTTGATTTTGTGGTTTTGTGCAACCAACTAAATAATTTGCTCTTGCGTTGAATGTGCAAAAAAGCCACATAATTTATGAGATTGGGCATTTCGCCTGTTTTCGTCATGTCGAAAATGTATGCAGAAAAATGCAGAAGACGAGATGAAATGTTTTTTTTTCTCAATCCAATATCATTATTTACCGAATACAAAATTGATATGGTACATCATCTAATTTGGCTATGATACTTTGTATAACAATGCCCAATGCATTGGTTTACTAGTAACATCGTACAGACTACATAAGACAATAAATACCTACTTGGCCAAAGTTTTAAAGAAGCTGGTAGCTATTATGGTAATGATTGCGTGACATGCTTTCAGCGCAGGAATACCTTGGGGTCTAATTTCTCAAAAGTACACAAATATGTCATGCAGCTGCTATTGTAGGACCTGTTGATGTGCATAAAAATTATATCTGATCCACGAATTCATGTACTGACTAAAAGTATTTTGATAACAAACCACGAAAATTGATGCCAACGAAATCAAAGCCAATCATCGTATTTTGATTTATGTAAGAATGTTCTTAGTGTAACAAGCAACCCAGTTAATTTATATAAGACTAGCAGGTTAGCCCGCCACTGGCGGCATTCGTCCCATGGCTTTGTTCGAAAAAGCAATTGCAACAGGTTCCGAGACACTTGTGCTGCATTTGCAGCAAATTTCGGCAATAGTCAGAAACGACAATTTTAATTTAATTTTTTGTTTTTCAATGAGTTAATTATTTTGTTTTTCAATGAGTTAATTGTGCTTTTTTAATTTAATTTTTTGTTTTTTAAATTTTACCCGATTTTTTTTGGTTTTTCAAGGAGTTAATTGTGCCTATTTAATTTTGTTTTTCAATTTTACCCGATTTTTTTTGGTTTTTCAATGAACCCGTCCATGACACTTCCCGTATTTAGCAAGTTTGAGCTCAATCGGTTCGAGTCTATAAAGGACACACACATATATATGACACTTCCCGTAGGTAGCAAGTTTGAGCTCAATCGGCATTCCCTGGAATTTGCCAGTCACCAACGCGGCGTAATTTTGGTACATATATAGAGACCAATTGTCCATCGGCTGTCATGTGTAGTAAAGATGTCTTATAAGCCGACATTGCCGTGGGGATGCCCGTTCCTACACGCGTTTTCGATTCTATGAAGTACCCACATATATACACACACACATATATATATATATACACACACATATATATATATATATGCACACACACATATATATATATATATATATATATATATATATAAGTAGGTCTCAAAATATATAGTATAGATTGGCAGATTCCAGTAGCTTTATAACGGTATATCTGGGGAGAAATCTGATGCTATATTCGTGATTATCTGGGATGATTTCGGTATATACCAAAGGTATATACCGGTACTGTAAAAACAAAGCGCGCCATCCGTGCTCGCAGGGAATAAATTTCGAGCGATAACGTTTGCGTAAATACGAAATTGTGAGTGTTGGTTTGTAACCGGGATTTCTGAGAAGCATTATGCCTATAACTACCCCCCCCTAAGCCCTGACCTAAGTGTCATACATACTATAACAATGATGTTGTAAGAGCTCCAAGAAATCTGCCCGCATAGGCAAGCACTCAATGTTCCCGTATAACTATGCAGATGCTAATAACGTTGAATGGGAAACAGACGCTCTTTATAGAGATGCGTCAAAAACAAACGCTCATTAAATAATCACTTGATTAACCCACGCCGTGCCTTTGCGGTGATTTGAGATTGGAGAACGGGTGCTCTGAGCTTCTCTAAACCGCGACCACGGTCGTGTCGGTGGGATTTGACACTTACATAGGAAGTTTGAGCTCAATCTTTACACGCGTTTTGGATTCTATGAAGTACACATATACGGAGTTCTCAAAATATATAGTATAGATAGACTATATAAGTTACCAATGATAACCTTAATTTCAGAAATAGATGAAGATGACAGCATGGATGCCCAGGTGAAATCTGAGTTTAAGACGGAAGATTTGGAGCCTGGCGAAGTGAAGGTGAAGGTCAAACCTGATCCAGAAAGCCTAAGAACTGACTCAGCAGTAAAACTGCAGGTTGTTAATGATGAGGATATGAAGGATGAAGAAGATGAAGGAGTCGATCTTGATGAATCGAGAGATAGCATGGTATTATTAGCTATAATCTTTCAGGGTTCCCACAAGTTGATCTAGATGAATCATTCGAGAGATAGCATGGTATTATTAGCTATATTCATTCAGGGTTCATGCGGGTCAATCTCGATGAAACGTTTGAGAGATAGCATGGTATTATTAGCTATAATCTTTCAGGGTTCCCACAAGTCGATCTTGATGAATCATTCGAGAGATAGCATGATTTTATAAGCTATATTCATTTAGGTTTCGCTGTGATCGATCTCAATGAATCAAGGGATAACATGGTATTATTAGCTATAATCATTTAGTTTTCCCCACAAGTTGATCTTGATGAATCATTTGAGAGATAGCATGGTATTATTAGCTACAATTATTCAGGGTTCCTGCAGGTCGATGTCAATGAAACAAGAGATAGCATGGTATTATTAGCTATATTCATTCAGGGTTTGCATGGGTCAATCATGATTCAAGAGATAGCATGGTATTATTAGCTGTATTCATTCAGGGTTTGCATGGGTCAATCATGATTCAAGAGATAGCATGGTATTATTAGCTGTATTCATTCAGGGTTCGCGCAGGTCAATCTTGATGAATCAAGAGACAAAATGGTATTATTAGCTGTATTTATTCAGGGTTCGCGCGGCTCAATCTCGTTGAATCAAGAGAGAACATGGTATTATTAGCTATATTCATTCAGGGTTTGCATGGGTCAATCATGATGATTCAAGAGATAGCTTGGTATTATTAGCTATATTCATTCAGGGTTCATGCGGGTCGATCTCAATGAATCAAGAGATAGCATGGTATTATTAGCTGTATTCATTCAGGGTTCATGCGGGTCAATCTCCATGAATCAAGAGACAACATGGTATTATTAGCTGTGTTCATTCAGGGTTTGCATGGGTCAATCATGATTCAAGAGATAGCATGATATTATTAGCTGTATTCATTCAGGGTTCGTGCGGGTCAATCTCGATGAATCAAGAGACAACATGGTATTATTAGCTGTATTCATTCAGGGTTTGCATGGGTCAATCATGATTCAAGAGATAGCATGGTATTATTAGCTATATTCATTCAGGGTTTGCATGGGTCAATCATGATGATTCAAGAGATAGCATGATATTATTAGCTGTATTCATTCAGGGTTCGTGCGGGTCGATCTCAATGAATCGAGAGACAACATGGTATTATTAGCTGTATGCATTCAGGGTTTGCATGGGTCAATCATGATTCAAGAGATAGCATGGTATTATTAGCTGTATTCATTCAGGTTTCGTGCGGGTCAATCTCAATGAATCAAGAGACAACATGGTATTATTAGCTGTATTCATTCAGGTTTCGTGCGGGTCGATCTCAATGAATCGAGAGACAACATGGTATTATTAGCTGTATTCATTCAGGGTTTGCATGGGTCAATCATGATTCAAGAGACAACATGGTATTATTAGCTGTATTCATTCAGGGTTTGCATGGGTCAATCATGATTCAAGAGATAGCATGGTATTATTAGCTGTATTCATTCAGGGTTCATGCGGGTCGATCTCAATGAATCGAGAGACAACATGGTATTATTAGCTGTATTCATTCAGGTTTCGTGCGAGTCAATCTCGATGAATCGAGAGATAGCATGGTATTATTAGCTGTATTCATTCAGGTTTCGCGCGGGTCAATCTCGATGAATCGAGAGACAACATGGTATTATTAGCTGTATTCATTCAGGTTTCGCGCGGGTCAATCTCAATGAATCGAGAGACAACATGGTATTATTAGCTGTATTCATTCAGGTTTCGCGTGGGTCAATCTCTATGAATTCGACGAATCAAGATATAGCATGGTATTATTAGTTGTATTCATTTCAATTGAAGTTCGTTTTTTATCAGCCAGGGCCTCGATTGGTTTAAAGCTATATAATGTTGAACAGAAATGTCACTAAACAATTTTATTTAGCTCTTCTAGAAAAGATAAGGAGGGCATTTTGTTTTTAGCTCACCTGAGACGAAGTCTCCGGTGGAGCTATAGTCATCACTCCTCGTCCGTCGTCCATCCGTCCGTCCGTCAACAATTCTTTGAACATCTTCTACTCTGAAACCGTAATGCCGAATTGGTTCATATTTGGTGTGGATGTTCCCTAGGTGACTCTCATTCAGATTTGTTCAAATGAGGACACTGGGTCAAATAGTTGCGAAGCCAGGGCCATAACTCTGTAATTCTTACAACGACTTCTTCTCAAATTTCATTTGGCCGAATGGGTCCATATTTGGTACAAAGGGTCCTTGGGGGACTGTTATTCAGATTTGTTCAAATGAGGTCACTGGGTCGAATGTGGGCGGAGCCAGTGACATAACTAAACAAAAAAAAAAAAATTGGTCAAATTCAGATTTTTTGAATTTTCACCATACTCAAATTAACAAACAAAAAATTCATTTTTTAATCATTTTATAAAATTTGAAAAAAGTTACACCATTATAACATCTGCAGAGTTATGAAACTTTAATCTTTAATCTTCTGAAATTACAGAAATATTCCATTACCCATCCCCCCTCCCACATGGCCCAGACCCACCCCCACCCTGCAGTGGCCTGCACCCAACCAACATCCCTTCCAATGGATATCATTTCCAGCTTCCAACTTTAATACCTGTTCTATTAAAGTTGCAGATATCTCTTTGTGGATAAACAGAGAGAAACACATGTCATTAATCAAGATTAGAATAATATGTCACTGACAGCTTGTATAAACATACTGCTAGCAATTTTAAACAAACTGCCTGAATTTAGTGTGTCTGACATTTGCAGAATGAGGTTCCCAGAGGGTGAATTTAGTGATGCTATCCCACACAGTGGGCTAGCATCACCAAATTCACCCTCTGGAGACCTCATTTTGCTTAGGCCTCATCTTCTGGGAAGTATCTATAGTATCAAATTAACATTGTTTTTAGTTACATTTCCCTTCTAGGAAGTTTCTATATCCCCTAATTTGCAGAAGATAAAATTCATAATTGAGGTGCCCAATGGGTGAACATCAACTTCCAACTGGGGAACTTCAATGTTATCCTAGGTCTGCCATAGCAGTTGAGGGCCTTAGCAGAATGAGATCCCCAGAGGGTGAATTTAGTGATGCTAACCCACTCCAAACGAAGGACAGTTTCACTCTTAATAGGCTTCCTTCACAAGGACCATCAGGTCTATTTTACTGATATTTATCATATGTATGAAGGGTTCTTTTGTGTCTGGGATTCAAATTTATTCAGATGGGGTCACCAGGTTAAATAGGGTGGGACCAGGGACATAACTATATGTATGGAGCAATCAGGAGGATCCTTTCGTGACTGAGATTCAGATTTGTTAAAATGAGGTCAACCGGTCAATCTGACATACATGTATTGTGTTTTGGGTCCATGGATAATTGGGCTTCAGACATGTCTAAATGGTTTTAGAAAAAGGCGCTTGTGAGATTGAAAATTTCCAACAATTGAGAAAGTTTGAGGTGTCAGTTGTTGTGAAATTTCAACCTAAGACTTGGGAGTCTGTAGCCCGGTCGGGAGGGGACTTGTTGAACTGGAGGAGGGGGGGGGGGGGGTGATCAGTAGTGTACATTTGGTAATTTCAAGGTGGATTTTCACCAATCTATATATACGTGAAGTCTCTCTAGCACATATCCTGTTTAGAGCTATTTCTTTTAAAGTGATAATGAAAAGTTCTGACTGTTGTGGTCTCCAGAGTCCCAGTCTTATCAGTCTTTGCAGTCTGGTGAGCGACCCACAGTCATTGACTGTCTTGTCTTTTTTTGCACTACAGTTATATATCGCCAGGAAAGGCTATATTATACAAACTACTATATTCACCCATCAGTAAGCCCATTCCTGAGGATAAGTCCAATCTACGTTTTTGCTCCCAAAAAAATCATGAGGTGGTCCTCGAAGATAAGCCCATCCCCATGTTTACAACTTAAAGGGCGAGTATACATTGATGTCAGGTTAACTCTGAATGAAGATGACAAAAAATCATGCACAAAAATAGCATAACTGCAGCTAATTTCCTTTGCAAACTCATTAATACTACCTGCCCCATTGTGTTTCACAAAATGCTGTATTACAGTATATAAGATGATCTTTGTGTCTTATTTTCAATATTTATATTACATAATAAAACAAATTATTTTCAATTAAATAAAATAATATACATCATGATTCATATAAAACACGATTTTATATTAACACTATGAATGCAAACTGCGATTTTGCATTTTGCATGTGGGTGTCCTCGAAGGCCCAGTCTCAAGTTTTATTACACGCTTGTTCCTAGAAGTACAGTGTTATTGCTGTTCCATATTTACAAATCCGTATGGAACATATGTTCCATACGCATCTCGTTGACGTGAAATGACGACACGACGTTCGCCTCAACCATGAAACTGGAACTATTTAAATAAAAGAATAACCACACATGACAAACACGCCCTGTATGAGCCTAAATAAACCTTCTAATCCTGTATTTATAATGCACGGATTCCAGGATGCGAAGCGTGTAATAAACACAGAACGACACGATGTGTAAATTGGTTTGTCGATACGGCACGAGTGCTGTCGCTGAAGGATAGAACTCGAGGCACAAGCGCCTCTCATTCTATCCTTCCGCGACAGCACTCGTGCCGTATCGACAAACCCATTTACACATCGTGTCGTTCTGTGTATATATTAACTGAGTGCGAGCATCCATTTAGCATAGAAAGGGGTAAAACATACTCACTGACTATGACTCTGTGAATTTCTATGTCTGGCCTGTTATTCTATAGTGTTTCTCTTTTCTGTTATTTTTAAGGACTTGGATATAGGTAAACCAGATATACCATGTCCTAAGCTTGAGGAGAATGCAGTTAAATTGATAAAGATCGAGACATCGGGAAAGCCAGCTGAGCTGGAGAATAAGGGAGACGAGGCTACTGCAGATAAAATTGATATCAAAACAGAATATAAGTCTGATGATGAAAACTCCATGTCGGCAAAAGAGGAAAAGGTAACTGATTAGTACTAAGTAGCAGTGAATACCTCACATGTGTTTTATATATATATAGCGATATTTGATTAATATATCCAATTGTAATGGATTGTCCCGTCAGTTTTAAAAGTATACATTGGAATGGTCTACTTTTAAAAGTATACATTGGAATGGTTTACTCATCTGGAGGGGTGTTCAGTAGGGCTGCAACGATTCATCGCAGTTTCGGTGAATTGCGATGTTTACGCGGTTTGTTTCGTAATTATTCCGTTACGTTTTTGGTCCGTATTTCTGTAGTCTAAATGCATGCAGAAGCAATCTTAGTGAACTCTTTTCATTGGCTGTAACTGCAATAATTCTGTAGTTTCCTGTTCTGTTAACCAATCAAAATTCTTGTTCTTTCATTATATCGATGGTCGATGTCTCGATTACCTTTGAAATTTTAAATCAATAACATGTTGGAACTATCAGACCATTGTAGCATTATAGGTTCTCAACTGGTCATAGGCCAGGTAACTCCAACAATTGTCGTGCACTGGCGAAATTTAAATCGCCTGTATGGACACTTAGGTTTTCACGCCTTTGAGAAAGACGGTGTGTGGAAAATCGACAACACCAAAACAATATGCAAAAGTTGTAAACTGGTCCAATTTTCAGTTTGGAATGTATCGCGATGTGTATCGTATTGTTGCAAAAAATTGTGATACGTATCAAATCGTGATGTGGGCATATCGTTGCAGCCCCGGAAATATATAAGCAGATGACAGACTGATGACAAAAAGTTACTACAAGTGCAAAAGGATTCATATTCATTGGTCGTTTGTTAAACTTATTATCTGAACATTTACTAAGGAACTACTTGCTAAGTATATATTTAGTATAGAAAGGGTTAAGATATGATTGGCTTGGAAGCAAATAAGGAGCCAATTAGACTCGTTGTTTAGCTAACTGTGAAACATGAAGTATACCATGTGTGTGTTAATTAATTAGATATATAGTACACCACATTTTGATTTAATGCATTGTTTGAAATTCAATTATTTAGGCCGGAACATGTCTTAAGGCTTGAAATTGTTTTAATTTGTATATTTACGTTATTAATTGCTTGTTCCAATTAATGATTTAAGATTGTTCTTACGGTATTCAGGATGTGAAGATATCTTTGGAAATTATCAGTGACCGGCCCCATGACACTGATGTTGCAGACTACATTGGGAAAGGATATCCAACAAATCCTGCACTCGAGTGGCCAAAGGTATAATATGACTGCTAAACTGAAACATGTTCTGAGGCAGTTTCTGTCTATTTTTATAATCCTCCAGACAGGCATCTTTTGTTTATTATTTTTTAAAAAAGGAGGAGGTGTACTGTTTTGCACCGGTCCGTCCGATGTCTGTTCATGTCATAACTTGAACAGTTGTGCTCAGATCTCATGAAATTTGGTATGGATGTTCACTACTATGAGGACATTCTATAGAGGGTTCAATCGTTTTTTAGGGTTTTCCATTCTATGGGTATTATCTTTATTTATCTGGAAATGTTGGCTTTTTGGTCCGTCCGATGTCTTTTTGGGCCATAACTTGAACATAATTCTCGGATCTCAATGAAATGTGTTCTATGGATGTGTTGTTCACCACAATGAGGACATTCAATGGCGTGTTTTTATTTTTTTATGTTTCTGTTAGCAAAAAAGATATCCAAAATCATTAGGATGTGTTTTCTGATATGGTGGAAAAATATGTAATCATAAGCATGGATAGTGTGAAATAAAATTTTCCAATCAGAATTAATTTGTGCAGTTCAATAATAAATTAATATATCACATGAACCCCCTATTATATCATTTAAAAAGCCTTTACATATTTCCTTATATCTCACTAGTGATGAATAGGTGCGTGCTTCGCGGGATACTTGGCATCGCACCAAAAAAATTACCGCACGGATTAATATATTTCGAAAAGCCGAGCATGAGACCCACACAAGACATTACAAAATGATTGCTTTGTTCATTAAAGTTAATTTCTTGTCCAACTTCGTTGCGCTATTGAAGCACAAAAACAAAGTGGCAAATTGGGGGACTATGTTTTGTCGCCAGTCAGAGAAAGCAATACTGTCGTATACGGTTGTGAAGCGTCTCAGCCAATGCCATGCATGTATGCATTTTTCAGATTCTTCTAAAGATTTTGATGTGTTAAAAAGGCATAAAGCTCTAGTTTTTTTATGTGATATAAAAGATCTTCAACTCATTATGTTGGGATATGACTTGTTGTGAACAGTTGTGAATCAAATTTATCAAACTCGTTTCATATAATCTTATATCCCAACATAACTCATTGGAGATCCTCTATATATTGCTTATTCATAATCTATCAAGGGTAAAGCCAAACTTTTTTATTTTACTGCTTTACGGATCCGGCGACCATTTTCTGTGGCCCGACAAGGAAATAAAAATCAAATATAATTTTTGTTTTTATGTTTACCCATACCATAGTATGGTAAACATAGTGTCGTTGCCCGGATTGACCACTCGTCGTTAGTCCGTCCGTCCGTCCGTCTGTCTGTCTGTCTGTAGACACTTTACGCATGGTGCGATAACTGAAATATTTTCTATCTGATCGGAACCAAATTTTGTATATGAATTTCTCAGCACCAAATACAGATCGAGTTCGAATATGGGTTTGATCCGAGTTTTTTTTACGGAGTTATGGCCCTTTTTCAACTTAGAATTTATGCATGCTGCCATAACTCAAAAAGAAATTATCTGACCATAACCAAATTTGGTATGTGAGTTGCTCAACCCAAAATACATATCGAGTTCGAATATGGGTTTGATTCGATATTTTTTAATGGAGTTATGGCCCTTTGACATAGAATTCATGAATGTTTCGATTCTCAACTCAAAATACAGATCGAGTTCGAATATGGGTTTGATCCGGTACTTTTTACTGGAGTTATGGCCCTTTGATTATTTTATTCATCGCTAAAATATATCAAAGATACACAGGTGGCACTGTCTAGATAGTATCTAATAAATCAGGTTCAGGATGCTATGAAGTTGTCTCTCTCTTGTGTCTTCTCACACAGAGATATTATCCAGTTACAATACCATGAAGTTGTCTCTCTCTTGTGTCTTCTCACACAGAGTTAGTATCCAGTTACAATACCATGAAGTTGGTTATCTTGTATTGAGTTAATTAACTGCTAGGAGATGTGTTGGCTGTATCAGATATACTTTATACTCTATAAGTATCTCTGGCCATATCATAGGTGGAATGTTTATACTATTATATTTTATATGCATGGTTATTTAAATTTCATCTTAAAGGCATAATCTGGTTTCATTGTTTAATAGCATTACCATTGGAATTTTGTTGGTTTCATGGGAAGACAACTTTGGTTTTCAAAGTTTTAAAAACTTGAGAGCTCTGTATCAGTCTATGAGAACAAAATAATTGTTCATAACACTTTTAGTACTGTAGGTCTAGTTTGTTTTATCTATATATTAATGGAAAGCTTTTTCGACATTGATTTCAATTGATTACATATGTGAATTGAAAAATTAAAGTGGCACACCAGGTTTGATGTATTTTTCCTGTACTCTGCATGAGATAAAACTTTTTATGTGTACCTATACCATAGTATGGTACACACAGCGTCAATGTCCGGATTGACCACTCGTCTGTCCGTCCATCTATATCTGTCTGTCTGTCAGACACTTTAGGTATAATGCGATAACTCTAACATTTTCTATTTGATCGGAACCAAATTTTGTATATAGGTTTCTCATCCCAAAATACAGTTCGAGTTTGAATATGGGTTTGATCCGATTTATTTTAAAGGAGTTATGACCCTTCTTTTTGGATTTTTCATATTTTTTTAGATTGAATTTCCTCGCTCAATTTAACATAAAAAATATTAAAAAACTTTTATAATAATAAAAAAATTATTTAATTCAAAAAAAAAATTTGTCATTGACACTAATTTAGTTGTATTCCATTAATAAGGTGTGATGTCCTGTATTGAAAATATGAAGATTTTATTGCAATAGTTGCATGTAATATAATGATATCAATAAATTGACATGTGAACATCCAATATCCAGAGTATGAGAATACCTTTAATAGATGTCATTCCAAGCAAAATCTGTTATTAATTGAGTGATGACATATGTTACATAGCTCTAGGTGGGTGGTTGTATGAAGGTAAAGATGAACAACCTGCTGGCTGGATAATTGTTTATCCTATCTGTCAAATTTATTAATGGCTAAACAATTGGATCTCACAGTGAGAGGTCCTTGTGTGAATAGGGACAGAGTTATGAGATTTAAAACGACTCCTCCCCCACCCCAATTACTTTAACCCCTTCTTAAGACAAATTATTTGACCTTTTGATTTTAAGTTAGGTACTGATATATGTATTACTGTGATCATATCTTTGACCAATTATCAGTTATAGCTAATCGCTATCGCCAAGGTATGGGTTAAACATCTGCCGATCATGATCGGCCTCTCGTTTATTTTCACCGCCAACCGTAGCTGTTTCTTCTTATCAGTAACAAATTATCTAACCACATTTCACTGGTGATTAAAGATGTGTAGGACACACCAACTATCTATATCTCTGGCTTTAATTACTTTTAACTACATCCAAGATGAAAACTGAGAAGTCAGCTTGAGTTTATATGCTTCTGCCACCAAGATACCTGTATGCTTTCTATAAATCTTGACATCTCTTTAAAACTTTAAATGGCCTTTTGAATACATTTTGTATTCCTGGGAATTTATGGTGATCTTTATGACCAAAGACCAATAACAGTCCACAAGGTTTCTTAGATAGGAATGACAAGCCAATGAGTATGTGGGTTTGCTCAAGTTACACATTCACTCTTTATCACTAGCACTAATATCACCATTCCCATGTGTGTATTAACCCTCTATACTAAATACTCATTGACCAGACAAGTAGATTCCTTAGGAAATGTTCAAATAATAAGTTCAACAAACGGCCATAGACCGTTTTCTAAACTTATTATCTGAACATTTTCCACCAACTAATCCTTCTGCACATATATTATCTGTCGGCTACTTATTTTTCCATGACATCCATCCAGATGAATAATGGACTTTTTCAATGTATATATTATAACTGAATGGGGGAGTCCATTTATTTAATAATTAAAATGTTGAACAAAAACAAACTCTTTATTTCTGGATTTTTTCAATATTATTCAATAATCTGAGCTATGTTTCAAATAATAATACTGGATTTGAATTTTGTGATATACGTCTGAAAACTGTTCTCTGTAAGTGACTGACAGAGAATTATGAAGACACAATTGCCACCTTAGCGAATGTCCAAAAAAAATAAAAAATATTCAAGCATTTTTATTTTTATTTTTTTTCCGACCGACCCTACCAAAACAAGGTTAAAAAAATCCGTAAAGCAGAAAAATAAAAAAGTTTGGCCTAAGCAAGGCAACAACATTTTTTATAAAATCATATTAATTAAAATTCAAAGTTTATAGCAGTATTCAAAGTAAGTACAGCAGGAAACTAGAAACAAAAGCAGAATTATGGGTAATTTTTCAGGATTTAGTCGGAAATATGGCTTGTTGCGGTGAAAATAAACGAGAGGCCGATCACGATCGGCAGATGTTTAACCCATACCTTGGCGATAGCGATTAGCTATAACTGATAATTGGTCAAAGATATGATCACAGTAATACATATATCAGTACCTAACTTAAAATCAAAAGGTCAAATAATTTGTCTTAAGAAGGGGTTAAAGTAATTGGGGTGGGGGAGGAGTCGTTTTAAATCTCATAACTCTGTCCCTATTCACACAAGGACCTCTCACTGTGAGATCCAATTGTTTAGCCATTAATAAATTTGACAGATAGGATAAACAATTATCCAGCCAGCAGGTTGTTCATCTTTACCTTCATACAACCACCCACCTAGAGCTATGTAACATATGTCATCACTCAATTAATAACAGATTTTGCTTGGAATGACATCTATTAAAGGTATTCTCATACTCTGGATATTGGATGTTCACATGTCAATTTATTGATATCATTATATTACATGCAACTATTGCAATAAAATCTTCATATTTTCAATACAGGACATCACACCTTATTAATGGAATACAACTAAATTAGTGTCAATGACCAATTCTTTTTTTTAATTAAATAATTTTTTTATTATTATAAAAGTTTTTTAATATTTTTTATGTTAAATTGAGCGAGGAAATTCAATCTAAAAAAATATGAAAAATCCAAATTTCAAATTTAAAAAAAAAAGAAGGGTCATAACTCCTTTAAAATAAATCGGATCAAACCCATATTCAAACTCAAACTGTATTTTGGGATGAGAAAAGCAGAAAAATAAAAAAGTTTGGCCTAAGCAAGGCAACAACATATTTTATAAAATCATATTAATTAAAATTCAAAGTTTATAGCAGTATTCAAAGTAAGTACAGCAGGAAACTAGAAACAAAAGCAGAATTATGGGTAATTTTTCAGGATTTAGTCGGAAATATGGCTTGTTGCCATTCATCTGAAAGCTCTCATTGAGAGCTTTCCGATGAATGGCAACAAGCCATATTTCCGACTAAATCCTGAAAAATCACCCATAATTCTGCTACTGTTCCAAAATGGTGCTAAAAGATGTGGTCTCCTAAAGAAAATTAACTGTTCTAATGTATACTTTTATTCCAGGACCGAGTGATATTCCATAGACTAGAACACATTTGTTTCACCATTGAGCATGGCGAATGGCCGTTCACGAGGAAAGCACCGTATATAGCACCAGAATCTCGCAGCACCACACCTGTTGGTGGATCGCTGACACCCAAAGGAGAACATTCCGCAGGAGGAGACGAAGCAATAACTGATGTCATTCCTGTACGTTACTCTAATTTACATATTTTAGGCCTACCTGTTTATTCAGAGATGTTAATGCTGTCCTACCTTTTATGAGATGCAACAAACTTAGATCATGCCATGAAACTCGCTAGAGACTCTGGCAACGCCCAGAGAGATCATATTCCACCAGTTCAAAACTTTGGAACTTTATAACATAAAAAAAAATAACAGGTAAAAATTTCTTTGTAAGTATCTGTTCCTTAATATTTATTTCACAGTAGGTGAATGTCCCATTTCAAAATTTTGTGATTTAGGTGAGTCTATTTTGATTTGCGTTGCCTATGACCCAGGGTTTCTGCTTGTGGCAGATGGTTCTATTTAAGGTCCTTCCCCCCAGCCCATATTTTCTCTCATACAAATTCCCCTGCAAAATCCACGAATAATGGTCAGCTAACTCTGGCCACTTGTAAACCATTAAACATTACTCCCTGAAAAATAAATCTCTTCAAGGACACACACATCGACAGTGCATGTATATATGGCCCCAGCTCCGTCTGGACATTTATCCGTCTGTCCGGGCAGATATCTCAAACACCGGCACCGCTTGTTGGATCTGAATTAAATTTGGTATGGATGTACACTACTATGAGGGCATTCAATGGAGTGTTCAATCATTTTTTCTGTTCTAAAGTTATTCACCTTTCTTAACTGGAAATGTTGGGTTTTTTTGTCCGTCGATCAGATATCTCCACCACCGGTTGACGAATCTCAATGAAATTTGGTGTGGATGTTCACTACTATGAGGGCAATCAATCGGGTGTTCAATTGTTTTTTTTTTCCTGGTTTTCCGTTCTAGAGTCATCTTTGTTTATTTGAAAGTGTTTGTTTTTTGTCTGTATCTCCACCACCAGTTCACAGATATCAATGAAATTTGGTATGAATCTTGACTACTATAATGGCAATCAATTGAGTGTTCAATCGTTTTGTTCATGTTTTCTATTCTAGAGTTATTTATCTTTGTTTAAATGAAAATGTTTGTTTTTTTTCTGTCTGAGCAGATATTTCAACCAACTTTTCCATTGTGGGGATATGCCAGCACCGCCGGTGAAACCTCTCGTTTTAATGTTTAATGTTCCCAGTCAGAACTGCAAAAAGGTCCCGGGTTTTTATCTAATGGAATATGATCTCTACGGGTGAAGCTAGAGTTGAGATTCATGGCATGATTTACAACAAACTATATAAGTTTTCAGACAGGATTTTGCATGATAAATTAAGCATAATTTACAAATTGAATGATTCAAGAGTTCATTTATAATGAATCTGTTATTCATGAAGGGGATCTGTGATGTCAGTTGATAGAGCATCAGAGTTTAAATTGAATTTCAAAGCAGCCGAGTTATTGTCTTGAGTGTAGCATATAAACTGAAAGCTTTTACTTTTAATGCAGAACTTTAAGTTGTGAATTGTTACCAAATTAGATAAAATATTGTATACTAGCTGAATATTTATAATTATTCCAAGATGATAATTGTTATTTCTTATGACATAATTATCAAAGAGCTGCATGAAAACTGGTGAATGTGACTTTCTGATAAATAGTTTTCATCTTTTCATTCAAGGGTGAAGGTTTGAAGCTAACATTCCACAGAAGAGAAAGAGAGGCTCATGTACTTGCTCAGGCTCAACTCCAAGCCCTCAAAGGAACTCCGAACAAAGGACGACCAAGAAAAATGGATCTCATGTCAGAAAGATGTGAGTTGGTTTATATAAATCCGTTCTCATAATAATCTGGATTAACCCTTTCATGATTGAGGCTTCCTGAACTTTTGCGAAAACTCTGTGCCAATGCATTCTTTTATATATGTGAGTCTCCGACGGGGAGCCTCGCGTATATAAGAGAATACCTTGGCCTAACAATATTTACCTTATAGGCTAGTGCATTCTCTTTTATATGAGAGGCTCCCTATGGGAGACTCATGTATATAAGAGAATGCACTGGCACAGGATCTTGAATTATGCACCAGCGCAGCTCCTGTCTTGAACCCCAGAGTTAAAACTATGATTTTGTTTAACCCTTATTCCAACGTATCGTCTTTTGACGTCTTTTGTTGTAGCGTCCGTATCGTCTTTTGACGTCTTTTGTTGTAGCGTTTTCAACACTCGGATTTGAGACTCGAATAAAGAGTAATAATGACGATTTACATTGATTGTGTTTTGTTCTGCTGGTGGTTAAGATCATGAAGGGCACATATTAAATCCTTTCTTCCTTTGCTAGGCTTTAGATTTGCAAAATGTTTACTTAGAATACTGTTTTGGCCAACAAACGAAATAGAAACACGTGGTTTCGACGAAAACGAAAGTTGTTGTCAGAGACGCTTCCTTGTTGATTGCGTTATGCGTGGCCGCGAGGGTAATCTATGTAAAATATGACAACTTGAAATTTATATTTATATTGGATTATGTATTATTTCTTAAGTGGTGATTTTATATTTCCAAATGTGCAATATGAACATTTTCCCCAGCCGTAATTAAATCGGCCACAGCTAAGCAAAATATCAGCGTGACAGTTGCGGAACTGGCCATTGGGATGTTTTTCCTGTCGAGTTCCATTATGATTGTCACTTCACCGTGAAAACAGATTTTTATAATAATATTTTTTTTAATGGACTAACATCATAATGCAGGCACGTATTTCCACCTTGCCTTCCTAAATATTAAAAAATGTTGACATAGAGTATGTTCTCAGTCTCGTATTAGCTGACAAAATGAAAACAAACGAAACAGAAACACGTGGTTCACTGGTAGCGAATTTTCGACGAAGACGAAATTTGATCAATATTTAATGTAGGTGAACTTCTCCACAAACCAAATGTTGGGAAACATATTCATTTAGTGTCACAATTGTTGTTTAATTTGAGAACTCGAACATTGCAATTCCAAATTGATGACTCAAAGTGGATCTTTCTGCTTTTATTGCACAAATTTACTCTGCGAAATCAGGTTATGTCGGAGCATCGGAATATTATTTCCGGTTGTAATGTAACTACGGACGCGGCCGTTGTTGTGCTATCGGCGGGATTCTGAACACATAATTAAAACTTTTTAAAAATATATTATCTACAAATTTAGTATAATAAATTGATGAGATATTACTTTTATATGTCCATCTGTTCAAGATTTCAAATATACCGCGCAAAAGACCATCGACCCTGATCGATCGAGAAAGAAATCAATAAAAAAAAGTCAATATCTCCTGGTTTGACATCAAGTAAGCCCAATGCGGGTGCTTCTAAATAAAGGCGAGTTTACAGTTGACATGCAGATATCTCAAATTCATCTTGGGGAAACTTCTTTGCGTGTATGCATATATAATTACCGAGTATAAAGTAATAAGGTACTTATATCAACGCTATGTCGATAAAACAAAGAATATCCCAAGCGACACATTCGAGCACCTGCTGGCGACGTCTCAAGTTAGCCCACTGCCATTTCGAACAATTCGCGCTCGTTTTCTGTCATCTAATTAGCATCAATGGGGAAACTCCACCCCTAAACTTGAGCCAATGAAATCAGTTCAAACTTCTAATCATTGATGTCATTGGTTGTCAATGAAAACATTCTTAGAATCAACAAAAAGTGACCTTTGAACATGTGGTTTTTGCACGAAAATTTACAAACTTTCACAAAGCAACGTGACGTAATTGCTAATAATTTGCGCTTTTATCGGAAGTCTTTTTACGACTTTTGTCAAATCATGGTTTATATGATTAATGCACATCAAATATAAAGACATTTGGTTTAATTATTTGATTTATAATACGCTTTTTTGTTTTCAAAAATCATGAATTATTTTTTTTTCAATCAGGACACGAATCCGCGGGTAAACAAACTTGAAGGACATACTCGCATAGGCATACCGTAAATTTGCATAAAATGTCATTTTTGACTCACATGTGTGATAAAATGAAGATAGACGGTTGTTTATATGCACAATATTTAGTTCGTCTATTGGTTTATGTTTCCATTATCTTATTCACAGATGACACTTAAGTGAAAGCATGTTTGTTGTTGCATATCGGATGATACGCATGGCACATATACCTGTGGCCAGTATGGGGAAACACCCAATGATATTATAACGTCAAATTCCTGTTGGCTAACGTAATTACCTTCATACCTGGTGACGTTGGCTATATGACGTGGTTTAACTACATGTGCTGTTGGGAAAAGGGTTAAGGCCACAAAGTTTAATATCTGTTTCTCAGACACTTTTTTTTTCAAAATGGACAGGCAGGCAGGTTTCCATATTTATTTCTTAGCTACAAAATTACCCAGCAGGCAGGTTTTATTCCCACTTTTTTACGACCAAAATTTCCCATTAGGTCTGATTAGGTAGGTTTTTATGTGTTTACTCACAATTGTCAAAAATATTGTTGAGTGTGAATAATGACTTTTCATGATTAATGTTGCAACAGACTGTTGCACAACCCAAGTATATACAGTTTATACAAACCAAAAAGTAAACAATATTTTTGTAAGAAATAACAAATGTCAAATACAAGTTGAAATATATGCAGCTAAATTATGGCCAGTAGTGGACAGAGATTGTGGACATTGTATGAAATAAATTTTTTGTTTTTATTTATAGTGGGCCATAAACAGCACCCAGTGGGCCATATTTTTATGAGGAGGCAGGTGTCTGAGAAGCAGAACACTAATTATGAAATGTTTTGTATACATACTTTCGAACGAGCCATATTAATTTATTAAATGAACTGCGCTCTCCTCAGTGCTCATAGAATTGTGCAATTTAACAGATATTGGGCCGACTTGGTTATATGAGTTGAGAATTCTAATGAGCTTGGATTACAATATCCAATTTGATTTCAAGTATTATAGACATAAATAAGCTGCTTGGTCATAGCTATCCTATTTAACACTTTAAGACTTGCCTTGTGATGTTGTGAAACCAGCATTTAGGAATATTCATGGCTTTATAATATCTGTATTTCCAGTCCTCCAAATGCATCAAGGTATGAGGGATAGTCCAAATTCAAGTGATAACGAAAGCCTGTCAGAAGCTATGAGCTTATCTCGAGTGAGTACTCTTATATGTGATGTTAACATTGGCTTCATTGGAAGGGAATGGTCAGTTTACCCCTTTCTTTACTAAATACCCATTGACGAGTAGTTATCCCTTAGGATATGTTCAGATAATAAGTTCAACAAATTTATTGTTTGTTGGATTTATTATCTAAAAATTTTCCCACCAATGAATATGAATCATTCAACCCTTGTATTATCTTTTGGTCTTCTGTCGTCTGCTGTTATTACATGAATATCCTTCCAAATGAGTAATAGACATTCCGATGTATACCTTTATAGCTGAATGGGAGAGTCAATTCAGTATAGAAAGCATTACAAATCTTTGAGATGGATCAAAATCAGTATTGTAGACCATTATAAAGCATATATACCCAAATCTGTGTTGCAAATTGGTCAGTTAGATCAGCCCTTGAAATTAGCAACGACAAAAGGCAATGCTGTAGCCATTGTAGAATTTCAAGCAGTTCTAAAGAAGTTCAGTAGAAGAAAAATGCCAATTTCAAAGGCTGGTTAGATAAATATAAATCATTTTGTTGGTATAAGTTACTAAAACTGTATCTTGAATATATAATTTTTCATGAAAACTCAACTATAATATTTTTGCTGAAATACTCACAATTCTATCCCAGAGGAACATTCTATGGAATTTAGAGACCCATAATGTTGGTGACCAGAGACTGTGCAAAAGCTAGATTCACTAACCAGGACTCAAAATGGTCTCTGCTTACAGTAGTGTAATATAGAATACAGAATTAATTTTTGTATTTTTCAGGATGATGGATCCTTCATTGATCCTGATTCACCAAATGTTTCTCAGGACGTGGTAAGTGTAGTTCCATTTATAATCTCCATTCATAGCAATTTCATTAACCCTTCAATGACTGGAGCTTCCTGAGTTTTTGTGAAAACCATGTGCCAATACATTCTCTTATATATGTGAGTCTCCCATAGGGTTAATATTAATAATATACCTTCAGTTGAAATAATTTCCATAACATAACCTGATGAGTAAGTCAAATTAACTGATAATCATATTGTGTTTTGCAACTTCTCACAACTTTTGTCTGTGGAAACAGACTATTCAAGCATTTTATCATCTAACATTGATGCCAAACTTACTGTAACTTTTCATGCATTATCCATCTGTGTAGAGCTTTTAATTATCCCCCGCCAAATTGAAAATTTGCGGGGATATAGGAATGGGTTCCGTCTGTCCGTCCGTCGTACCGTCTGTCCCGAATTTGATCGAGTCAGAACTTGAACAAATGTCAACGGATTTCAAAGATATTTGGTGTTTGAGTTCACCTGACCGTTACCTAGAATGAGTTCTCAAGCCACGTCCGGCAGGATATTTTTACCAAAGTTATTGGACTTTGTTTATTTTTTTGTGTGAAAATGGACGACGTCACAAATCTCAACGGATTTCAAAGATTTTTGGTGAATGAGTTCACATGACCAGTATCTAGAACGAGTTCGAAGACCATGTCCGGCAGGTTATTTTAAGCAGAGTTATTGGACTTTGTTTATTTTTATGTGTGCAAATGGACTACGTCACAGGGCTCATTTCCACAAATCTCAATGGATTTCAGAGATATTCGGTAAATGAGTTCACATGACCAGTATCTAGAATGAGTTCGCAAACCAGGTCAGGCCGGTTATTTTAAGCACAATTATTGGACTTTTTAAAATTTGTTTTTGTGTGCAAATGGACGACGTCACAGGGCTCACTTCCACAATTGTCAAACTCGACCTACTTCTCTCTAATATTCAAATGGACAACATGCTTTTCCAGTTCCGTACACAGACCACCATGTGATATGGGCTGTCAAGAAGTAAAATGTCATTCTAAGAATATTTATGCATGGTTATGGAGATATTGAGGTATATTTTATCAAATATATTTTTTTTTAAATTTTGCTCAAAATTTATATCAATGTATTTAAAAGATTTTTGGTATATTTGTTCCCATGACTAGTACCTAAAATGAATTCGCGAGCCTGGCTTTTTGACAAAATCCCACCTCTTATTTACCACGTACTGAGAATGTAAACTTGTTGAGAATGCACTTCCCCAACTGCACATTTCGGCGGGGGATACCGCCGTCTTTGACGGCTTGTTTTTCTTAAAATATAAAACCAGAATCTGGCATTGTAAGACAACCATATATTTTTTCGCTTCTTACAGTTAGAGAATATGGGTATGCGTAAGGCAAAGCGTGGAAGGAAACGGAAGGCAGAGAAACTTGCAGAGTTGGCTATGGCTGAAGCCCTAGCTAAGCGACGTCAGTCATTAGCTATGGCACATCTCGATGAAGGTGAGTTGATGATGCTAATGAAGATCATATTAGCCAAACATGCTGGGGCTCTCCCGCAGTTGTGCAACTTCTGGATGTTTTTCAAAATTTCTTGCTTTAAGTTTAACTTGATAACTAGTAAATAGTTGCTGATGGATAGTTATTTGATACATTTTGGTTCATTTGAAGGCATGTCATGTTATTGAGATCAACATGAATCCTTTGGCTAAGGAACTGTTTAACTGAACATATGTACAAATTAATGTCATGTCTGCATGTCGTCGACTAATATAATATGAACATCCCTACAATTAAAGAATAGATCATTTCATTGCTAATTTGTATTAGTCAACAGTGTACAATACCATGAAGATTTCTTGCATGAATTTCCCCCCCCCCCTTGATATTTGATCATGTAGCTGGCTGATAATGGTGCATTCATAACATCTCTATAATAATACTGGAAGTGCAGTGAAGATTAAACATTGCCCTGTTCGGCTTATGTTACCGAATGCTTGTGGGTAGAAGGAAGTAAATGTTTTACATAGGCCTCAGTATTCACGATGCATAAGTTTGAGAACACGACCCCTTCCGATTTCTTTTGCCATGGAGGAGTACTATCTGAACCATGCTTTTTTCAAATTGTCAACATATGTTTTCATACTACCCCACTTTTTGTACAAAATTTGAAAGGCTGACAAAAGCCAATACTCTGCATTTCAAACTAGGGAAAACCCATATTTTTACATGTCATGGGTATTATATTTCTTGAATTAGTAAATTTATTTTGAAATATTATACACCAATCGCATGCCATAATTTTTTTTAACTCGTATTTGAGATACTCTGTAAAAATTAAAGGGACGTAATTCTACTTATTTTGTTACTTCTAACCTTGTGGGTATTGTTGTGAGATTTTGTTATTTCCCTTTCCAGAATCTCCAATCCCAGTTATTAGTTTGGAAGATGGATCTCGTCTCTCTGGAGAAAATGCTCCCAAGAAGAAGAGGTTTGAACAATGGATGTCTGAACATGCGAATTATGTGGTTGATCTACCCTCTCTTGAAGAGCACGATGCCGATGATGTGAGTTAATTAACCTTTATAAATCCCCGAAAGATCAATGGAAAGATTAGAAAAGATTTCCTAATTCACACTGTGAGTGTACCTATCAAATCCTATTGAGCCTTTCCATGATTTGTCTGAACGTTAAAAAATTTTGGAGCCCCAAAAAAACAAAAAAAACAGAACATAATGCAAACTATTTTCTTGTATTAATTATTTATAACACACCCTTCTTTGAAATTCTAGAAATTTTAGAATCATTGAAGACAAAATCCAATTGTTTGTTCACAGATCTTTGCTTTATTTAAGAACAATGATTATAAGGTCACGAGTATCATGGGACAATAAAAATAAACAGAATTGGAACCAGACATGTTAACCCTCCCGGATTCTGCGGGAGACTCCCGGATTTGAGCACGATCTCCTGCACTCCCCGACAGGCATGACAATCTCCCGGATTCAGCTACTGTAGAAAATCACAAAAAATAATCTCTTTATTTTATCTATTTGACCAGTAGACAGGCTATCAACACATCCTTGATATCGGATTGCGACATTATTGTGGCAATTAACACCCATGATCAGGGAAGGATCCAGGGCTCTTTTGATACCTGTTACAGGTTTGGGCGCCCAAACTCTGGTGGCCTAAATGTCCCCAAATTGCAAGGGGATAGTTTTATTAAAGCTGAATTTTCTATATTCTGAAGGAAATCTTCTATTATAATTCAACAACATGCAATGCAAATCATCAATATACAGTTGATATAGAGCCTTTATTTGCTTAATCAGGTGTCCAGTGAGAAATATTTTAACCCTTTCATGACTGGGACTTCTTGAAATTTTGCAAAAATCCTGTGCCAATGCATTCTCTTATATAAATGAGAGTCTCCCATCTAAGGAGCCTCACATATATAAGATAATACATTGGCCTTTATCTTGACCTTGTAAGCCAGTGCATTTTCTTATGCGGGATCTTTAATGCTGCACCTAAGGGAGGGGGGCTACCCCCATCTCGGGCCTACGGCCCTCGGGATATGCCTTCGACATATCATGGTCCCAAAACAGGTGTCCCCAAAAAATCCCTGGATCCATCCCTGCCCATGATTAATCTGGGGTCATAAAATCAACCTTGTTGCACAGCAGGGGCACCGGACAATAAAACAACAAACACCTAAGTTCTATTGAACCGGATCACCAGACAGAACAAAGGTGACCTGTTCTCAATTATCAACCCACTAGAGATAAGCACTGAGGTTATATGAAACTACCATTAAAGTTTATTGGTCTGATAAAATTCAAATGAAGCACATGTTCTGGCTTTAAACTTTCGGAATCCGTTCCTGAGTTGTACTTTTTAATGTGACATTTGAAATCTCGCGAGATATAAATCAAATCGAAAGTAGTTTACAGTTTAATATTGATATACGTAATCCAGTAGCTTACGATATTTCCTCTATAAATTGGACAATAAAAGTAAAAACTACTCAGTAATGTTTTTCTTAAGAATACTTGTTAATTTGCCATCAAACTTGTATGTTTCTGTGTTATAGCTGATCATATTTGTTTTATTTCTGTTGTCAAAATTATGAAAATGCAAAAGGAATCTGTAGGAATAAATTTTTGTTAAATCTCCCGGATGATGACCACGATCTCACGGAAAATCGTGACCAATCTCCCGGAAAATATTTTGTAAGGTTAACAGGTCTGATTGGAACAAAGTTTGCCTTTTATTTTCCTGTCCCCGATTCTTGTTCTGAAAATTTTCACTCCCAACATATCATAAATGCATTAATAAGCTTCGGTAAAAAAAATTCCATTTGATTCAACATTTAAGCTCGGCTTGACAAAGTCAATTTGTGCTATTGCCATGGGTTGGCATCCATCAACAATTTTCTTGGCACACCCTACAGGCCACATTCCTCAATTGTTTCATCACCAAACATTATATGGATCTTTGGGGTGACCTCTAGATGGGAACTATCAAAATTGAAAAACATGGCCGTCAGCAGCCATTTTGAATTTCACATTTTAATCCATTGCTACACCCTGCAACCCACATTTATTGAAGAAATGTTTTGAAAATTTACAGGCATTGTTTAGGATGGGAGCTGTCAAATTAGAATAATTTTCAATAAAAAAAATGGCAGCCATCTTGGATTTTACTCTTTGCATGACTAAATTGTTTATCACGCACGACAACCCCTCAAAGTTGAGATACAGTGACCTTGACACTTTCATTTTTGTATATTCTTAGTTCATGAGGAGGAAGAAAATGAGACCGGACCCTCATTTAGACAATCTTACTGATGAGATCAACGTTGCTGTGATAAACCGGGAAACTGGCAAAAAGGTTAGTTGAAAAAACCTAATGCAAAATGATATACTATGAGCATGTTATGGGAGATATCTCTGGCAAAACAATTTGTTTTTCTCATCTGAAATTGACGCATGTTTTTTCTCAGGGTATCTTCATCCATGCTACATATCCATCATTCAGCGCGAGCGTATATAGCTTGTTTCGGTGTTTTGTTTTGACTGTCACACAGCAAGCTAGTCCAAGTCTTCTTGTACTAAAACCAGCTAAGATATTGGGATGGCGATGCTGGCGTTTAGTCCAAGCCCGCTTGCATACCAATCCTACCACATGAGTTACGCCCACGATCTGTGGCGGGAATTTGTGGTGTATTTTACTCGATTTACCTAGCAAATCAATACATGATGCTATATACATCGGAAAGGCTTACATCTAATGGTCATAATGGTGTATAATAATCTAACTTTAATGTTAAATTACACATAGAATATTCCGGTTGATTGCCACAAACATCAATTTTTTTCTCTGTTTGTTTACGTTTTAACCGAAAGCCGAAGTGGTCCGAATAAGTTCGGCATAATCCACTGTTTGTTCTGGGAATTCTACTTTCCGTTTCTATATATAGCGCGGGTTTTCCGAACAAAAATGGCGAAAACCGATCGCCCGAAAGTCCAGTTTTCTATGTGCTTTCAGAACAATTCCCGCACTAAAAACTTAATGACATAATGGAGGATCAGAACGGTAGTTTTGTTGACAATTATCGCAAGCAACTTGTCAAAATTGTAGCAAATTAGATCTCCTGTGTCTGACTTGCCATGCGTGTGGTGTGCATTTTGACATCTGTGTTGATAAAATAATCGGAGAACCGAATCACACAGTTTCGAAATATAGTTCTTCCGTTTTAGTGGGACTTTTCAAACTTAAGGTTCATTTATTTAGTGTATTACATTTATATCTCCAATGTTTAATTAATCTATCTATTATTTTATTTATTGACACACATAATTACGATTACAATGGAGAATTCATCGTAATTTGCGTTGTTGTCCAAAATCTACGGAATATTTTCAACGGAAAATGCCGAACACAGTTCGCGAGGTCAACCGAGTTCGCATACTTTTAAAAAATTGTAAACATTGAGGTAAATGTCTCTTTTCGCATTAAATTACCGTTTTAAATTCACAACTGATGTGGGTTTCAGATAAAATAGCATGTCTTCTGCGGAAAATATCCGTTTATTGTCGCAATTGTGATATTTTATTTCATATAATTGTGGTTTTATTTGAGCGGGTCACTAACGCTTAAGCCGTGTCATAAGCGAGCATATAGGGCGGTCTTGGACTAAACGCCAGCATCGCCATCCCAATATCTTAGCTGGTTTTAGTACAAGAAGACTTGGACTAACAGCAAGCTAGACAATATAACAATAGGTCAATCGATTCAAGTGGAAAAGCGCGAGAAAGCATGGCAGGCTAACATCACCAAATTCACCCTCTGAGAACCTCATTCTGTTGAGGCCACAACTCCTATGGGAGACTTGGGATCAGATAGAAGTTCCACAATTGAAGTTCGGTGATGTCAACTGGATTTTGATTTTATCTTCTGCAAATTATGGGATAAAGAAACTTCCCTGGAAGGGAAAAATAACTAAAAACAATGTTACTTTGAGACTATAGATACTTCCCAGAATATGATGCCTAAACAGAACGAGGTTCCCAGACGGTGAATTTGGTGATGCTAGTCTGCTGTGTGAGGTAGCTTCAATAAATTCACCCACTGGGGACCTCATTCTGCATATTACAGGCGCACTGTTTCAAGGTTTGGTTGCATGTAATGTAGTCCCCAGTGTCTTTTGATTGTAGCAGGTTGAAAAGAGGGCCATTGTCTTGGGTTGACGGTATGATGGTAATTTAGAAGGCCAAAGCATTCATTGGCTACATGAAATTATCACCATGATGAAATTTGTTTAAAAAATACAAAATTCACCAATTCAGTTTTTGTTCTTGCATGGAAATGCATGAAGCTTACGTTTTTCAAATAAATGTTGCTTTTAAATATGCATGACTCATTTTCCTCATCAGAACATAAACTAACCTAAATTTACTGTGATAACATTTGTTTCCACTTTTACACAATTATGAAATATTTCTTTTCCTCTTTCGTTTCTTTTTTCAATAAAAACTTTTAAAAGAAAATTATTAAGAATATTTTAATTTGAAAACTTCACATCTTCAAAATTTCATTGGAATTGAAAATCAAATTAGAAATTTAATTTATCCTTTTTTCGTTAGAATATCCCAGAATGTTCGCATGTTTGCACTTCTGCTTGCGCTTATTTGGCGTTTTGCTTTTGCTTGTAGATTACTGGAAGTAAAGCACCCCCTGTTAAGCATCTCGCAGAGTGGCTCAGAAAGAACCCAGAGTATGATGTTGATCCAAAATGGATTGACATGATAAAAGCAAAGGTTTGTACCATGAGAAATGCTCATTTCATCACCAGTGTGTGGGTGCATCATGTCCCTCTGCATTTTTGTTCCATTTTTATCCCCCCCGCAACGAAGTTAGGGGGGGGTATACTGGAGTCAGCTTGTCCGTCCGTCGTCCGTCCGTCCGTGGACACAAATTTGTCCGGAGTTTTTCTCAGTCGTTTTTTTATCAATTTCCGTGAAACTTGGCACAGACATCAACCACCATGGGAACCTGTGCACCTGCGATTATGACGTCTGTCGGACTTTTTTTTTTTGGAGTTATCCCCCCTTTTTCGACTTAGAAATTTTTCGCAGCATGTATACTTTTGTCCGAGCTTTTATTCCTACATTTTTTGGTCAATTTTTTTAAAACGTGGCACAGATATTTAGTACCATTGGAACTTGTGCATCTGCGATTATGACATCTGTCCGACATTTTTTGGTGGAGTTATCCCCCTTTTTCAACTTAGAAACTTTTTTTGCAACATGCATAATTTTGTCCGAGCTTTTATTCCTACATTTTTCAGTCAATGTTTTTTAATCTTGGCACTGATATTTAGTACCATGGGAACCTGTGCACCTGCAATTATGACGTCTGTCCGACATTTTTTGTGTGGAGTTATTCCCCATTTTCGACTTAGAATTTTTTTCGCAACATACATAATTTTGTCCAAGCTTTTATTCCTACAATTTTCGGTCGATAGGTTTAAGATTAGGGTTATGGTTGTACACCTGCAATGGGAACTGTTATTTTATTATTTTAACTAAATGTTTACTGACATGTCAAACATCTTAGTATTTTTTAAAAAGGGGGGTATCCGTAGTCCCATTGGGACAGTCACACCTCTAGTTTCTGAAGTTTTTTTCTGACAGGTATTTTGTTAACTGAATGCTAGCAGATGGACCACAATTAAATGTAATCAAATATCACAATTGCGACATTAAACAGGTTTATTCCATAGAAAACATGATATTTGTTCTGAAAACCACATCAGTTGTCAATTGAAATCGGTAATTTAATATGAAAAGAGACATTTACCGCATTGTTCACTTATTTAAAAAAGTATGAAAACTCAATGACCTCATGAAGTGACATCGGCATATTCCGGCGAAAATATTCTGGCAACCGCAAGGTAAACATAAACAAAATCACGTGGACGTAAATTGAATTAATTCTATCACTTTAATATACCTGGTAATTGTAAATTTTAAATTGCATATATATCGCGAAATGTTTCATGTACGAAATTTTTAACTAATAAGTAATATAGAACCACTTACAATTAAAATAAAAAAAATATATTAACAGAACACAATGTTTGAATAAGGCCAAAATAAAAATATATGTGATCCTCAGGCAATTTTTTTGGAAAATCAATGCGGGCGCAAAGAGTTTTATTTTTATTTTTTATTTTGTTTTGCCCACCGACTGGCATAGTAAGCATGGGTTATTATACCTTCCCCGGTCCAAAAAATGCAGGGAGAACTTTGTAATGGATTTAAACCAATTTAATCTGATATAAAGAATGACAAATTGTGACATTATACCACCTGTACATCATATACGGATTACCTAGAATGATATATATATTGCTTAACAACATGCTCAGAATTACATATTCGATTCATATAAAAATACGGAACGTAAATACAGTCGAAATGAAAAGATGAAGTGATCTTCCAAACTATCATAGAAAGTCTTGATTCACTTATTCCGTTGACTAATTAGAGACTGTATATGTACCGCAATGGATGATAGACTATAAATATTCAAATAACCATCATACACACGGCCAATTAACATCGCTTTCAAACTGTATTGTGGTCCGGTTCCTCTGCGTATAGCTTCTGTAACGTGGAAGGGGGTCTTGAATAATCTAGCTTGTTGTGGTAGAGTGGCTTGTTTTGCCTCCAACTCGCCGTTACAAATAATTAAATCTGTGATCTTTCGATCTGTATATCTCTATCTTGATTCTGTGATTCTTGTATGTTCTGTGTATCTTGGCTGTATTCTCGACGTGATGGCCCTAACCCTTGGGGATCTCTTTTACTTGAGCCCACGGATAGCCAAATTAGGACAGACAAATCTGTTACAAAACGGTATTATTTATTAAGAATGATCACAGCATAAGTAGAGATACATCAACTATCATAAAGATAGGCCGCTATGGGTCTTGTGTAGGTTTCTATGACTAGAAATGTCTCCAAGTTAGCCTTCAACTAGCTAAACAAACGCCAAAATATGGCAGAGTCAACTTTAATTGACCACAAATGACTATTAGGCAATTCGCCAAAAGTCTTAACCAAGTTAGCCAATGACAGGGGTGACACTCCAAAACCCCACAAATCTTGACAATGAATGCCTGTTATGGGTCTTAACCCTTTACCCAACAAACCGGCCAAAACCGGCCAAATAAAGCTTCAACAGCCTAAAATATCTTCGGTCTGTCTCAATAGAACCATACAAATATGGATATCATTGGAACCGGCTCCTTGACCACATTGTGATAGTTACAGTTATGCCCTGTGCCAATGCATTCTCTTATATATGCGAGTCGACCATAGGTCGCCTCGCATATATAAGAGAGTGCATTGGCCTAAAAAAAATCTTTTTTTAACACTTTTTACCATTTTTTCTTACATTCTTTAACAATTTTATAATTTGTAATGTGTTAAGCCAATGCATTCTCTTATATATGCGAGGCGACCTATGGTCGACTCGCATATATAAGAGAATGCATTGGCACATGGCCCTTCTGTTGGGTAAAGGGTTAATAAATCAATTAAGTCAGTAAAAGTACATCAAAAGTCGGTAAACAGGTCCGGGACATTACTACTTTTTCACATCGACCGAACTTAACTACGCGACATAATGACCGTTAATCTTGACTTATCTAGAGTGTACCCACTGTAGGTAGCGTCGGCCCTTTTATACGACGCGACCCAAAGTGGGTAGTACTACCTACAAACTACCCACAAGTGATACCCACAAATAATACCTTCAAAACAGCTGCTACCTACAAGGTAGTTTGACGAGCGCGGTTGACAGCGATGGGCGGGGCTACGAAGGAATCCGCCAATCGCGTAACAGTGATCGCTGAATGTAAACAAATGAGGTGATTGAAGTGATGAAAACTATAGAAATTACTTGGGTAGTAATTAGATGAATATGCAAATTATGAGTTAGTTATCTCACAAATATAGGTAATAATATGAATATGAATGCATAAAGTGTAATTCGAAGTAAGGAAAGTGATAAAAAGTTACCAACGGCAAAATATACTGACTGTGATGAGAACATAAGTGCCAATTACTAAATTATCACGAAATAACAATTAATGTATTATTTTAAATTGATACAACTGGAGGTGGCCTGTAGCTATGCTACATCACTCCCTCCTTTGGAGAGAAGAGGTTCCCCTGAACCGGTAAATTTAAAAATATGCAATATGAAAAATGTTTAAAATGAACAATGAAAATAGATGTTTGTTAATTCTTTAGTCGTGATCTGACTTCTCTTGGACTTGCTCGTCTTTGGATTTCTCATATGCGAACTTATTTCTTCTTCTGTTATCTCTTTCTTTCTTGTAGCAGTCCTCTTCTGAGTGAGATGATCTCTTGCAATAATCGCAATGCTTCTTCACTGCATCTGTTTTTCATATTCATCAACGTGTCTCACTCTGTGACTGCTGGCCATGGGCCTCTTGTTTAAGCTCATCTGGAATGCCTCATATTTGAGCGCCAATGATAAGGCCGTGTCGATGCTCTCCACTCCGGATCCTTGACACACTGCCCATTCCATCTCAGGATCTTGAAGGGAATCCCGAAATGCTTTATAACCCAAGCTATCCCTTATCTCTATTCCAGCATTCGGGTAGGCCATTCTTACGAGACGTTTGATTTCTTGAGCCAATTCTGGTAGACTTTCTCGATCTCTCCTACGTCTGGCTCCCAATTGCGCACGGAACATCTCGCATTGGTTTTTCGGCTCAAAGCGAGTTGTGAGTACAGACAGAAGCTCGTTATAATCCAACAATTGGTAGGGATTTAAATCGGCTAGGACACTTCTTGCTGGGCCCTTCAGATGAATGCCAAGCTGTATTAATTTGTCTTCCTCTGACCATTTATTTCCTTTGGCGACTAAATTGAAGTGTACCATGTAGTCTGTCCAACTACTACTGCCATCGTACACGTCGGGTCTGCACACGTGTGTTACTCTGCTCAATCTGGGCTCATAGTTATGGGAGCCTGAATCTTCAGCGTTGTCATCATTTCTCTGGTTCTTCCTATTTGATGATCTTTGAATGTACGGTGACCGCATTCCCGTCGTATCCCCATAGTAATGCTCATTTCTCCAATTTTCTTGCCAATTTTCTACACCATCTTGTTTACCCATGGGATGTCCTCTGTAGTACCGTGTACCTGAACTGGTAGGAAAGGATTGGTTCCTACTCTCCGCGTCTCTTCTTCGAAATCGTGGGAATGGCTCACCACACTGGGTCACTGTCGCATCTAAATAGTCAGAGTTCATCATGTCAGCTGACTGCTGTCTCTGATTAATCCTGTTCGGAGGAAGATAACCATGACTTTCTTGTGGGTGCATGTATATTACTTCTCGTCGCATCTCATCCTCATACCCACTGTAATATCCCTCTTGTGCATATATTTGGTCTTTCTCCCTTGAATGACCTCCTGCATTGCTGTTATCTTTGTTATATTCTATTCGATCCGTCATGTTGTGCGTGCCATCCTGTGCTCTCTTAAAACCTTGAAAAGTTTCAGGCCAGCTCCTGTAATCCGTACCTGTCATATTACCCATGGGGATTGTCTTTTCCTGGCATCTAAAGGCATCAGCCGATTTATGCATGATACCGCTACTTGCGTATCCCATTTCACCGCTACTGGCTATCCATTTATGCGACTTCCTGTCAGTGTCCGACAAAACATCATGGCAGTTATTTTGAAAGTTGTTCTGGAATTCAGGACCACAATAAATGGGATTATGAACAAACGGGTGCTCGCCATGTCTTGAATTCTGTTCAAACGGATTGTTGAGGTCCAATACCGTCGGGATATGACTGCTGGGCATCGGACTCACGATAATCCCGCCGAGGTGAGTGTACGTAACTGACGTTGAAGTCTGTGTTACTCCCCAATGGCAATGTTTTGCATTTGACTGCAAATTTACAGCACTATATTCTTTCGTTTGCTTATCAATGTTTGCCATATCATTCTCCAAACTCTCTCGGCTTGTCCTCGCGTGTCCAGAAGTATCTCTTTCTTTTCCGAAACTATCTCTTTCTTTTTCGAACCTCTCTCTTTCTTGTTTCAAATTCTCTCTTTCTTTTGCCAAACTTTCTCTTTCTGCCTCCCACGACTTTTGTCTCTCTTCCATCTCCTCTAACATGTGTTTGAGATTGTCTCTTTCTACTTTGCCACTGTTTTCGTTTACTTTGTCTATTTCCTCGCTAACATTCATCCGTGATTTTTAGTAATATTTACTGGTTTACCAGATCCCACCGCTGCCACCAATTTGTAATGTGGAAGGGGGTCTTGAATAATCTGTAGCTTGTTGTGGTAGAGTGGCTTGTTTTGCCTCCAACTAATAAATAATTAAATCTGTGATCTTTCGATCTGTATATCTCTATCTTGATTCTGTGATTCTTGTATGTTCTGTGTATCTTGGCTGTATTCTCGACGTGATGGCCCTAACCCTTGGGGATCTCTTTTACTTGAGCCCACGGATAGCCAAATTAGGACAGACAAATCCGTTACAAAACGGTATTATTTATTAAGAATGATCACAGAATAAGTAGAGATACATCAACTATCATAAAGATAGGCCGCTATGGGTCTTGTGTAGGTTTCTATGACTAGAAATGTCTCCAAGTTAGCCTTCAACTAGCTAAATAAATGCCAAAATATGGCAGAGTCAACTTTAATTGACCACAAATGACTATTAGGCAATTCGCCAAAAGTCTTAACCAAGTTAGCCAATGACAGGGGTGACACTCCAAAACCCCACAAATCTTGACAATGAATGCCCGTTATGGGTCTTAATAAATCAATTAAGTCAGTAAAAGTACATCAAAAGTCGGTAAACAGGTCCGGGACATTACTACTTTTTCACATCGACCGAACTTAACTACGCGACATAATGACCGTTAATCTTGACTTATCTAGAGTGTACCCACTGTAGGTAGCGTCGGCCCTTTTATACGACGCGACCCAAAGTGGGTAGTACTACCTACAAACTACCCACAAGTGATACCCACAAATAATACCTTCAAAACAGCTGCTACCTACAAGGTTGTTTGACGAGCGCGGTTAATAGCGATGTGCGGGGCTACGAAGGAATCCGCCAATCGCGCAACAGTGCTCGCTGAATGTAAACAAATGAGGTGATTGAAGTGATGAAAACTATAGAAATTACTTGGGTAGTAATTAGATGAATATGCAAATTATGAGTTAGTTATCTCACAAATATAGGTAATAATATGAATATGAATGCATAAAGTGTAATTCGAAGTAAGGAAAGTGATAAAAAGTTACCAATGGCAAAATATACTGACTGTGATGAGAACATAAGTGCCAATTACTAAATTATCACGAAATAACAATTAATGTATTATTTTAAATTGATACAACTGGAGGTGGCCTGTAGCTATGCTACACTTCCATAGCAATAGCATAGCAAGGGGGGGAACTCTATCTTGCAGGGTTACTTACTGTGCAAATGTCAATATCCAACTTCCTGCTTTTATCGTAATCATTTGACCAATAAACTTGGGGTTTTGGACAGTCTGTGGTGACAATATACCTGATAGTTATCATTGCCTATATATAGTCTTTTGTTGAATATCCACACATGTATTCATTTTATTTAGCTCCTATTCGATATTTGAAACATAACTAATTTCTGTTCGACAGTTTCCTATTTTCATGTTACCGTTTTGGCCAATCCAAAATCGAAATAAAATGGTCCAACGTGTGCCATTTTTTTCGACACGGCGATGCCAGAGAATCAAAACCCTTTTTTTGGCCTAAGGGTGCATTCGATTGTTAAACATGAAAGTTAGATTATTATACACCATTGTGACCATAAGATGTCACTCTTTACGATATATGTGGCATCAGGTATTGATTTGTTAGGTAAACTTGAGTAAAACCCTGGGCATAACTCATGTCATACAATTGGTAACGGGATTTTCTCGTACTAAAACTGGCATCTCACTATCCCAATATTTTAGCTGGTATTAGTATGGGCAGACTTTGACCAAAGGAAATGGTGGGTATACTGGATTACATGCGTTCGATCCTCCATCTGGGCAGATATCTTAACCCTGACGTCCTGAACGTTAAATGGTCCACACCCGAGGTGCCTGATGTTATATAGCGTTTCCGGCGACGTAACTCGTAATGCTCTTAACTGGGATGTGTATACTGTAAGCTCAACTATATGGCAATCTACTATGCTAACTGAACTTGTGTTTGGTGAAATATGTCAAGGTATTTCAATGAAACAGTCTATTCCACGTTCAATATACATGTAGATTATATTGCGCCTCCCTTTGGTCGCGCTATATATTTATAACGAAATTCTTATCCTTTCCCTACAATAAAAGGCGTTTATCAAAAGTTACCTCTGTGCATGCGCGAAGAAACAGCACCCCCTGTCACCAAGTCGGCTGCTAAAATCAGAGGTATGAACCTACGTGTGACTCATTCGTGCATCGTAGATGAATTAATTCTGATTAATTTGTGCTTTGATCGCGAAATTTCCAAAAAAATACTTCCCATTTTCCGACGATAAAAAGTTATTTTTTTCTCAAAATAGGCATCTGCGCATGCGTGAAGAAACAGACCCTCTGACATCAGTTTGTCTGTCAAAGTCACATGGGTAAACATCTAGTTCAAGTTCAAATCTAGTTGATATGTGCGTTTATTGTGCTGTAATTTCGTGTCAAATATCGTATGATTTCCGGACCAGTATTCCAGTCTCCCGGGATATAGGAATATAATGATTGGACCGGTATTCCAGTCTCTCGGGTCAACCACCAATTGTCTTATCTCAATGAAATTTGTTATGGATGTTCACTGCTATGAGGACATTCAATGGAGTGTTTAGTCATTTTGTTGGGGTTTTCTGTTCTAGAGTTTATTCATCTGATTATCTGAAAATGTTGGCTTTTTGTCTGTCCGAGAAGATATCTCCGTCACCGGTTTTCAGGTCTCCATGAAATTTGGTATTGATGTTCACTACCATGAGGAAATTCAATGGAGTGTTCAATCTTTTTGTTTGGGTTTTCTGTTCTAGAGTTATTCATCTTTGTTTCTTGGGACATTTTTGTCCGTCCAAGCAGATATCTCAGACACAAGTTTTCGGATCTCAATGAAATTTGGTATGGATGTTCACCACTATGAGGTCATTCAATTGAGTTTTAAATCGTTTTGTTCTGGTTTTCCATTATAGAGTTATTCGTCTTTGATTATCTGAAAATGTTGATTTTTGGATCTGACTCTGAGTATCTCAGGTATACCCATGATAGGCGGTATGTCAGATAGGGGTATGCACTAGGCGACAACCTAGCACTTGTTGTTCCATTCTTTCTTGACATGGCTATTGTCATAACTAAATACTTGTTGATTCCCATTCATTTGTTTGTTCAGACAATTCAGGCAAAAGATTCAGCTATGGTAAATGCTTTATACAGCACCAGTTAGTGTGTACATCAAGTCGTACTGCATTTTTGTCACCGGACATTCCATCGGAGGGCTATAGTAATGACCCTCATCCGTGCGTCGGTCCATCCGGAACTTTGTCCGAGTCTGTATACTGTCATTTTCTGGTCAGTTGTTTTAATACTTGGTACATATATCAACCAGAATGGGAACCTGTGCACCTGCGATTTTGAGTTCGTTCAAACATATTTTGGCAGAGTTATAATTTTTTGACATTGAATTGTACATCCTGGGACATTTCTTTAGTCCGAGCCTGTATTCCGTCATTTTCGAGGTAAATTTTTGGCATGGGAAACTGCGATTTGGAGTTCAGTCGAAGTCATTTTGGCAGAGTTATTGCCATTTTTCAACATATCGTACATCCTGGGACACATCTTTTTTTGCAGAGTTGTTGCCATTTTCAACACAGAATCGTACATCCTGGGATGCATCTTTGTCCGAACCTGTATTCTCAGAATTTTGTTGACATTGTGACAATTTGAGGTTGTATCTCCGTCAAAGGTATCTTGCCCACTGAACGTGATTTCTGACACGTAGTGAAGTATTCGCCATATTTTTTATCCCTCCTGCCTGGACGGACGTCACTCCTACGAAGCTAAGTTGAAGTTTTTTGTATAGCAAAAACAGTTTTGTTTTTGTATTATACAAACAACATTATTTCTTTGCTTATAGTTGAAAATTATGTACAATTCACATAAAGATTACGACGGTTTGTTCCGAATATAATATCGGAATCGGATGACTCGTTTCGTTTTAACCGACTTTGTCTTCCATAATTTTAATCGGTCAATGATTTAATATCCGCTGTCTATGCAGACAATATGCAGCGTTTCTGGCCTATTAAAGGCAGAACATTCGAGGCACCATTGGATATGACTAAAGACGCTGATCGTTTTCTTTATAACAAATCTATGGCATACAGGTGACATGTTATTTAAGATAACACGTGCGTTGACGGTGGTTAAAGGTATCACGAAATTAGGTGACTTACTTTCGAGTTCATTTTTTTCGTTTGACGGCTTTCTTTATACGTTGCCAATCATCGTCTGGTGTACAACTGACGGAAAAAGCAGTGTTTAAACGCTTGTGAAATAGGCTGATAGGATTGTAAAATCACAAATGTCAATTTGAACCTTTTTCACCCTGGATGATTAACAATGGGGCCGTTACTGCCTTGGTTGCCACATGGTAACATAACACAACAGGTGTATTTGTGATTGTTCGCAATCACATTAATTACTTTCACAGGACTGCTATTAATCGAGGTAAGACCAGGTTCATGAATCGCCTTCCCCGTAGCTCCCCTTGAAGTCGCTTCCCTCGTTTCGAGGTCCCAAGAGTAGAGAACGAAAGTCGATATATAGGGTTCCTCTAATTGGCGTAATTAGCACTCGGAGCGATAGTCACACCACACAGGACGCGGGTTTGGGCTACCCATCGAACCCGTAGCTCCCACGAGTTGCTTCCCCTAGGACACTGACGCTTGCCGATATATCGTGTTCCTCTAATTGGCGTAATTAGCACTCGGGGGCGATAGTCACACCAAACAGGGTGCGGGTTGGGGCTACCCATCGAACCCATTAGTCACAGTTGGTGCGCTCCCTGGACTATCGAACGAGACGTCAATCTGCTTCCTCGGGTCAACGGTTGGCGTGCCCAGGACAGCTGTGATTCAGCTCTGCTAACACTCGACACACGCGTCCATTGCTACAAGTTGTCATCTCGGGGTCAGCGCGGCTGAGGGATACACCCTGACCATGCTTTCCGGTGCCTTATGATAATAGTGTGTGGAAATTTCGGCTAAAATTACTAGTAGAATGGCCATTTTACTTTGTCTCAATTCAAATTAGGAGACATTTTCTCTAAAAAATTATTACGTTTACGCTATTATTTGGCACCTGAAAGTTTATCCTCCATGCATTCTGCCCCAGCTGGGCTTGGAATGGGATCACAGTTCACAGGCTTGTTTCCTCCTTATTATAAGCCACCACTTCCGGGGGCTTGGCAGACAGGTTACTGGCCGCATTCTGGCCAACAGCTGCCAGTAACTTCGGGTTTGATTTTAAATGAAAACAAAAGATCTTATTCCCTGACGCCATTATAGCAGGAAGCTTGCTTGGGAACTGGTACCTACTAACCTCCCATCGCCAGTTCGGTCGGTTGGATATCGGGATCGGTCAAGCTGCTGCTCCATCCCCGATATGTACAGGCTCTGGACATTCCTCCGGGGTCCCCAATGACCAGACCTCACATGCAATTAGAAATGAAGCTGTTAACACCCCATCGACGGATGGAGATCGGGATCAGATTGAGCAGTCGCTCCAGCACGAGGTGAAAGGGCTTTCGACATTCCTTTCGGGTCACCTTTACATGCGCTTACGTGGGAGCTCAGTTAGTTGTTCAGTGTTCTCTGATGCAGCCAAGCGCAGGAAGAAAATTAATGTCGAATTTTGATTAGCAAATAACCTCAGATTGACATGTTTTGATAGCATTGTTCTACAATCATTTACAATTTAACAGAACATCCGAGTGCTTTCCCTTGTTTCGAGGGTTCCAAGGAAGAGATAGAAACCTTTACGACCAGGACACTGTCACTTGTCGATGTATAGTGTTCCCTTCATTGGCGTAATTAGTGCTCAGGACGATAGTCCCACCAAACAGGTCGCGGGTTGGGGCTACCCATCGAACCCATTGGCCGCATTTGGTGGGCTTTCTGGACTATCGACAGGGACTCCAAGTCGGATACTCGGGACGACGGTTGGCGTACCCTGGGACAGTCAAATGAGGAAATAGGATCCAAGTTGCATGGCTTTTGTTCGCATTTGGGTAGCAACTTGCCCTGTGATGCCGATCAATTTGTACCCTGCCCTAACGTCGTCAGAACTGGGTGGTTATGCCATCGGACTGCACACTTGGCGACCTGGGTTCGACCATCCTGAGAGGTATTCAACCATTTTACTGTTCTCGGTTTGGGATGTGTTCAACTTCTTGCTTTATAAGTTGTTGCTTCTTTCCATGTTCCATCCAGCTCTTTCGTGGTCACAGGCTTTGCTGGAGAATGTCTATAGTCATTCATATCACTAGATTAGTATATGACTCTCGCCCTTTCATTTTCCTGACTTTTAAGACGTGTTCTGGACTGGTTCAGGTGCTCGAAAGGGTAAATATTTACATCTCGATTTGGGACACAAGAATCAGAGATAAACAAGCATACATGCTTTATCTCCGACCTCGCTGTGATTCCGTAATAGATACGAATGACATTGGGTGCGTTGGAACTGTGGATTAACTGAGTCGGATTAATTCTTCGTTTCTGTTTGCTCATCCGTTTCATCTCACTTTAATAAGGACACCACCTACAGGTATGGTTGCCCAATAACCAGATATAGGGTTTATCCTCTCAATATGGTTGTATATTTTAGGTGGGTGCATTTGCATATCTTTTGTCTTCAGGTTGCTTTCAGTTCAAACTCAACATGGATTTCACTTTTGTTGTCCAGTCATACATAGATGAGTCCATTATCCATAGTTCGACATATGCTCAATTTCACAACGCTGTTGACATGAGGTCTAGTTCAGCACCCCACTCGGGCTTAATGGGCAACACGGCGTATTAGCGTGGAAAAGAAGAACGAAATGGCTTCTGTGATATCGGCCTTTGCGTCTAATACGTCATTCTTCTTATGGGCTCGGTTGTCGGTACATAATGGTTTTGTTTTCCCTGATAGTGCTCCCTGATTTGCCTAGTGCTCATTTAATATACTAAGCCAGGTCCTTTGCTGACCTCAGCGATTGCCAATGCAGGATAATGTTGCACCTATGGGGCAGCATATGAATCGTGTTGGGCACACTTCATAAAGCCGGATGAAGATTCTTGCCAGATGCTTCTCCTCGTGCGAGATTCACTAGCATTGGGTGTCGGATGCCAGATCATATGATCCGCCCTCTCGATTCGCACTTCGGGCGATGGTTGTCTCTGGAACAGGGTCCCATTGGAGGGGCACCCCATCCTTACCAGAAGGGATACCTTGCGCCATCGACTCGTCGGGGACCAGTCAGCAGAGCTCGAACAGTTGGGGCGCGGTGGCCCTTGGTCTGCTTTTCATTACCTACCTGTCGTCGGTTTCCGCTGGTTTTGGGCTTGTGCCACAATCCTGATGCATCGTTAGTTCAATTTTTTTTTTTTTTGATTTCCACCTTAATGACATTGGAATTTCGATTCCTGGCTGCCTTTCTGTCATGGATTCAGTAGCCTGTGATTGGTCAGTTGGGTTTAACTGTGTTGGTGGGCATTTCCACATTTGGGAACGTCATCGGGGGGATAATGCCATGGCTTATTGCATCTTAGTCGGTGATATCTCGAACTCCAGGCTTCAAACTAAGTTTTCTGCTGTGAAACTCCAATTCTGAGCCCTGTTCTTCATACGGCCTGAGCCTTGCAACGTATGTCCGTGTAATACCCATTCGCTTCCCGGTCAGACTATTGGTCAATGATACCTCCTCCTTATCGACAATGGCATGTCTCCAATTAGTTGGTGTCGGGCCCTTTTTTGGGAGCTTGCAGCTGTTTTTTCATCGGGCTCTCATCGTGGGACACGGCCCAACCCACTCAAGATTTGGTTCGGGGGTTAGTTCTATTGTTTTTAAGGGGGGTCTTCTTTATAACTTGCGGCTTTTGCTGCCTGGGTTAGCCTGTTAGGTGCGTTATTAGTATTCAGCCATCCCTGGGTTTGTAATACCCGGCTGGGGATTTCTTGTCAACGGGTATTTTTCTATTTCCATTTCCTTAGAACATGGATGCTTCTCCCCTTTAGGGGGGGGGGGGGGGTGTTACCCGTACCTTTCCCGGCAAGTACTCGGCTGATACATTATTAGCCCTAAGTTCCGATGCGAATGTCGTCTCCGTCTCCATGTCTTCTGAAGCTATTTACTTTACTTGCAGGGGTCCTAAACTCTTAAGTGGCCACTTTTTGGTCGTTTGAGCTTGCTGACAGGTATTAGTTTTAGGATGTAATATTACATTGTGCATGTGTATATATATATATATATGTATATACATATATATCTATATGTCTGTGCATGTATATGTATATATTGTAGGTTATCAGGTCAATCCAGTTCTTTGATTCAGATGCATAGCGGTGTTTTTGTTTCCTCGTGGCCTCCACCTGTTAGAAAATTCTATTCTTTACCATATAGTTCAGTGGGCAAGATACCTTTGACGGAGATACAATATTTTCCAAAATAAGTAAAATATATATCTCCTAGAAGTATCTTGCCCACTGAACGCTGAGCTCCCTCCCAGGGTTTCGCACCCACCCCGCTCACGAGGAATGTCCTACTGGGGATAAAAAATATGGCAAATACTTCACTACGTGTCAGAAATCACGTGATTACACGTGTCATGAACATGACAGAGGATATGTACCATAGAATTTTCGTACCGTTTTTTCAACTCGGAGAGTTAACCCCTCCTACTTGGGATAATATACCATATAGTTCAGTGGGCAAGATACTTCTAGGAGATATATATTTTACTTATTTTGGAAAATATTGTATTTCGACTTTTAAGAGTTTTTTTGCAGCTCAGTTATAAGACAAAGCACACATATTAATTCCATTTAATATATTTCTATAAAGCCTCCACTTCAAATGAAGCCACTGAGTCTTGGGACTCTGTGTCCGAGCTGCCTTTCATTTTGTTTCCTTCTTTCTTGGCACAGGTATTTTTATAACTGAAAACTTGCTAATTGGTAGATTCCGATTCATTCCTTTGTTCAGCTATTAACTGTAAGTTAAACAACCAGCCTTACAACAATCATCCTAAAGCTAAGTTATTCACTGGGACACTGAAAAATGCCTTTGGACAATATGGTTTGAAATATAATATTGGATTTGACAGACTCTCTTGGAAATTTTTCAAAAATACCTTAATATTTTGAAATTGGTCATATATATTTTTTGAATTTTGATTATGCCTTCTATCTGTCTACAAACCATATTCTTAAACAAATTTTATATATAGGTTTATTACAGATAAATAGAAACTAAGTTTTAATTTGGGTAGTGTCTGATGAGTGTTTCAAGGTTTATAGCCATTTTTACTCAAACAAGTTTTCTCATATTACTTCAGACATATTTACATGGACACCCTTTTTAAAGGCCCATTTAATTTTCGAGTCACCGATTATTATTTTGTTCATAGTGCCTTGATATATGGACTTAATAACAATCTATGACATAAATTATGATTAAAATATTATAAGTCATCACCATTTGGAACGTCTGTGTCTCAGATGGTGCCCATAGAGTAATGGAAAATAGCTGAAATCATAGAAACATTTCGCTCACAGAATGCAACACAATTCAAATTAAGATATAGAGTTATTCCCCTTCCATTGAAAATAATAGACTTTGCAGAACAGTCCAGATGAAACTTAAGCACAGCACATATGTCGGTACCTCAACAAAAACATGTTCACAATTTATTATACTGAATAAGTTGATAATACTATGTTTTGGAGCTTCCTCTTTCAAATGGTATATAACATGGCATGGGCGTTCGAAAAGTGGCCTTTAAATTTTTTGCATTTCATTTCAGAACATATTGCCAGAAAACTTAATGTACAGAATGCCAACCCCATCAAGGCGGGGACGTGGAAGGCCTAGAATGGACAGGGCTGCACAGAATTTAATGCACCAAGCTGAGCTACCATTCCCTATGACACCTATGAATGCCTTGTCGGGGCTAGCTGGAGCAGGTCTCATGGCTAACTTCAACAAAATGCAAATGGCAGGATTACCATTCGGTGCTCTGCCGGGAGTGGGTATGGGCAGCCCTCTTTTAGGTGTGTCGGGTGGTTTAACCTTGCCACAGATGGCGCTGTTATCACAACATATGCAGGAAGTGGAACTCCAGAACCAAGGGACAGGTGATAAGGTTGATAAATCTGATCTATCTCAAACAATTCCTCACCCATCATTCCCTATGATGTACAATCCATTGTTATTTAACCCAGCATTATTGGCCGCGCAAGGAATTACTGGTTTTCCAATGCCGACGTCGGCGCCATCTTCTGCCAGTTTTACTCAGGGAAGTACTCTTAATGGCCATGATTCTGACTCTGATAACGAAGCAAAGAGAGCTAAAAAGTTTTCAGATAGCCGCGCTTCGGTTTCTAGTGAGGAAATTGTTCGAAGGACAAGTGTAGGTAAAGTTGGTAAAGCGTCATCTGCCGAGAGACTGAAACTCTTGTCTGCTGTCGTCGATGCAGACATTCCACAGGATCTGTCCATGAAGAAGTCCAGACCGGAAATCCCAGCTGGTAGTTCCACCAGCAGACTCTTATCTTCCAAGCCAAAGATTCTTAGCTCGAAGAAGCTGAGTAAAATTGTTGATTCGTTAAAGGATCGAGTGACAAAAATGGATGACAAAGACGACAAATCTGATGACGTTTCTGTGTCCGAGGATTCTTCTGATTTAAAATCGGTCAAATCGATTGAAGCGGATAATGTGCTCCATGTGACAAATGAAGGTGACAATGTGCTTCGAGTATTTGAGTCAGTTCCACAAGCTTCGTCAGATGTCTCTGAAGATGACGATGATGATGACGATGATGATGATGATGACGATGAAGATGATGATGATGAAGATGATGATGACGATGATGATGGATTGTGACCAAGTGCCACTTAGATTTTTTTCCCCATTAATGTCATATCATGGGAGGTTTAGCTTGATACTTTCACATACAGTGCAGGTATGTCCTGAAGGTTCGGCATAATTGCATTCCTTTATATTTTAAGGGACCCAAGGCACTCAGTGGGTAAATATGCAAAAGTCTGTAAAATCATCACCACCAAGAAGAACATTGAGAAATAGATAAAACTTTGTTCTTACGTTAATTATTGATAACTCTCAAATAACGAAATATCATGTGTTGAAACCATTGTAACAAAACTGTTACAGTGATTTGTAAACAAACATCGCTAATTACATAGAAAGTTTTAGTCTAAATATGATTTTCAGAATATTTTTCAATGCTTTTACCTTTTCCAATGTTTATTGAAGATTTTGATTGAACTTGGGTATCTTATTGGACTAATTGGTCTTTGATTGGTAATTCCACTGTAACAGTGATGTTTATGTATGTTCAATATGTGATATCTCATTATTTGAAAGTTATTAATGATGAAAATAAGAACAACGTCGATCTATATTACATGTACTTATTGATGATAGTTGTTACACAGAATACAAATCTATGATATGATCCCTTTAACATGTTTATTTCTTTTTATAAGGAATTATTCAGGTAAATGCTTAACCCTTTTATGACAGGAGCTGCGCTGGTGCAGCATTAAAGATCCTATTCCAGCTTCTCTTATATATGTGAGCCTCGCATTTATAATAGAATGCACTGGCTTATTGTTAGGCCAATGTGTTCTCATATATATGCGAAACTCCCTATGGGAGACCAGCATATAATCTCTTGAGAATGCAATGGCACAGGGTTTTTGCAAAATTTAAAGAAGCTCCAGTAATGGAAGAATTAACTGACAGAACTTAAGGGATAACTGCATCTCTCCAGTATCAAAATTAAACTTCCATTCAAACTTAAATTTCAAGCTAAACCTCTGAGGGTCCCAAGGCCTTCAAAGTGGATTCATACAAATTAACATAATTTTATGAAAGTCTGTAAAATAACTAACATCAACAAGTACATGTAAAAATAGATAGACCTTTAAGGCTTTTGCATATCAAAACCATTGTTAATTAAATAGTACTGTTACAGTGGAATTACCAATAAAAGTCCCAATTCAAACCTTGAAATAGTGTGTCATTTGCAGAATGAGGTCCCCAGAGGGTGAATTTAGTGATGCTACCCCGCATAGCGGGCTAGCATCACCAAATTCACCCTCTGGGGACCTCATTATGCTTACACCTCAAATAATTGAAAAATATTCTGAAAATCATATTCGGACTAAAATATTTAAACTTACTTTATATGACTAGCAATGTTTGTTGACAAATCACTGAAACATTTTTAGAAAATACATATCAATGGTTTCAGCACCTGGAATTTCTTTAAGGGAGAACTATCAATAATGAATATAAGAACAAGGTTTTTCTATATCAAAATGTACTTCTTAGTTGTGCTGTTTTAAAGACTTTCATATTTTTTCACATTTAACCACTAGGAGCGCCTTGGATCCCTTCAAGGTCTATTGGATGTGATTACAATGGGTGACAGGAAATACAGCCGGATTAACTATTGCATATAATGCAAAACCACAGAAGAAACATGAATATTAAATGCTTAACCATGTGAAAATGTGGCTAAAATTAAGCACATTGTTTGCTTTATAACCAAAAGTTGATTTATTTTTAACCCTTTCTATACTAAAGTATCATTGATGAGTAGTTCTCCCATATGAAATTCAACAAGTGTTGAACTTATTATCTTAACATTTCCCTAAATAAATAGGGCTCCCTTCTTTATAATTACCTGTACACCCCTGCAAATGAATAATAGACCATTACAATGTACACATTTTAACTGACTGGGAGAATCCATTTAGTACAGAAAGGGTTACGCAACAGAAATTTTCTGATGTGTTGAGCTGGTTTCGAGCTGTTTTTCTGATGTTTTGAGCTGGTTTTGAGCTGTTTTTCCCATTACCTCCGACACTTCCTTATGTTCGCACATGAGTTTTGGAAAAAATGTTCTTGTCACCTATTATCGTCACATTCAATAAACCTTAACTAGTCAGACTAGTCATTTAACCCTATCATGACGGGAGCTGTGCTGGTGCAGCATTAAAGATCCTGTGCCAGTGCATTCTCTTATATATGCGTGTCTCCCATCACAAACCTTGCATATATAAGAGAATGCACTGGCTGTCAAGGTAAATAATATTTATAGGCCAATGTATTCTCTTATATATGCGAGAATACATTGGCGCAGGTTTTTCGTAAATTTTCAGGAAGCTCCAGTCATGGAAGGGTTCATCATCAGAAATAGTTCACCATGTAAGTCAGTTCACATATCTACTTTCTTCGGGATATCTGCTGTATTGAAAAATTTCTCAACTAACTGCAATACACCTTGGGTGCTTTGAACTTTAAGATTTTCACAATATTTGGAAAAATTCACTTTATCACAAATACAGACAGTTGTAGTATGGAATTGTTACTGTTTTGTTTGAAACAAAACAGACAGAAAATCACAAGTGTTTGAAATATACAGAATTTTGTCAAAATTGTCTTAGTAATCTGTTAAAATGTAATGTTATTGTATTAAATGTGCAATCATTAAACTGAAACACATATTCATGACTGTTAATTGCAGAATAATCAAAATTCCTTTGTTCTCTTTGTTTGTAATGAAATGATTAAATCGCATATTTTGTTACAAAAGATTATTTATACACTTCTGATGGATATTTAAAGATGCACAATCTGAATTAACAATCCTAACTTACTATTTCTTTGGCTTCGGGGGGATAAAAAATATGTTATTCGAGTCAAGGAACCCACCCATCAAAGCTCAGAGTTATCAGATATAAATTTTTGACATTATTTTTCTCCACCTGGAATATTTGGCGGCCTGGCAAATATTTGACGAATGCCAACCAACATACTCTCGATACAAAATTGCTTTGAACTAAATATTGATATATAACACTTTATGGGCAATTTTATACTATAGTTGACAGTGGTTAGCATTATTTTTGTTAATTATTCGATTCTGATAACTTAAGCGGCATTTCAAGAATTTGATGATATGTGGACCATCAAATCAGATTGTGTAAATTTAAAGTGTACAATATAGTGGATAATATACACACTTGTTGCAGTACCTTCACAAACTGAGAGAACTTGTTTTATTTTACTTCCCATTTGGTATGTCGTTTTATGGTAAGAAAATACAGGTCACAGGTAAATATATCTTGGAGTTATGGCTATTTTTCGACTTCGAAATCTTTTCATTTATGGATATAAACTTTACTGTTCATTCCTCAATTGGTTTAAAATTTGCAATGTGGTTTTATAAGAAGAAAATACAGGTCAAATTCAAAAAAATTCCTCAGTCTGATAAAGTGTATGAAGTTTTGGGATTGTTTGGATCATTAATAAGCTGAGTTTCAATTTTTAATTTACTTTATTTCAGAACTATTTGTTAGGCTACATTTCTGTGAAATGTTTAACCCTTCCATGACTGGAGCTTCCTGAAATTGCGACAACCCTGTGCCATTGCATTCTCTAATATGCTCCATAGGGAGCCTCACATATATAAGAGAATACATTGGCCTAACAATATTTACCTTGACCTTGTAAACCAGTGCATTCTCTTATATATGCCAGGCTCCCTATGGGAGACTTGCATATATAAGTGAATGCACTGGCACAAGATCTTTAATGCTGCATCAATGGCTCCTGTCATGAAAGGGTTAAGGATATCAATTCTAGAACTTCTGGTATCTTGTGATTAGAGTATAAATATGTATGATTAGTACAAGAAAAAAAGTCTACATTATAATTATGTTCTCCTGGTTTCATAGCGGTATTGCAATGTGTATATTAATAAAACTTATATCCATTATGAGGCACTCTAGGCTTTTAGTTTTACATGCGTTTTTGTAATGAAATTTCTTCAAATTCATGCATGGATATTAACTTCAGTTACAGATTTATAAATGTCTCCTATATTTCTCTATTCTGCAAAAGTATACAGCAATATAGATGGTATTCTGCAAGTTTCATCGTTTTCACTTCATCACATTCACTTTTCCCTGTGAAAATTTCCGGAGAATTTCATTTCCTTTAAGATTTTTTAGCCTCTTCACTGCTAAATGGCTTCATGATGTCGTGTGCTGTGCCGTGGACATTTTTATTTTTTCACTGGAAAATTGGCTCAACAGGAATATCATGAAAACGCTACAACTTACTGTGTTAGAAGGCTATTAACATTCACAAACCTGGAACATCATACACTGTAAGTCTGTTCCAAACATTGAGATACAATGGTTCCAATGCACCAATCTCAGAGTTCCAGCTATTAACTCTTTTGATGCCACGCAGCACCACAGACTGATGCCCCAATGCCAAGCATTCTGCCTGTATATTGGGTATATGTGGGTAGTATCTTGTATCTCAAGTATTGCTGGGTATAATTTGTTCAAACTTCACAGGTTGGAAGACATAGGTTAGGACCACGCATAGCCATTATGGACAACCTGTGGAGGTCATGTGACCGTGATGGCCATCTTGAATAAATGGGGTTTTGCCAATATTTTAGGTTTCCGAGGAATAGCAGTAAAGTTTTGGATTATTCATTCCAGCATGGTATGAGGCATATAAACAAATGGAATGTGAAGACCACGTGGAGGTCATGTGACACTGGGCAAGGGTCCATGAGAACGCAGATTGAATGCATTGTATAGGAATTATACATACTGGCCAATGTATCAGTATGTTATTTGTACCTAATTTATTTTTCCTTGGTGTAGTTGTGTTGAGAGAGCATGTATTATGCAAATGTGGCCAATACCGATGTTAACCTGACCTGCGCAGGTATCATGTGAGATCATACAGAGGTCGCTCAATGTCACGTAATATGCAGTGTAAAATGTATTGTGTCAGGGGATTTGTATTCCAATACAGGCACGGATCAAGGAATATACCCACCCAAAACTGGACTGCATTTAATTTCTATGGGACTGTGCCGAGAGAGATAGGGACATCATTATAAGATTTGAGTAATCCAACAATCAAATTTATTATTAAAGCAGTTATATAAAACAGTCTACATGGTCCGTCTTCAAACAAAAACCACCCCAACTAGGGTAAATGCTCCTCACGGGGAAAAAAACATAACACAGTAAGTGTTGTCATGGCTCAGTCTATAAGTCTGAGCCATTGCTGAAATTATTTCTTCTGGCTCATTATCACAATATTGCTCACATGCCTTCTGATAATATTTCCTAGTGTGAAATAATTAATTGAATCGGTTTCACCATTGGTCTGTATCTCCTGAAATTCTGCTGAAGATGGGACTTCATCTGAATTATCATCATCCCACTCATCAGGAGCATCATTGCTATTATCCACACTGTCCGAATCGTCAAATAAACAATCTATAACCTCTTACAGTAATGCTCTAAGTAATCGACTTCTTAACCAGAGCAGAATTATGAGTAACTTTTCAGGATTTAGTCGGAAACGGCTTGTTGCCATATTTCCGACTAAATCCTGAAAAGTTACCCATAATTCTGCTCTGGTTAAGAAGTCGATTACTTAGAGCATTACTGTATGTCCTCAGTTGTTTGTGGGTAGCCATTGCATACTTATCACCCATGTGCTACTAATAATGAATTCCAAGACGCGAATATTTCAATCACGACTGTACTAGTGAAACGCAATACACAGCTTGACATCGATGTCATTTTCCCGCCAAATTGTTGGCAAACATCACTAGGCCACATAATGGAATCTTGATAAGAAAATATAGAATTACATGTACAAACCTTAGACCAGGGTTACACCCTGCTTTCGCAATAATGTGCGTTTGGCATCTGCCAGGTAATTCACATAAATACTCAATTGGCATCAAAAGAGTTAATAATGGTCGACTGCTTAGTGTGCTGAAGTAGGTCCGTACTCAGTATGGACATATAGCACACAGCGTAACATTTTATGTCCGTACTTATACTGACGTATAGCAGCCAAGAGGTTAAAGGCCCACTTAATTTTTGAATGCCCAGATCACATTATGCACAATATATTCCATATTATATCCCATTTGGAAGAGTAACCAAAAATATATATATACTAGCAGGTGACCCGACTTTGTCCGGGCTTTGACCTTGAATTGACAATTTTGAATTTTACGGTCAGGTCGGAGTCACTATTTGACCCGTCCAAAACACTCCCCGGACAAAATTATCCGTAGGTATCCAATTTCGTCGAAATCCGTCCAGCAGTTTTCCCGGCCATAGCTAACAGACATGCAAACAGACAAATCATCAATTGTGGGTACCCGTTACAAGGTGAAGGTCACCTCGGGGCGGAAAAACTGACCTGATGAAAATCTCCCCCATTCCTAGGAACCCCCTAAGTACGAACACAGACAACACGCTCATGTCTAGCTCCACCCGCTTCCGATTTTGGTCTGTGCATGCGCGAAGCTGGCGTCGCACGGGCTCGGCGACCCGATAAAATTTGTACCCGGCGCAAGATACATTCACATAGCAAATTTCAAGTCGATAGCTCCACCCGTTTCCGAGATCTCGTCTGCGCATGCGCTGCACGGGCGTCGCACGGGCTCGGCGACCCGATAAAATTTGTACCCGGCGCAAGATACATTCACATAGCAAATTTCAAGTCGATAGCTCCACCCGTTTCCGAGATCTCGTCTGCGCATGTGCTGCACGGGCGTCGCACGGGCTCGCCAATACGACAACGACCACCGCCTGGTCAAACTACACACACGTACCAAGTTTCGTCCCGATCGGACGAGAATCGTAGATTTGTATGAAGTACCCACACACGCACAAACATAAATATATAAGAGAGATATGTAAATTAGATAGATTGTATCAAAATATATAGGAGAGATATGTAAATGATCTACACACCATTACTGGTGTTTGTCAAAGTTTAGTGGGGTATATCAATACTCATTCACGATCATATCATTGAGGTCCGGAGGGTGTGGGCTATCTCTCGAATACACGGAGTTCTCAAAATATATAGTATAGATTACACCTGAATACGGAACAGCTGTGGCCTTGAGAGTGTCCACCATGTGATTTGAGATTATCAAATTCACCCCAACACTTCCCCCGTTATTTACCCCCAGTATACATCATTATTCACAACAAAGAGAATTTGAGTTATTCCCCTTCCATTGAGAATAATAAACTGGCAGAGAGACCAGAACAAAATTGAACACAGAATATGTTTGTTCCTTGACAAAAACATGTTCACAGTTTATTCGGATAAGTTGAAAATACAATGTTTTGGAGCTTCCTTTTCAAATGGTATATAAAATGGAATATGTTGTATATAATCTGGTGATTCGAAAATTTATTTAAAATCTTACATTTTAATTTTATTTCAACAGAAGATATTCTATGTTATTGTTGATTGTTTAAAAGAAACTATAAAATGTGACAGACAATTTCTGTCTAAAATAATATTCAGTCCCAATCTTGATTCAGTGACATTTTAAATTTAATTTGAGTCATTGAAGGAATGAATTTTTCCTAGAAAAGCGCAGCACCCCAATAATTTTCATCCATTTTTTGGCTAATCTATGTGCCTAACCATATGTTATCCAGACATCTGTTGTGGTCTATGGCTAACAGCATTAGAACTTTATTATAAACACCTAAAAACACTGTTCAGATGCTATATAATAAAGAACAATGAAGTAAAGCAATATTGATATAAACACGCTATAATAAATATTATTAAAGCTGTTTTGCGTTATCTCCTTATTTAGTATACACACGTATATGAAGTAAGGTACATTAGTTAGATTTTGAATATACAACATTTGATCGGTTAAGTTACGAGACAATAATGCACAGTTTATTCGATAACTTCATGAAACTGCAGTCAAACACTGGGTGTGGCTTGTGTGAATAAGTTAATTTAATTGCTTTTGCAGGAACCTATTGATTGGTCAAGCAACGCATACTTCGATGCACAAGTAATTTCATTGGGTCGATTCCTCTCGTCTGAAATAATTTTAACCATGAGAGTACCTAGACGAAAGTTGATTGTAATGAAACATGGTCTAGTTTTAACAAGACTGTAGAACCCTCTTTTAACCCTTTGAGTGCCAGGTCGATTTTTGTATCGACCCATATACCCTGTGCCAATGCATTCTCTTATATATGCGAGTCGACCATAGGTCGCCTCTCGCATATATAAGAGAATGCAATGGCCTAACATTTTTTTTTTTTTTTTTTTTTTTTACAATTTTAATAATTTATTCTTATATTCTTTAACAGACTTATTTTGTAGGTTTAGGGCCGATGAGATCGGCCCCTGGCACTCAAAGGGTTAAATAATTTATACTAATGTATGATTAAGATTTAGTGCTTTTCCAAAGTGGAGATTTTGTGATTACTGATTACCTAGAGACAAGGTTTCTGAGATAGTATTGCCATTTCAATCCCATGTTACATAAAACTCCCCCATTAACCCTTTCAGTGCCAGATGATCGGCCCTGTCCAATGCATTCTCTTATATATGCGAGGCGACCTATGGTCGACTCGCATATATAAGAGAATGCATTGGCACAGGGTATATGGGTCGATACAAAAATCGGACCTGGCACTCAAAGGGTTAAATGAATGTTTCCACAATTAATACAATCATGGTTCAATTAAATATGCATGTTTAAATTTAGCCTGAATTTCCTTCATTTTGTTTTTGTTGTGCTATTAACATGTTTGACATTCAGCTCACTGCTGAACTTCACATTATTGATGACCACCTCCAAAGCATGACAATACATTTGTGAAGACTTGAGCGATTGTGGTATTTACCAGTGGTGTGTTTGCTGATGAATTGTAGCATATGAACACAAAAGTTTAATCCCCACAGATTTCCAAATGATGATATATCTAGATATACAAATACAGCACAAACAATATTTGACACCAGTCACTTATGAGAGTATTAAACCCTTTAATGACGGGAGATTCACTGGTGCAGCATTAAATATTCTGTGCGATAGTATTCTCTTACTAGTATATATGCGAGTCTCCCATTGGGAGCCTCGCATATATAATAGAATGAACTGGCTTACAAGCTCAAAGTAAATATTGTTAGTAGAAGTTGTAGTAGGGCGCAAAGTGCCCAGGATGGTCGAAAAGATCGAGAGATCTTCTCCTTCACCCTCAAATATTGTTAGGCCAATGTATTCTCTTATATATACACGAGGCTCCCTATGGGAGATTCGCATATATAAAGAGAATGCATTGGAACAGGGTTTTCGCAAAACTTTAGGAAGCTACAGTCATGGAAGGCTTAAGGGGGATTCTAACAGTATTACTGGCAAATCATGAAGAGGATAGATCCATTGGCAGTGCAAGGGGTATGAAAAAAATAATAAAGGGCAACTAGTAACACGGAACATGAAGTAACGTCTTTGCCCTTTCTTTGCTAAATTCTCATTGACGAGTAGTTCCCTTAGGAAATATTCAGAAAATAAGTCAAATAAACACCCATATAATGCCATGTCAAAGTTGTGATCTCCTTTTGAATCTTTATATAGATTTTTAGGTATGATATACCAGTAAAATAAAGTTTTGAGGTGAAGACCAGAAATATGAATTGAATTTCCAAAATACTATTTTTAAAACCTTTCACTGTTTGGTTGTGATACGTCCATGTCTTTTGATGGACAAATCTCTTCTTTTTATATCTTTGTATTCACTGCCAGTATTAAATTATAAGAAAGGGAGGTGACCAGAAGTCCTTCCTAATCGACCAAAGGGGAATTAGCATTTTCAGACCAAATATTAAATTTATTTCCCTCAGTTTTTGAGTGCTGGGGATCAGTTCAATATCCAGATCCATGTGCACCTCTGTATACCTTTAATCTCATATGTCAGGTTAGCTATCCTGTGGTCGGGTAGATTATGTCTGGAGTAGAAGCTGTATCAGGTGCCTGTGGTATACTTGTGCATAGCCCTTTGGGGCTGACTCCAATAGAAACACACTCCCCTCTCTTATTACATTACCATTGATTATGTGCGACACCAAATGTTTTTCACATCAGGGCTCGGAACTTGCATCATAATTCAAAAAAATGGCCTCAATATATCACGCAGGGCAATTTCAACATTTTTTTCTCTATATTTTATAATGATATCAGCGAGTTAGTAGACCAAGAGCTATCCCAACAACTCATCTCGGATACTGCCAAAACTGGATATCCAACATAATTGTTTTTAATTAGATTTTGGCATTCAAAGTTAATGGCTCCAAAAAAAAAAAAAATAGTGACCAAAGTCACTTGACCGAAGTCACTTGAACACTTATTTCTTCTCAGCTGTCATATTTATATGGCGAAAGGATTCATAGTGAACTAGCAAAAATTGATACATAGCTAATTTGTTATCTTTTTTGGTTGAGTTATTTGTATAGGTGAATTCAATGATGAACTTACTTCGATGTAATACATTTTGCCACCATTTTTGAACAAATTATGATATTGGTTCCCTGTCCTGATCGTTTTGTTGGATAATAAATACATACACATTACAGAAAAACAAGCCTGTAAATAGTGTGTCTGTCATTTACAGAATGAGGTCCCCAGATGGGCTAGCATCACCAAATTCACCCTCTGGTGACCTCATTTTGCTTTGGCCTCATCTTCTGGGAAGTATCTATAGTCTCAAATTGACAAATTGTTTTAGTTACTTTTTCCCTTCTTGGAAGTTTCTATATCCCCTAGTTTGTAGAAGATAAAATGCATCATTAAGGTGACTAATGGGTGAACATCACCAAATTCAACTAGGGAACTTCAATCTGATCCTAGCTCTCCCATAGCTGTTGAGGCCTAAGCAGAATGAGGTTCCCAGAGGGTGAATTTTGGTGATGCTAGCCAACTGTGGGAGATAGCATCACTAAATTCACCCTCTGGGGACCTCATTCTGCAAATGACAGACACACTATTTGCAGGCTTGCAGGAAACGAGTAACGTAAAATATCTCTATTTTTGCTGGAAGTATTTTCAGAGATTGGAAATTATGTATTCTTTCACGAGGAAATTCAGGCTAATTTGATTTATCATTACTAATGATGTGAAATTTGTATGTTTGGATTGTAAATCTCTTTAACTTATTTTTCATGTTTTGTCACAGAGGAGTAAATATGAATATTTTTTATACATTATGAACAAAGGTTGTCTGAGAATGTGTGAATGTATTGTATGTTATGCAATCTGTTCATTGACATTGAACATTTTTGATGGTGAATAAATATTTCTATGAAACAGGTTGTTTTATGGAAGCCCATTGTGGTCACATTTAACCATATAGAAAAAATATTTTATTACGTTTAAATGCAATAGTTTTGCATGGAAATGCAATCGTCATTTTGCGTTTAAACTCAATAGTAGAGGGAACAACGTATGTTAATGAATAATGATGCTGTAGCTACACTGATAAAGGATAAGAAATCCATCGGCTCATGTGTTGCCTTTGGCCGGCTCACATTTTGGATTGGGGTTGGGCGATTGAGGGGGGTGGTAAAAAGGGAGTCTGGGGGGGGGCGCACCCTATACAACACCCTTCATTTACCTAAATTGGTCAGGGGGACTCAGAAATGACAATGGTTGCCCTACCATTTTAGAATGGGGTGGGAGGGGGGGTTGAAGGTGTGTAATTGGGCCACCTTATAACACCCTTTGGTTGACCTGGATCAGTCAAGAGGGCTGAGCAATGACATGGTACCCTATTTGGAAGTCTCTGGGTAGTGTCCATTTTTAAAAAGACTTGTGGGCCACCTTGCAACACCTAGTTTGTCAGAAATTGGCCAAGGGTCTGAGAAATGACATGGAAGCCCTATTCGGACCCCATGTCATTTCTCAGCCCCTTGACCAATTTTGGAAAAAATAGGGTGTTGTAGGGTGGTCCACAAGACAGCCTTTTAAAACATCCCACCCGATTAAAGATTGACTGATTTCGGTCAAATAAATGGTGTTGTAGGGTGGCTGCATTACTCCCTTAGGCTTTAGACCCCTCCAACACCCCACCCCAACCCAAAATGGCCACCGACCGGGAAAGATTGGATCGTCGAAACAGGGCAACCATCATCGTCCATGTCATTTATCAGTTCCTTGCCAATTTATGTGAAATGATGGGAGTTCTATAGGGTGGTCCTATTACACCCTTTCAACATTTATAATCTTTGTATGACTAAATCCTTTGGCACACTATAGGTCACATCTCTCATTCGATCGTCACCAAACGTTATTGATCTTAGGGGTGACCTCTAGATGGGAGCCATAAATTTTTTCCAAAATTCGTTAAAAAAAAATATGGCCGCCAGCAACCATCTTGGATTTAAAGTTGAATCCTGCCTGCAGCGCACATTTATTATAGAAATGTTTTGAAAATTTGCATGCATGTTTAGGATGGAGCCATCAAATTTGAACAAAAATGGAACAATTTTTGATGAAAAACATGGCTGCCAGCAGCCATCTTTACATGACTAAATCATTTGGCACACCCTACAGACCACATCCCTCATCCGATCATCTCCAAACTTTATATGGATCTTCAAGGTGACTTTAAATGGGAGCCATCAATTTTTTCCAAAATTCGTACAAAAAAAACATGGCTGCAGGCAGCCATCTTGGATTTTACTCTTTGCATGACTAAATCTTTTGGCACACGCTATACAGGCCACATCCCTCATCTGATCATCAGCAAACTTCATATGGATCTTCGGGGTGACCTTTAGATGGGAGCCATCGATTATTTCCGATATTGGTTATAAAACATAGCTGCCAGCAGCCATCTTGGATTTCAAATTTGAATCCATCAGCACACCCTGCAGCCCACATTTATTGGTGAAATGTTTGAAATGAAAGTAATTACATCTACACAATACAAGCCCTTTACAGTAATTTTTTGGCTTTCCTTCTTTATCATTCTGGAAATGAGCCAGCTCATTCCTGGGCTCACTCGGTCCAGCCAAGCAGGGCAAGCTCGCTCGGCCCAAGGGATTTGAGAATTATGTTTTTATGTTTACCCATACCATAGTATCGTAAACATAGTGTCGACATCCGGATTGACCACTTGTCATTCGTCTGTCTGTCCATAGACACTTTGCATGGTGTTATAACTAAAAAAATTCTATCTGATTAGAACCAAATTTTGTATATGAATTTCTCAGCCCAAAAGACAGATCGAGTTCGAATATGGGTTTGATTTGACTATTTTTAACTGAGTTATGGCCCTTTTTCGAAGAATATTCACTCTTTAAAAAAAAAAATTGAGATTGAATTCCTTGCTCAATTTAACAACAAAAACAAAAAAACACTGTAAAATCTCTCTCTCTCTCTCTCTCTCTTCTCTCTCTCTCTCTCTATCTCTCCCAGTCTCCCTCTATCTCTCTGGCCACCATCCAGAGGGGTTGGGGTGGGCTGAATATTTAGATTGGCTTGGGGGCACCCTACAACACTCTTTATTTGACCTAAATCGGTCTATGGGCTGAGAAATGCCATGGGTGCCCTATTTGAACCCATCTGCATGGACGGTGGCCATTCTGAATCGGAGTGATGTGTGTGTGGAAAGAGTAGACCTACATTGGGGGGGGGGGCCACCCTACGGCAGTCTTTGTTTGACCTAAATATGAAATTTATTCGAATAAGGAATGGAGGTCACCTTCGTGAACAATGCAGTATGTTATAATTGATAAATAGGCCTTACTCTTGCAATGTTCACTTTTGATGGAAAAACATCTTCTGAGAGAGATGGGTTAGGCTACAACTTAGCCTACATTTATATACTTATAAATGGTAACGGGACGACTCGGGCCGGAATACTTTAGAGTACCTGAGACAACTCGGGCCATATTCCGGACGACTGTCTCAGGTGTGAAACTTAATTGGTTTCATCAGATTAGAGTGATTAACATACCGTACCGTCTATAATACTGCGGTAGGGCCTGTATAGGGGGGGGGCCTACCCGGCAGGACGCCGAGTAGTCTCCAGCCAGACTCGTCACAGAACCTATAGGGTACGTATGCAGTAGGTTCCTAGATTTGCGTAGGTCTCCGTAGATCACTCAATTCGCGTAGGTCCCCGCAGTAATGCAATATATTGTAGGTATACATGATTTATTGACAGATAAAATGGATTGATACCACTAAATGATCATGTTATATGTTACTTTGCAAATTTTTTTATATAATTAATTTCCGAAATCTGATGGGTTTGTTTGCTTAGTGATACTTAGAGGATGAAGCCTAAACTAAAATTACGTGATTTCTGATCCAGAAAGTAAGAGGATTATCTTACTGGCTTCGTGGACAGATATTAATTGGAGGATAACTGATTCTATTTTTGCATTGATTTATGTGACTTTTGGAGCAGAAAATAAGAGGATTATCAGACTTTATCGATTCATCAGTATAGGTGAGTGGGCATGGATGCGTTAGATAGGAGAATTTGATATTTTTCATAGTTTATTGAATATCAAAACATGCAACAAAACGTTTATAACATAATATGTAAACGACAGCACAAAAGAATGAAGCACAAGCAATGGTATAAAACATATATATATGTACATGTATACACCGATTGAAGATTGTTTACAACTTAAATAAAATTGATATCAATACTGATCGAGAATACTAATTAAGTATACTCATACATAATTCACAATAATAAAATGGGACAACGAATAAATATTATAGGCCTACTTATAAATGTAATGCATACATAACGAAATTAAACTTTGAAAAACATTTTCTATCGCCCTGAATATGCAAATTTATACGAATATCACCCCTGTTTTTCTTCTGCAATGCCAAATAATGTTGACCGTGTCTGGTGTCAGCCTGCCAGACAGTGAAATTTTGAATGTTGACCCGTATTCATACAGCAGACCACAGTTACACGATTTAGTAAGACCTAAAATATTTCAGTGACGAATTTTCCCCGGAAAAAGATTACTCATTGTCGTTTGACGCTGATAGCAACAAAGATAGGTCAATCAAACAGCACAGATATGGATGGTAATGATGTTCTTAATATATAGAATACGAACTCGTTCTCACGGCCGACACCACCTTCTTAGAATGTTTGAATACCGTAGCCAATAAAGTTTCCACTACCTAATTTCGAGGTAAACAATGGGACCTCGCGACCATCACTTTACGCCAGATCATGTGATCTGCATTAATTTATCCAAATTGGTATTACTACACAACGAACACAAACAAACATAAAATAACACAAACGAACAAAAGTAAAACATCGAGATCTCGCATTATATAGCAAATTCTTTTGTTCGTAACCGAGTCAGTGACGCTAATGCCGTAATGGGGTCGTTGTCGTAACGTTTTATACATAGATGCACACCGTGTGCATTCCTGTATACATAAATGCACACCAGTCTTGCGTAATATCACGTGACAGGAGTCATTGTCGTGGTGTTTTCTACATAAATGCACACGTGTTGATCATATTTGTAAGGTCGTGTTCTTCGGTTCATCGATCAAACAGCCATGCAGTTCTTTCGGCCCTTGTTTAATACTTAGATAAATTTAATACTTAGATAAATATGTGCAGACCAATGATCAATTTCCTTCAGAACTTCTGAAGAAAAATAATTTTGAATTGAAGCAGATGGCAATTATTTACGTCAACATTTCAATCTTGTGCCAACTGAGACTGGTGTGCGTATATATGCCTATATAGGCTACATAAATGCATACGGTGTGCATGTATGTATAAAACATTACGACAACGACCCCATCGGCTTCAGTGACTAAGTGAGTGTGCGCGTGATTATCATTGTGCGAGACCAGTGCATCTATAACCATGTCCATAATTGGTTCCTGCACTGAAATATCTACAGATACAGACTGGTTTCTAATAGTAATTTCACAAACAATATGGCCTAGCCGCAAGTATTAAATGTCTAATGAACTGAAATGAAAGCAAACATTTTTGACAAGGGTTGTTCTTAATAATATGATTACGTCAGTACGTATGGACAACCCAAAACACGTACATGTACGTCCATCTATAAAATGATAAATGTATGTTTCGTGGGAGCTCTAACTACTAGTTCCTGTATTTCCAGCCAACTTGGGATATATGATCACATCAGTACGTATGAACGACAAGTCTCTATTTTCCGAAGATTCGCTATTCCGAAGGTTCACTATTCCGAAGGTTTTTGTTATTTTGATAATATTTTTTGCACAACAAAACCAGGTGAAACTTTAGCACAAAACACATCGGCAACTCTACAAAAACATGTTCACAGTTTATTACACACGGATAAGCTGATAATACAACGTTAGAGAGCTTCCTATTTCAAATGCATGCTATATAATATGACATATATTTTATATACATGTATGTGGTCTGGGGGTTCGAAAATTAAGTGGGCCTTTAATGTTGATTTTTCTTACATGTAGCTTATTTCAGTCATGCAGATCGTGTTTTCAACTTTCCATAATAAACTATAAACTGATACTGTCTTCTTGCTATTAATAAACGACATCTGGGACAATTTGGGAATTAGAATGGGGTTTATACATGTACTATATGTGAATACTAGCTTAATAGTATTTTTCATTCTTCGTGTGGTTTTCGTGGGGGGGAGGGGGTGCAAATTTTAATTAATATCTGCGAACCTTCGGAATAACGAACCTTTGGATTAGCAAACCTTCGGAAAAATGAACCTTTGGAATATGGAGCATTCGGAATAATGAAACCAATCATCACAAGACACGTCCATCAATAAATATATACATGTTCATGGGGCTGTTTATATATACATATAAGACTGGAGTAAAGTTGAGACCAATACGTCTTTGTTAATTTTGGTGCCCGGATTTCAACGAAATTTGGTGTGGTGACTCAGGGTGCCCTGGTAGAGTGTATAATGGCGTTAGTTTTTCAAAATTTTGATTTAAACAAACTCAAATGAATATAAAATAGGAACATAATGTGAATATATATTTAGGTACAATATAAACCTATTTGCAAGAGCATATGTTGCAGCACCAGATATAGGGGAATATGGGCCACAGTTAGACATGGGTCAGAGTGAGACATAGCCACTGACATTTTCCTTATTTCCAGACCAATATCCATGGCGCCAGTCCAGAGATATTAGACTAAGCCATATAACACATGTTACTATATTTGTTCAAAATGCTATCATCAGGTGAAGGATGAATCTGGCCCAGCAACCAATTTTCAAGGCAAAATTAATTAATGTAATTTTTGCAATTTTAAGGGAAAAATATCTTATTGGATGAATTTACATATAATACTGAATACATTTTTGTGATGTGGAAAACGGGGATTTATTGCATATTTCACATAGCCACATCTGATTTATTGATAGACGTTTATATATGCTGGACTTTCAGCGAGTTTCATGGGTGGGGCACACTGACTTAATGAGACACAATTTCTGACCCGTGGTAGGATCCACCTTCAGTAGATGATAGGCACATCGAAAAGGAATGACATAATTTGTCAAATGGCTATTGTTTTGGGGCTGGAGTGGAAAATAATTCAGATAAAACAAACTGATGTCATTGTGCAATAGTGGTATGTTCAGGCGTTTCCTATATGGTTACTACTCATTAATCAGACGCGCATATATGCACGTTTACTAGTACAGAGTTCACCATAAAAGACTATCGAACCACAAAAAATACTAGATCATTCCATGAATCCATACACTAGATATGACCGTACTATAGACCATATTACACCAATTGCCCAAACCTGGGAACTTTTTTATGTTCTGACAGCAAAATTTATAACATTGAATAAACAAGCAGGGAATATTTCCCTTTATTGTTAATATTTGTTCCTCAATAATCTACTTCACGGTAGGGGTGGTCCCAATTCAAGATTGCATTGTTGTTTGTGACTTTCGTGAGCTTATATCGTACTCTCAGGTGTCTAATCATTGTGATGATCAATAATAGTGATAGTGGAGACTTGAAATTAATATAAATAGTGATTGAAATTTAATTCTATTTTAATTTAATTCTATATATGTATGCCAAATAATTTAATGATTGTTGAGAATTTTATCCAAAATTACTAATCATGCCGCACATGCTGACACTATTGTTAGGCACTGTTATGGAACATAACATAACATATTTCATAATTAACTACCTGTACTGTTTTTTCATTGTTACAAACTTCCCTATCGCAACAGCAAAAACTTTGTACTGGTGGAATATATCATTCTCGACGGGCATATTTACACAGAGATTCATGACATGGTCTAATAAAATGCTACAAAATTAAACATTTATATGACCATCTGCGATTGCCTCATGAGTCATGTAGAACTACATGTAGAAGGTCATGACAGTTCGACCAGCTTGGCCTCAAATTATTATGTTTAGCATGAAGATTATTCCAATCCCAATGTGTCAAGTCGACAATAGCAAGTACGCAGGGCTATATTTAATAATTTTTCCACAAATAGTCACTATATATATGCCATCCATGCTGGCCGAGCTCCCGCTTAAGGTTTAAACCAAGAACACAGTGTTAAAATCATGAAATATTTAATATGTGAGAATGCTAAAACAAACCACTGTTAATGGCGTTATTAATGGTGCATTATATTTAACTTGATCTGTCCATCACAGGAAATAGAATTCATAGATGGAAAATTGGAAGCATATCCTCTCACCAGTCACTACACTCTACAGTGTGCCGAGAACAAATGGGAGATGTTCTCCTTTTCCTTCACTCACCAAGTTAATTGACTCACTTTGTCAGTCACCAATTCACTGGGCTTCACTTATTTGTCACGTGACATCTGTGTGTCGACTGGTCTGTAGTGTAGATGGCTCGAATTTTATTTTGACCCGATTCACACTCACTGTGAGTGAGTGAGACTGAGCCTGAACAGGCTGAAGTCGTTAAAAACTAAATCTGTTATCACTATTACAATCCTAATAGTAATAGACTAGTGTACGGAACAATTTGCCGCTTGCAACTCTAACCACCGAGTCCAGGTGAAACAGACTTAAAATTTAACAGAACAAGTCAAATCACAGTGGTGACCACAGCCAGTCCAACGTCCATACTGCCATAGTGCCAGTCCAATCCAGTGACCTTCATTTTCATATTTTTTCAGTCACAGTTTCGTCATTCACTAATTCAGTTTCTTTTCGACTGAGTATCACTTTCACAGTTAAACTTAAAAAATCGGGAGGATCCACACAATGTATGCCCAATCGATTGGCGTATAACAAAATAAAATTCAGTGCGAGAACCACAACGGAGAAGAGTTTTTGTTGTTTGAATAGCAAGATCGCCAATAACTTCTCGGCGCAGCCATTTTGTGACGATAATTACGTCACCATTTGTAACGTTGTTATGGGCCAGTAAGGTGGCATAATTTCAACTGAAACGGTTCAGCGGAATTTGACGAGGTTTGCCGAATGCTATGCGCCAATGTCAACTAAATCCACATTAATCATTTAATTTTGAATAAAGGTGTTTGTGTTCTTCAAATTTAATAGTGTTGCTATGGGGAGGCTGATCGAAGAAGAAAAATAAATTTGTTTTGTTAATTTGTCAATTCTATTCCATCATGGCGGCCACCACTGGGGCCCATAGGTGCGAATCGCCCGGATGTAAAAAACTAATTTTGAAGTTGATAGAGTATAGAAATTAGTGACGTCACAACTATACTTGCGTCGCTTACGAACCGCAAAAAAAAATTTGGGTAGTGATTATCATAGGAATACATGGGCGCGATATCCCAAAACAAAGCATCACGTTTCCATGTCTTTGTTGTTATTTTAATGGCATGATTTTGTTAATCATGTATTAGTAAGGCCAAAATAAAAAAGACCTGTGTTTCTGGTCCCCCTATTCCGGCGCCCGTACCGTTTTCATTTTATTGATTTTGAAAAATTAGTATGCATCCTATTTTATTTTCCGTGTAAACCAATTCATATCTGTGTAAAACGGACACATCGCGTGGTACTGTTAAACCGGTAATTATACCACACTTCAATTAGGTCACAGCCGAATCAAACTTATTTTTTCATGGTTTATTCAATAAAACAATAAATTACACTATGTACATCATCATTGAGTAATAGCCATCAAAGAGAAAACTGACAAAGGAATGTCAATATAACAAAGTGTAATGTGCAGTGGTTCTCAATTAGATGATTTCCCAGTCATAAAATTTAAAGGGGAAGTAAAGTGACCAATTTTGAATGGGGAGTTCCATGCAAATCTGCGGAGTTGCACATACTTTTTTGTGTGACTTGATGTGATATTGGAAACAACAGGTATTTATCTGGCGGGTCTGCTTGGAATTTATTCCATTATAATGTTAGTATATTTATTTTAAAATTTTAGGTCATGTGATGTAATTCCATAAAAAAAATTCTCAAAAATATATACTGTTCAATGATATGTCTGCTTTGGTTCCCAGACAACTGTTTCATACATTACTTTTGCTCTGGATATTTGTATGGAAATCCCCATTCAAATCTGTCATCGTCTTGAAATTGTCAATTATCTGTTCCAATGTTCCAATTACCCTCTGATGCACAGGCACAAAATATTCTAGCCTACTGGCTTTTAAGAGCGATATCGCACTGGTCTTGACTATATATTTCGGCCTTGACTGTTCAATTGTATACCACATTGTTAAACCGAGAGGCATGTGCTGCATTTTGTCAATGTTGCTAAACAGACCAGTCAAGATCAAAGAGAATTGAGAGTAATCAGGATTATATTACACATTCATTGGCACTTTGATTTAATGCTGGGTATACGCGATGTCTACCGATAGTTCACATTATATACAAAATCCATGTATGGATGGGGGAAAATTGACTGAGGGGAAAGGGACCCTAAAAGGGACCCACTGCCCCCCAAGCGGAAATCCTGATATGCACTAATGGAAATGAATCCCATTCAATAAGATGATAAGTAGGATATTATGTCAATTTTTATATGAAATTGGCACCAGGCACCCGGCTAAATTGCAAACTTGCATAATTCTGCCATGATCATCGAGCAGAGTATTGTAAGAACTTAGAAGTTACCATGTCATTGGAGTTCACAAGCACAGAATGTGGTAATCTTAAAACAACTGTGTCAGATATTGTGAGGCAGGGAATTGTTTATCTTTTTTGGTAAGTAGTATATACATGTACTTTAGAGGTAATTAAGTCCCAATATTTGACTCGCCAAAATTAATTAGGCTATTTATTCATTAGAAACTTAGAAAATTGGATACTTTTTGCATTTGTATCCTCGGAACTGAGCGTGAATATGACAAAAATGTTAGGCTCCGAACTGCCACGATTATTTCTTGATTGATCAATTCAGTCAGATACAGGGCTTGAATAGAATCTCGATAGGAATTCCAGAGACATAACTCTGGTTGTCGTCGGCTTTTTAAAGAGATCAACTTTTGTATTGACTAAAGTCTGTCACTCACTGTAACCAGAGTTTAATTATTTGACCTACTTAAAACAAACACTCTTTTTTTATTCCAGATATGCTGTTTCAGCTCAGGGTAAGTGAAGCTCAATCAATCATACAAGTCTGCCAATAGTGTGTCTGTCATTTGCAGAATGAGGTCCCCAGAGGGTGAATTTACTCTCAGGTGCCAACTAAAAGTGCTGGCCAAATAAAAGTGCTGGGTGACATTTTTACCAAAAAAATAATGATAGTGCTGGTGCACAATAAATGTGCTGGGTTACGAATTTTCATGGTAGTATGCTTAAAACTCGAGCCATGAAGGCTTATGTGTACATTTATATAGTACAGGGAATCATACCTGTGTGGAGGAAGTGACATTTAGGTATTATGCATCATGTATCCGCACTATCTTGTTTACCCCATTCATACATTATGTATGACCATGCGTGCAATTACATATCACTCATATGATATATAGTTGGCATTTATTGTGTTACATTTTGATTGTTGTATTCTACAGTACACACTGCACATGACTCTTTTTTCTCTTCTTTTAGGTTGGGGGGGTCTTCGGGTATATATGGTTCATTATTCTGATGGTTAATTATTCTGGGGGTTCATTATTCCGCTTTTCCATGAGGGTTCATAATTCCGACTATTTCAATATTCCGATACCTTCTATATGGCTTAGAATACTAGTAAATTCCCATGTCGCTGATAATTTGGGATCGGAATAATGAATCAAACAAACATTTCACCATATTTTCGTATCTAAAAATACGTTGTCTATTTTCGTCTTAAAACACCGGATAAATAAATCATGAATCGAGAGTTAAATTTGTCTAAAAGTAATATGAGTAACAAGTTATAAATTATGTACCGTAGGCCTAATTGTAAAAGATATCCGCATAAATAACAGTAGGCTCGCAAACTGAATAGCACGCGGTCGAATATTGTGCCAGCTTTTCTATCGTTTCGGGTCCCGTGAACTTGGCCCAGTTCACGTTTTGCGCTTTATCACAAACCGAAAGTAGATGAAGTAAAAGATTGGGTGAACCGTGACTTTCAAAATAGGTTTTATATCGAAGCGATGTCGCATCTCAGCCAACCAAAAACAGTTTTATTTAGTGGTTTGTGACTTCTAGTATTTACATTAGCACACTCGTGATTCATTCCATTGTTATATTCGTTTGTTTATCACCCAAAAAAAGAATAAATGTCACATTATGGATGGATTTACCCCTAAAAAAATAATAAACGTGATGGGTCACAATAAGTGTGATGGTGTATATTTTTGCTCCAAATTAATAAACGTGTCGGCACGTTTATTTGGCACCTGAGTGTACCAAATGCAACCTCTGGGAACCTCATTCTGCTTTGGCCTCAACTGCTTGGGAGACCTAGGATCAGGTTGAATTTCCCCAGTTGAAGTTGGTCATGTTCACCCATTAGTCACCTCGATTATGTATTTTATCTTCTGCAAATTAGGGGATATAGATACTTCCCAGAAGGGAAAATGTAACTAAAAACAATGTTAATTTGAGACTGTAGATACTTCCCAAAAGATGAGGCCTAAGCAGAATGAGGTCCCCAGAGGGTGATGCTAGCCCACTGCAGTGTAACATCACTAAATTCACCCTCTGGGGACCTCATTCAGTCATTCTGCAAATGACAGACACATTACTACATGGCTTAGGCCAAAATAAAAAAGACCTGTGTTTCTGGTGAACCCTATTCCGGCACCCCAGACTGTTTTTATTTTATTGATTTTGCAAAATTAGTATGCATCTGATTTAATTTATCGTGTAAACCAATTCATTTATGTGTAAAACGGACACATTTTGTGTACTCTTAAACTGGAAATTATACCACAATTCAATTAGGTAACAGCCGAATCAAACTTATTTTTTCATGTTTTATTCAATAAAACAATAAATTACACTATATTCTAATATTATGTACTTAGTTTTATTATTTTATAGTACATTAAAAACAAGGAGAAGCAGTCTTGGGTGTATTCATATTTATTTTGAGCAAAGTTGAAAATAAAATGAAAAAAATAAAATAAAATGAAAAGCCACCCACCCACCCTTATTATGCCCCCGATCTCCGATGGAGATTTGGGGGTATATAGTGGAGCCCTCCGTCCGTCCGTCCTTCCGTCCTCCGTCCTTCCGTCCGTCCGTCCTTCCGTCCGTCCTTCCGTCCGTACGAACATTTCAACTCATAACTTTGGTTTCGCTAACTCAATTCAGTTGATCTTTGGTATGCTAATAGACCAGCCGGGGGGACAAGATTTCCCCATAACTGCGGTTTCGTCCGCCCTTTTTTTTCCAGAGTTACGCCCCTTTTTGGACTTAGAAAATTCAGTTTTCTGTGGCATACGAACGTTTCAACTCATAACTTTGGTTTCGCTAATTCAATTCAGTTGATCTTTGGTATGCCAATAGACCAGCCGGGGGGACAAGATTTCCCCATAGCCGTGGTTTCGTCCGCCCATTTTTTCCAGAGTTACGCCCCTTTTTTGACTTAGAAAATACAGTTTTCTGCTACTTTTTTTGGTTTCCAGATGATAACTTGATTTTGGATTGTTTATTTGCAAAACCCGTTTTTAGCTCAACTTTACTTTGTAAAGTTTGAGCTATTGCCATGGCTTTGTCGTCCGTCGTCCGTGTGTGCGTGTGTGCGTGTGTGCGTGTGTGCGTGTGTACGTAACGCGTCAACAATAGAGGCTACAGGTCGTACCTTTGATCGGATCATTATGAAATTTGTCATAGCTGTTGACATCAACATTTGTACCGGAATGATTCATTTTGGGGTCATACGGAAAAAAAACATGGCCGCCAGCGGCCATCTTAGATTTCAAAGTTCAATCCATTAGCACGGGCTACAGGCCGTACTGTTCGTCTGATCGTCATGAAATTTGTCATGGATGTTAATATTGACATGTAGATGGGAACGAGTAATTTTGAGGTCATTCGGCCAAAAAACATGGCCGCCAGCAGTCATCTTCGATTTTACTCTTTGCATGACTAAATCCTTTAGCACGGGCTACAGGTCGTACCTTTAGTCAGATCGTCATAAAATTTGTCATGGATGTTAACAATGACATGTAGATGGGAACGAGTCATTCTTGGGTTATTCGGGCAAAAAACATGGCCGCCAGCAGCCATCTTGGATTTTACTCTTTGTATGACTAAATCCTTTAGCACGGGCTACAGGTCGTACCTTTAGTCTGATAATCATGAAATTTATCATGGCTGTTGAAATTGGAATGTAGATGGGAACGAGTCATTTTGGGGTCATTCGGACAAAAAACATGGCCGCCAGTGGCCATCTTTGTTTTCAAAATTCAATCCATTAGCACGGGCCACAGGTCGCACTGTTCGTCTGATCGTCATGAAATTTGTCATGGATGTTAATATTGACATGTAGATGGGAACGAGTAATTTTGGGGTCATTCGGCCCAAAAACATGGCCGCCAGCAGCCATCTTGGATTTTACTCTTTGTATGACTAAATTCTTTAGCACGGGCTACAGGTCGTACCTTTAGTCTGATCATCATCAAATTTGTCATGGATGTTAACAATGACATGTAGATTGGAACGAGTCATTTTGGGGTCAATCGGCCAAAAAACATGGCCGCCAGCAGCCGTCTTGGATTTTACTCTTTGCATGACTAAATCCTTTAGCACGGGCTACAGGTCCTACTTTTAGTCTGATCATCATAAAATTTGTCAAGAATGTTAATAATGACATGTAGATGGGAACGAGTCATTTTGGGGTCATTCGGCCAAAAAACATGGCCGTCAGCAGCCATCTTGGATTTTACTCTTTGTATGACTAAATCCTTTAGCACGGGCTACAGGTCGTACCTTTAGTCTGATCATTATAAAATTTGTCATGGCTGTTGATATTGGAATGTAGATGGGAACGAGTCATTTTGGGGTCATTCGGACAAAAAACATGGCCGCCAGCGGCCATCTTGGATTTCAAAATTTAATCCATTAGCACGGGCCACAGGTCGTACTGATTGTCTGATCATCATGAAATTTGTCATGGATGATAATATTTACATGTAGATGGGAACGAGTAATTTTGGGGTCATTCGGCCAAAAAACATGGCCACCAGCAGCCATCTTAGATTTTACTCTTTGTATGACTAAATTCTTTATCACGGGCTGCAGGTCGTACCTTTAGTCTGATCATCATAAAATTTGTCATGGATGTTAACAATGACATGTAGATGGGAACGAGTAATTTTGGGGTCAATCGGCCAAAAAACATGGTCGCCAGCAGCCATCTTGGATTTTACTCTTTGTATGACTAAATCCTTTAGCACGGGCTACAGGTTGTATCTTTAGTCTGATCATCATAAAATTTTTCATGAATGTTAATAATGACATGCAGATGGGAACGAGTCATTTTGGGGCCATTCGGCCAAAAAAGATGGCCGCCAGCAGCCATCTTGGATTTTACTCTTTGTATGACTAAATCCTTTAGCACGGGCTACAGGTCGTACCTTTAGTCAGATCGTCATAAAATTTGTCATGGATGTTAACAATGACATGTAGATGGGAACGAGTCATTTTTGGGTTATTCGGGCAAAAAACATGGCCGCCAGCAGTCATCTTGGATTTTACTCTTTGTATGACTAAATCCTTTAGCACGGGCTACAGGTCGTACCTTTAGTCTGATAATCATGAAATTTATCATGGTTGTTGAAATTGGAATGTAGATGGGAACGAGTCATTTTGGGGTCATTCGGACAAAAAACATGGCCGCCAGTGGCCATCTTTGTTTTCAAAATTCAATCCATTAGCACGGGCCACAGGTCGCACTGTTCGTCTGATCGTCATGAAATTTGTCATGGATGTTAATATTGACATGTAGATGGGAACGAGTAATTTTGGGGTCATTCGGCCCAAAAACATGGCCGCCAGCAGCCATCTTGGATTTTACTCTTTGTATGACTAAATTCTTTAGCACGGGCTACAGGTGGTACCTTTAGTCTGATCATCATCAAATTTGTCATGGATGTTAACAATGACATGTAGATTGGAACGAGTCATTTTGGGGTCAATCGGCCAAAAAACATGGCCGCCAGCAGCCGTCTTGGATTTTACTCTTTGCATGACTAAATCCTTTAGCACGGGCTACAGGTCCTACTTTTAGTCTGATCATCATAAAATTTGTCAAGAATGTTAATAATGACATGTAGATGGGAACGAGTCATTTTGGGGTCATTCGGCCAAAAAACATGGCCGCCAGCAGCCGTCTTGGATTTTACTCTTTGCATGACTAAATCCTTTAGCACGGGCTACAGGTCCTACTTTTAGTCTGATCATCATAAAATTTGTCAAGAATGTTAACAATGACATGTAGATGGGAACGAGTCATTTTGGGGTCATTCGGCCAAAAAAGATGGCCGCCAGCAGCCATCTTGGATTTTACTCTTTATATGACTAAATACTTTAGCACGGGCTACAGGTCGTACCTTTAGTCAGATCGTCATAAAATTTATCATGGTTGTTGAAATTGGAATGTAGATGGGAACGAGTCATTTTGGGGTCATTCGGACAAAAAACATGGCCGCCAGTGGCCATCTTTGTTTTCAAAATTCAATCCATTAGCACGGGCCACAGGTCGCACTGTTCGTCTGATCGTCATGAAATTTGTCATGGATGTTAATATTGACATGTAGATGGGAACGAGTAATTTTGGGGTCATTCGGCCCAAAAACATGGCCGCCAGCAGCCATCTTGGATTTTACTCTTTGTATGACTACATTCTTTAGCACGGGCTACAGGTGGTACCTTTAGTCTGATCATCATCAAATTTGTCATGGATGTTAACAATGACATGTAGATTGGAACGAGTCATTTTGGGGTCAATCGGCCAAAAAACATGGCCGCCAGCAGCCGTCTTGGATTTTACTCTTTGCATGACTAAATCCTTTAGCACGGGCTACAGGTCCTACTTTTAGTCTGATCATCATAAAATTTGTCAAGAATGTTAATAATGACATGTAGATGGGAACGAGTCATTTTGGGGTCATTCGGCCAAAAAACATGGCCGTCAGCAGCCATCTTGGATTTTACTCTTTGTATGACTAAATCCTTTAGCACGGGCTACAGGTCGTACCTTTAGTCTGATCATTATAAAATTTGTCATGGCTGTTGATATTGGAATGTAGATGGGAACGAGTCATTTTGGGGTCATTCGGACAAAAAACATGGCCGCCAGCGGCCATCTTGGATTTCAAAATTTAATCCATTAGCACGGGCCACAGGTCGTACTGATTGTCTGATCATCATGAAATTTGTCATGGATGATAATATTTACATGTAGATGGGAACGAGTAATTTTGGGGTCATTCGGCCAAAAAACATGGCCACCAGCAGCCATCTTAGATTTTACTCTTTGTATGACTAAATTCTTTATCACGGGCTGCAGGTCGTACCTTTAGTCTGATCATCATAAAATTTGTCATGGATGTTAACAATGACATGTAGATGGGAACGAGTCATTTTGGGGTCAATCGGCCAAAAAACATGGCCACCAGCAGCCATCTTAGATTTTACTCTTTGTATGACTAAATCCTTTAGCACGGGCTACAGGTCGTACCTTTAGTCTGATCATCATAAAAATTTTCATGGCTGTTGAAATTGGAATGTAAATGGGAACAAGTCATTTTGGGGTCATTCAGACAAAAAACATGGCCGCCAGCGGCCATCTTGGATTTCAAAATTTAATCCATTAGCACGGGCCACAGGTCGTACGATTCGTCTGATCATCATGAAATTTGTCCTGGATGTTAATGTTGATATGTAGATGGAAACGAGTCATTTTGGGGTCATTCGGCCAAAAAACATGGCCGCCAGCAGCCATCTTGGATTTTACTCTTTGTATGACTAAATTCTTTAGCATGGGCTACAGGTCGTACCTTTAGTCTGATCATCATCAAATTTGTCATGGATGTTAACAATGACATGTAGATTGGAACGAGTCATTTTGGGGTCAATCGGCCAAAAAACATGGCCGCCAGCAGCCATCTTGGATTTTACTCTTTGTATGACTAAATTCTATAGCATGGGCTACAGGTCGTACCTTTAGTCTGATCGTCATAAAATTTGTCATTGATGTTAACGATGACATGTAGATGGGAACGACTCATTTTGGGGTCATTCGGCCGAAAAAATGGCCGCCAGCAGCCATCTTGGATTTTACTTTTCTCTTCATGTCTATAAACTAGTATTAGACATTCAACTTTCCACATTCCTAATCGCTCCATTGACTGTAATATATTAAATTATTCCCTTTCCAAGTTGAGCTACAGTGTCATTGACACTTTCATTTTGTGTATTACCAATATCGCAATACAGGTCAAGGTAAAATTGCGGTTCAATCGGATAATTTTTATGAGAGTTATGACCCTTTTTCGACTTAAAAAATTCATTTTTTTTTTTTAGAAAATTCAGTTTTCCTTCTATTTTTGTGGCACCAGACCAAATTTGAAGCTAATATAGAACAACATGTGGCATTTTTATAGCGCTTAACCAGAAAGTTTCTCTAATTGTACAGTCGGGGGCGTTACCTCCGCCTAGCGGTGCACTTGTTTTTTTCTTGCATGGTCACCAGAAACAAAGGAATATTTTTTTTTTGGCCTTACATCATTGTCACTACATTTTATTGTTTATATGATAATTTGGGTACCATATTTAATAAAATATTTTCTGCTTTCCAAGGTGCCTTGGTCCCAAATTAAAAAAGTTGTGATGAGTAATAGAAATTTCAACCATGAAGATACTAGGAATTTGTTTGAATTATCACTGGAAATCCCCATTCAAAATTGGTCAACTGACCTCCCCCTTAAAGGTACTCAGTCCGATCAGTCGGTCCCCATATCATCAATTTACACAACAACAACAACATTTCTTCAAAATACACTTTTGTTATCAGAATCGATTAATTACAACAAAATAATGCTAACCGCTTTATATGTTATTTATCAACATGTAGTTTCAACGAAATATGGCAATGTTATCACTTGCGTCTCATGAAATTTGGCCATATTAACGACTTGATTTTAGAGTTCTCCTTCTTCATCCACCATCTTGTTCGAGACAATCGGTTTGACGACTCTTTTCTGGGCCACAAATAATTATACATTCGAGAAATAACAAATTTCAAAAATCGTTATCTCATAACTCTGAAATTTGACTCGAATCAGGTATTTTTCACCCCCGAAGCCAAAGAAATAGTAATTTTAGAGCGTTAATTCGGATTATGCATCTTTAATACTGACACTTTCTTGAATCTATGACATATTATGAACATATGATCAAATAAATCTTTGACATTTGGTCATAATGTAATTGTTTTGCTTTATTATATTATGAAGAAAAATGAATTTAAATCCGGATTCTTTTTTGAGATATATTTTACAGTTATCATTAGTGCTTATATATTTTTTTATCAGTTTACAACAAAACAGCTGGAACGGCATGCAGCAAAAGCAGAGAAAGAACAAAAAGCACAGCAAGCAAAAGTTAAAAAGGTAAATCCTTCATTTTCTTCAGCCTACATTTCTTCCACCCGGGACCCATTCTCCTAATGATTTGAGTGCAAACACCATGATATTTTACAACTTTGTAAGACAGCATGTATATGTATAACTTAGGCCTATAATTTACAACAAAATATTTCTCATTATGTTCACCACATCGTGTTTTATTCATATTGAAACAAATAGTTCCAATGACATTGAAATAATTAGCTAACTGACTAAATTTAAACTGGTTTAGTGTCATTATAATATTTATAAATATGTTTACATTATGACAAAAATGTGGTAACAGTCTGCAGCTCACTTATAACAGTGTGTACACAAAGGTCAATTTGATCACATTCTTCAGAAAGGCCTCTGTGTCAACTCACGAAGCCCTCGACCAAATTTATTTATTTTAACTTGGTAAACTTACAGTTCTGAATATAATTCTGGTAGACACAACAATCACTTAACAATAATTGACTCAATTAAAGGTCAATAAAGTATTGATGCACATGTCAGTCTATGGCAGACCAGAGTGTCCACCAATTCGGCTGAGGTGTCGGTATTGAAATTTAATAGAACACCTGTATCAGGAGGAGTGGCACCAGGGGAGGGGGGTATCATAGCCCCTGCATCAGATAAATCCTGGCGCCACCCCTGGCCTGTATGGTATCCATTTAAATTAATTATCGTTCTGGGGTTGTGTATTGACATTGACAAAACTCCAAACCTGGTATTATCAAGGTTTTTATGAGGGGCACAATTATTTTCTTTTCTTTGTAAAGAAGTGATCAGTTTACAGTGCCAACTTTGCAGTTTGCGTTCATATTGACTTCGTTCACGTCTTTGTAAAATTTCAATTGATTGTCCATAAAAATCCCTAGTTATTTTTTGTGCTCTGATTTAAAAATTTCGGTGCAATCTGGGTAATCTGTCATGTGATAAAGTTTCTGACGGTTGTTGTTACCAAAATGTATCACATGCAAGACTGAATTTAGTGTGTTTGTCATTTGCAGAATGAGGTCCCCAGTGGACCTCATTCTGCTCAGGCCTCATCTTCTGGGAATTATCTGTAGTCTCAAATTAACAATGTTTATTGTTACTTTTCCCCTTCTGTTCAGTTTCTATATCCCCTAATTTGCAGAAGATAAAATGTATAATCGAGGTGACTAATGGGTGAACATCACCAACTTCAACTGGGGAACTTCAATCTTATCCTAGGTCTCACATAGAAGATGAGGCCTCAGCAGAATGAGGTCCTCAGAGGGTGAATTTGGTTATGCTAGCCCACTATGCAGGATAGCATCACTAAATTCACCCTCTGGGGACCTCATTCTGCAAATGACAGACACACTACTTGCAGGCTTGCGTGCCCTGTGAAGAAATATAGCCTCATGTCTCTATTGCACCTGTCGATTTGGAGTTTAAACTTGTTTAATCTCGTCCTATCATCAGCCAGCGATACTTTAATGACATGAGGTTCAGTTGTCAAAGCCTGTCTCTGTATGGTAGTTGACATATTTTTGGGATCAGCTCAGTTTTGTAAACAAGGGATCGGTTTAAATATAGTGCTGACTATGTGATTTGCGTTCATATTGACTTCATTCATGTCTTTGTCAAATTTCAACTGATTGTCGATAAATATACCTAGGTCTTTTTTGTGTTCTTATTTAAAAATTTCCCTGCAATCTGCATGATCTGTCATGTGATAAAGTTTCTGAGGGTTATTGTCACCAAAATGTATCACATGTACTTTATTGGAGTTGAAAGTACCACTCACATACATAATTTACATCCAGCTGAAGATTACTTTTGAAATGGTAGGAATAGAACTTCTTGTCATGCGCAAAAATTATGTGCATGCTTCCATTTTTATTCGGGTTGTCGTTTATATAAATAGGAAAAAGTGTGGGTCATAGTACACTGCACTGAAGAACACCACTTATAACATTTGCCCACTGAGATTTAGCTTCACCTACAACTACCAGCTATTTTCTGTTTGTCAAGAAAAATTTGATTCACTATAGAATCCATCATGTGATTCCATATGCTTCTAGTTTTCCTAATAGTCGTTCTGGATGATGACTTAACGTGGATTGAATGGAATGAAATGCTGTCTGCAGGTTAACAACCATTAGCTCAACTTGGCGAAGTCACCAAACTTCATATGGATCTTCCTAGATGGGAGCTATTGATTTTTTACCGAAATTTGTTAAAAAACATGGCTGCCAGCAGTCATCTTGGATTTCATATTTAAATTCATCAGCACAAATTGCAACCCACATTTATTGGAAATTGTTTTGGAACTTTACAGGCATATTTAGGATCGCCTCTAAACGGGAGCTACCAAATTTGAATGATCAAAGACATGGCCGCCAGGACTGCCATCATTGATTTTACTCTTTTCATGATAAAATCCTTTGGCGCACCCTATAACCAACCTTTTATCTCCAATTGATTTCAAACTTCATACAGATCTTTGGAGTGAACATTAAATGAGACCTATCAAATTTGAACAATTTTTTATTAAAAGCTTTGCCGCAGGCAGCCATCTTGGATTTTACTCTTTGCATGACTAAATAATTTATATTTCAGGCTATAGAACAGAAAAATATAGAAGGTGCTAAAATTTATGCTGAGAATGCTATCCGCAAGAAAAATGAAAGCCTCAATTACTTAAGGTTTGCTGCAAGAGTGGATGGTGTTTCTGCCCGAGTAAAGACAGGATTAGCAATGAAAGATGTGAGCATCAATTCTATACGTATTATATAGAGAGTTTCTAATTGTGACGTTTTATAACAACAGATTTAATGATTAATTCTTTATTTCACCAAATAATAGTAAATTTATGCCAAATAATTGTGATATCATAGCTTTTAAAATTGGGCAAATTGCTAGCTGTTTTGGGGCCTGACAAATATTTAAAGTAGTTAAATGAAAAATTGTTAAAAAATTGAATTAACTACCTTGTTTCAAACTTAATACTTTTTATGCCTGAAGCATCTCTTTAAAAAAACAACGATAATCTCATCTGGAATTTGTAACCAGATCATATATGTAGAAAGACGGGGCTATCCCAAGACAATGTAATAAAGTGTTTACAAATATGGAATGCATGCTTAGTGTGCATAGTAAATGTTTATCACAATCTTAGTACATGTATTTAGTAGTAGTTATAAAACAACACAATGCAAATAAATGATCAGTAATAAATAACGTTGACTGGTAAAAACTCGAAGACAATGTCTCCTAGATTGCGATGAGTACAGTAATGCCCTGAATAATCGACTCCTTAACCACAGCAGAATTATGGGTAACTTTTCAGGATTTAGTCAGAAATATGGCTTGTTGCCATTTATCAGAAAGCTCTCACCTAAACTCACAGGGCATTACTGTATAATGAATTTATGAATTGTCACTGTATTATAAAATTTGTCTTGTTTCGCTATCCGTGGGAAAATTATCAGCTGTGCTTGTAATTGTCATCGGCTTTTTAAAGAGTCTGTGGCAGAAGCTGAAGAAATCTCACAATGATGGGGTATCTTTATTGAGTGGAAAAACTTACAAAAAGAAAAATAATGTTTTATTGTCTAAACATGGAAGTTTGTTTTGAGCATGTCTATAATGAGCTAATTCATCTCTAGCCTTATGATTCAGTCGCTGATATATTTAAGAAAATCTTGGGAGAAAAAAAGAAGTCCATTTTAATAGCTAGTTGAAGCTAGTGTTTTCTGTCAACATTTACATGGTGTTTATGTAAATGTTTCATTGGTGTTGAATATTCCTCATATTCATGTTATCACACTCATCTAATTGCAGCTTTACCAGTATTTCATAATTTTCAAATGCACTTTTAAAAACAATAGTGTTACCTAGCACCTCATTTAATTGTTGAAATTGCACAAATTCTTCACAAATACAAAACACTTTATTTTCTATATCATTTTGATGGATGTAATTCTATTTTTCCAGTTAGCTAAGAACATGTCTGGTGTAACCAAAGCTCTAGACAAAGCAATGGCTTCTATGGATTTACAAAAGGTTTGTATACACTAAAATAAATAAATGTCAGGTACATAGTCCATATATTCTCTCTCTTACATTAATTCTTTGAATGGGCAGAATACAACAGCGTCAATCCTTGAATAGTGTGTCTCATTGCAGAATGAGATCCCCAGAGGGTGAATTTGATGACGCTATCCCACAGTTATATTGAGATTATTTGCGAGGGAGGCATCATGTCTAACAGTTATATTGAGATTATTTGTGAAGGAGGTGTTTTCATGTCTAACAGTTATATTGAGATTATTTATTAACATGGATCCTAATAACGTGGGGTGAGGGAGACGTCTTCATGTCTAACAGTTATATTGAGATTATTTGTTAACATGGATCCTAATAATGTGGGGTGAGGGAGACGTCTTCATGTCTAACAGTTATATTGAGATTATTTATTAACATGGATCCTAATAATGTGGGGTGAGGGAGGCGTCTTCATGTCTAACAGTTATATTGAGATTATTTGTTAACATGGATCCTATTAATGTGGGGTGAGGGAGACGTCTTCATGTCTAACAGTTATATTGAGATTATTTGTTAACATGGATCCTAATAATGTGGGGTGAGGGAGACGTCTTCATGTCTAACAGTTATATTGAGATTATTTGTTAACATGGATCCTAATAACGTGGGGTGAGGGAGACGTCTTCATGTCTAACAGTTATATTGAGATTATTTGGTAACATGGATCCTAATAACGTGGGGTGAGGGAGGCGTCTTCATATCTAACAGTTATATTGAAATTATTTGCAGTTCCTTCTACTTACAGGTTGAGTCAATAATGAGTAAATTTGAAACGCAAGTCGGCAATCTAGATGTCATGTCTGGGGTAAGTAGCAAAGATTTGTATTGGTCGAGTTGTGTAAGAAACTTGACCTATGGTGTGATGAGTGATGGTGTGCATCCACCTGTGTCATTACCATTACCTCTTGTTTAGTATACCCCCGTCCAAAAGATTACATCCATCCGTCCATGCATATATCTCAACAATTTTGAATTGGGATGCAGGTTTGTCATCAGGAGGACTTTCAAAGGAGGGTTCATTGACGTTCACATTTTCCGTTCAAGAGTTATCCCTCTTTGTTTATCTGAAAATATTGGATTTCCATCCGTCCACTCATATTGATATGCAGGTCTGTCATTGAGAGGGCTTTCAATAGAGGGTTCATTGACATTGTTCACATTTTCTGTTAAGAGTTTTCCCTCTTTGTTTATCGAAAAATGTTGGATTTATGTAGTTAATATTTGAGAATGTGCAGGTAAATTTCAAATTTGGTCCCCGTCGTTGATATTTGATGCAGTTATGCCTCATTTTCGACTTATAAATATCATTATTTGGCTTGTCCGGACGATAACTTGAGCAATATTCAACAAAATTTCTTGATATTCGGTACTTGTATTTTTGTTGTCTTCTTGAAAACCTGTAAAGATGCTGAAATTCTGCTCAGTATCGTACCAAGTTATGTTATTACTTAGACACTTTTTACATTCAAGTTCACATCCTATTATTAGCTTCTCAACATTTTAATTCAATTTAAAATAGAAGCCATATGAATTGTCCGGCTGATAAATTTCTAACAGTCTTAGACACTGTCTAGGAAAATTCCTCTTATTTGTGAAGTAAATAAACCTTCTTCCTATTCTCATTCCAAGATCAAGATAAAATCATGAACTAAATAGACAATAGTTAACTGTTCTGAGTATCGTATGGTTTTTCTCCTCAAGTGAGATGCAGAGGATTATTTTTGTCCCCCGAAAAAAAAAATTCGGGGGACTATTAAAATAGCCGGTGTCCGTCCGTGTGTCTCCGTCCGTCCATGCGTCCGGAAATGGTTTCCGAATGATAACTTTAGTTTCGGTTATTAGATCAAAAGCAAATTTCATAGGTGAGTTTATCAGACCAAAATACAGGTCAAGTTCGAATATGGGTTTGCTCCGCCTATTTTTGCGAGAGTTATGGCCCTTTTTTTACTTAGAATCTTGTAATTTTCTGGTTTCCGGATGATAACTTCAGTTTGTGTCATCATATCTGAACCAAATTTGGTATGTAAGTTTATCAGCCCTATGTACAGGTCAAGTTCGAATATGGGTATGCTCCGCCCATTTTTGCGAGAGTTGTGGCCCTTTTTCGACTTGTTTTACTTAGAAAATTTCTCACTTTTTCGGTTTCCGGATGATATCTCAAGTTTGGATCCTTTAATTGCAAATACCGTTTTTATGTGGATCAGTCATATCAAGATACAGGTCAAGTTCGAATTTGAGTTTGATCCGATGATTTTTCTCAGAGTTATGGGCTTTTCGACTTAGAAAATTCAATTTTTCTTGTAATTTTCTTCATTTTGTGCCAATTTGAGGTTATATTATGACTTTAAGATTTTTTTAAAGATTTGGTTATTTGTATGCATGTCAGTAATGAGACAATGCACAAGTGTCTTGTCCATATAGTATACTTCTACAAAGCCTCCGCTCCAAATGAAGCCACCGGTTCGGGGGACACTGTGGCCGAGCGGCCTTTTATTACAATCTGTTATGACCCAGATCATATAATGAAACACATGGTAGGACATAACATGTTCTTAAAAATACATCACGAACCTTTTCTGTTAAAATAACATGCAAGGATACCGATTGACACAAAATATGATGTCATGACATAGTGCGTCGAGTAGGATAACATCTTGAGAGTGTAAATACACATTCAGGCTTCTGTGAGCGAGGATGCGATTTAGTTTTGGACATAAAAAGTTGATGAAAATTTAATAATATGGCTTAATGTATATGGGCTTTAAACTCAGTCAATACTTCAGTTGGTTAATAGGTCTATTTATCAGTAGCAGTTCTTGAATCTTTAAGATATTGTTCTGGAAAACAAAAATGATAATGATAGCAACCACAAGCGCGCATGTGAATGATGATGTCATATATTTTGTTCTATGTTTTCTATAGTGATGAGCCAATTCTGGTGGCATGTACGTTTTTTTGTGAAATTGATATGTGACTTCTGGTTAGCAACTGTCGGGATATTGTTAAATTGTGGAATCGGCAGTGGACCAACGAGAATGAAATACAATTCTCAACTTCACAGCTTCCGAAGAATTCCCATGTAACTACAAGACTTAAAGTGTTATTATAATATTTTAATATTCACATTTTATAATAATTGAAAAAATTCCCATATAATCGGCGTCAGATCGGCTTTCATTAGTTTTACTGTCCCGATTTCTTAGGATTTTTGGTTTGCATTTTTGCAAAGGGCCATATCCGAGTTTAAGCCCACTTGGATTTTTGAGCTCAAATAAAACAAAGGCCCCCTGGGCCTAAACGCGGGTCAGTACGGTAGGCATATTAGTTCCATTTAGACAAACTTCGTTAAGTTATCTTGAAATCCAGAGAAGACGTCCTGGCATGGTTCATGATGTCATTTATGTCATGCTGGCTTTGCGGGCCAGAATCGAGACAAGATTGCACAATTTGTCATGTCGTTTCAACTGGGGCCATATTCTTTGCGTTATGTCGCCAATAAAAGCAAATTCAAGGTTCAGCGTGTGTGGTTGCTCCACTATATGTCGTGTATGATTCATATTAGAATAAGATGCCAAGAATTAATTGAATTGTTTTGAACAGACGATGGAAGATGCCATGGGCACAGCTACCACTCTATCAACACCTCAGAGCCAAGTGGACGCTCTAATACAGCAGGTAGCAGAAGAAAGTGGCTTAGAAATGATAGACCAGTTACAGGATTTACAGACACCTGCTGCTTCCGTAAAGGTCCAAGAAACAAAGAAAGAAGATGACTTGAGCCGAAGGTATGCATGCAGTTTAAAATTCAGAAATCAATTTATGGAAAACATAATAACAGTATTAATTGCTACATATAGATTGAAAGGGTCACATGGTTAACTGGCACAGAGGTCCGGGAACTTTTTATGTGCCCTTTTGAAAAAAAGGTTGTCTTATATAATCAGTCTTAGCGTCTGTCCGTCCATCTGTCCATTCGTTAACATTTTTGGTTTACGATCGATAACTCTAGTTTGGATTATTTTATCTGAACCAAATTTGTCATGTGTATTTCCCAGCTAAAAAGACAGGCCAAATTCGAATAAGGGTTCCGTCCAATTATTTTTACATGAGTTACAACCCTTTTTCGGCTTAGAATTTTACCGATTTCATAACATTTGCTTTCCTTAACGATAACTCCTGTTTGGATTATTTTATTTTAATCAAAGCTGGTATGTGTGTTTCCCAGCTAAAACTACAGGCCAAGTTCGAATATGGGTTCTGTCCAATTATTTTCACATCAGTAATGGCTATTTTTCAACTTAGAATTTGACTGCATTTTGGCATTGAAATTAGGGGTATATCAGATATTCTTTGTAAGTTCAAATAATTGTTTTATTTTGTGGTAGTATAATTAAAATTGGCTAAATGGTGTATTTTGCCATGCCTCAGCGATGCTCTTGTTTAAATTATTATTTTGTACTGTATATTAGAACGGTCCCAGGTCGATTTTCAAGGAAATCACACCATGTCTCGGAAAATGACTTCAAAGACACTTTTTATATTTCAAAATACAACTTTGGTTGACAGCAATTCCCCTTTTTTTTTTTTTAAAGATTAAAACTCTTATGTGTACCCATACCATAGTATGGTACACATAGTGTTGACGTCCGGATTGACCACTCGTCGTTTGTCCGTCTGTCTGTCTGTCTATCCGTAGATACTTTACGCATAATGCGATAACTCAAACATTTTCTATCCGATCGGAACCAAATTTTGTATATGAGTTTCTCAGGCCAAAATACAGATCGAGTTCAAATATGGGTTTCATCTGACTTTTTTTTCACAGACATTATTCTTCAGAATCAACAGCCATAAAATATGATGGGATGTAAGGTTTTGTACAATCACAATTTGATGTGAATCAGAAAATTAGTTTCAAAATATATATTGTGAAATGATTTTATGCAATTGAAGCCTGTTAAAACAACAGGAACTGTCCATTTAATATCATTATGCATACCATCACCAAATGTTCTATTCAAGATTTTCAACAATATTTTACATTCTATTTCAAACTTCCGTATCTTAAAGGTACTCAATCCGATCAGACGCTCCTAAATTACTATTTCTTTGGCTTTGGGGGGTAAATAATATTTTATTCGAGTCGAGGAACCCACCTATCAAAGCTCGGAGTGATCAGATATCGATTTTTGAAGTTTGTTATTTCTCGAGATGTGGAATATTATGTGGCCCAGAAACACGTGGTCAAATGGAGGATCTCGGTCAAAATTGTAGATGAAGATGGATAACTCTAAAATCAAGTGGTAATACGGTCAAATTTTGAGATACTTTAATGATAATATGGCCATATTTTGTTGAACAAAATGTTGATAAATAACAAGTTTTGGGAATTTTTATACCATAGTTGACAGTAGTTAGCATTATTTTGTTGCAATAAATCGATTCTGATACCTAAAACTTGTGTATTTTGAAGAAATGTTGTTGTTGTTGTATCTTGATGGTACAGGGACCGTTTGATCAGATTGAGTACCTTTAATTGGAACAGTGATGTGTCAGCCACTGTTACACCACTGAGAGTCATCCAATAAAATGAACATATCTGTCTGAAATGACAGATTATTTATTCATTTTCCTGTTCTGTATGATGAACTACATGTTGTCCTATTCTTGTATCTTTCCAGGTTGCAAGCCTTACGGAACTGATGATGTTGTTTTACACATGGACCTGTTTATATTCATTTAGCAACTTTTGGATCCCAAAGCAATTCCTTGATTTTCCAATCAGTTTTCCGTATTGTCCTGACGCCTGATGGAATTTTAGGATACACAATCTGTCAGCAGACATCAGCCAAAATTGTAGTGCAACTCTTTTAAAGACAGGGAGTGGGTTCCATCCTGCCGTTTCAACAACAACATAATTTTTTTATGAAGCACTTTTTCACACCAGAGGTGGCTAGAAAGAGAAGAAAGTAACATGTACTTTTTATAAACCTGTCAATAGTCCCATCACCGAGGATAAGCCCAGTCTAAATTTATGGTCCCTAAAAAAATCATGGGGTCTCAAACCTAAGCCCACCCCATTCTTTTATACCTCCAGTCAGGTGTGGTATGTTTAGCTGCAGCTCACATGTGTGTTTTTACAAGGGATGTCATAATTAGAGCCTAATTAAATAGCATCATTGCAGCTAATTTCTTGGATTTTTTTTTTTACACTACCTGTCCCATTGCTTTTCACAAAATTATTACAATATATATAGTGATCTTTATGTCTTATTTTAAATATTTATGTTTATGATATTAATATTATCTAATAAAACACCAAAAAATTATTTTCTTCAACAAAATAATGTTCATCATAATTCATATAAAATATGACATTAGATTAGCACTATGTTGTAAACTGAGAGTTTGCAAGCCCAGTCCCAAGTTTTTTTGTCAAAAATTATCATGGGCCATCGCATTACTGACAGGTGTCCTTGTTGCCAAAGTTTGGAGTGAAAATTGAAATTTTCTTCAATAATTAGCGCCATATTTTGTATGGAGTACAGGTACCATATATAGCTACTGATGAGATCTTAAATTGAGGGTGGTATCCACCTTTATCAGAGATTTTTAGCTTCATGTCCACCTCTGGGTGCTAGCCAAATGTTGAAATTTAATGAAAATTTTAACTTTCCAACTGTAATTCCAAGTTTTCATCTTTTATAATTTGAGAAATCTAACCAGTCATAGCTATTAATTTGTTATGAAAATTTCAAACTTGTTGCCTTACAAAGTCTAAAATTCAGACTAAAACTTTAACTTGCAAATCACTTAAAGACTTAAAAACTACAAAACAATTCCCCTTAACCCTTTACCCAACAAAGCGGCCAAAACCGGCCAAATAAAGCTTCAACAGCCTAAAATATCTTCGGTCTGTCTCAATAAAACCATACAAATATGGATATCATTGGAACCGGCTCCTTGACCACATTGTGATAGTAATTAGTTACAGTTATGCGAGTCGACCATAGGTCGCCTCGCATATATAAGAGAATGCATTGGCCTAAAAAAAATATTTTTTTACCATTTTTACTTACATTCTTTAACAATTTTATAATTTTTAATATGTTATGCCAATGCATTCTCTTATATATGCGAGGGGACCTATGGTCGACTCGCATATATAAGAGAATGCATTGGCACAGGGCCCTTCTGTTGGGTAAAGGGTTAAGGGCCAGGGGACCTCAACTGGTATCAATCTGGAAAAAAGTTAGTGTCGATCTAAAATTTACAATTAATTTCACACTAATTGACCCATCTAAAAAAAATACACATTTTGCAGCTAATAATTTCAAGTTGCCTATTCTCATGGTAAACATGTCGTTATGGTCATGTCAAGTGAGGTCCTCTGATCCTTAAAAAAGATAACTATTTCTAAAAATAATTAGTATGTGTACCTTTTTCCTTGTGATATTCAATAGGCTCCTGCGAATGTTCAATATTTGATCTGAGGTTCGATTTCATTCAAAATGACAGTGAAGATTTGATATATTTTCAAATCCTCCCAGCTCCCACAATGAAAGATTCCTGTGACTTTCTTTAATATATAGACAAAGATGTCCTTGAAACATTGTCAGTATCTGGTTGAACAGAAGAGAGACTAAAACCATACATGTATCATTTGTTATGGTAAACACATGGGTCAGCACAAAATGACTGATGCAAAATAGTGTTGTCCCACCTACTCTGTGTTTTTCCATTTACGTGGTTGATCTGTCATCTTCTGTTCCGGTATTGTCACTACAAGGAATGTGCTGCAAATAAAGAAACTACTGCCTTCTTGACCGATTTCAGTTATCAATTTAATTTATTTTAATTTTACAATCTAATCAGTTAGAATGTAAAGTGTGTTAATTTACTCATGTTTCCTATATTTGCCTTCTATGAATACACATTGTTGATACCGATAATTTCACTGAGCTTGTGATAATGGCGATTCGATTCGATGTGAAATCTTTCCTCCCAATTCGATTCGATCAAAAATATTAAATTCGCGGGAGTCTAGTATTAAACTGTTGTGGTTTAGTCTCTTGAATTACCAACTTTAAAAAATTTTAACAATCTTTCATTTATGGAGAAGATGGCGATTCTCACACATAAAATTTTCAGGCATATAAATTAAGTCCCTCTCTATGATTTACAAACGAGTGCTATCAAAGGCACTGTTACAGGGGGATGTAGTGTCTTCGGCCCCTTCTGGTGCCTGAGTGTCCAGGTTATCAATAAATATGTTCAAAGCCACGCATGATGTTTGAGGTGCGCAAGGTTGTTTATACCTTAGGCGCAGGTGAATGACATCATATATTTTTTTCTATATCCATCAGTGATTTTCAAAGATCGCGGGTATGAATTTTGGAAAAATTGTCACGTGACTTCCGGTTAGCAATTGTGGAGATTACCAAAGCGCAGAACCATCGCGATGAAAAATAAATTAGCTACTTAACAACTTACAAAGAATTCCCATGTGATTTTGGCCTATTAGTTTCATTTAGATCAATTCGTTGGTTAGCTTAATGAAAACCAGCAAAGACGTCATTGATAGGTTTCTGACGTCATGTACGTCATTTTGGATTTGTGGGCCAGAATCCAGACAAGATTGCACAATCCATGACAAGTCTTGTCATGTCGTCTCCATCGGGATCATTGCCTGATGTTACATACATTATTCTGATCGTCATACCACCGATAACACTAACAGGAAAAATTGAGGCAGAATATTTGTGGTTGCTCCACTTGTCATGTACGATTCATATTATTATGTATTTTATTCTACACCCATGTGTATACCACACATTGAATACCATTGTGTTGACGTTAACAATGATGTACAGTAATGCCCTAAATAATCGACTCCTTAACCACAGCAGAATTATGGGTAACTTTTCAGGATTTAGTCAGAAATATGGCTTGTTGCCATTCATCGGAAAGCTCTGAATGGCAACAAGCCATATTTCTGACTAAATCCTGAAAAATTCCCATAATTCTGCTGTGGTTAAGGAGTTAATTATTTAGGGCATTACTGTACATTACGTCAATGATCCGCTTCTGGTGATGCTCCAAAAATTAGCGTTTTTTCATCAGATATTAATCACAATTGTGGTGGTTATATTATCGATAGAGGCCACAGTCAAGGATTGAATGTACCCAACACAAGGGTGTGGAATAAATACAGAACACAACTTGCACATCATCATAATCTCAAATCTTTTAGTAAACTCGTTGCGGACACATTTCATATCCTTCTGCCATCTGCAACTCATTCAATAAATTTCTACCATTGGAAAGCAGAAGTTATAAAACTTTTGACATGTCAGAAATAGCAAGTCGAAACAAATACTGGAAAATTGTGTACTAAATATCAAAGTTTGTTATGAGTTCATCTGTAATCAGCACAAGTCACCAATCAGTCGGAACATATACACAGACCATAGCTGAACATTAAAATGTTCTAAAAATAATAACATTTCCAATTGAGAACAACATCTTTCTGGTGACAAGTGCTCCGGTTAACACTTGTCTCTGACTCAAAACTATATTTTTAAACTCCTTGATCTATCAGTGGATCTATACAGACAATTCAGGGAAGAAAAACTCCATCTTTAAAGAGACTCTAGGCCTTCGAAGTGTGTTCATGCAAAATAATATAAATTTATAAAAGGCTGTAAAACAACTCATCAACAAGTAGATCTAAAATATATCTGCTTTGTTCATATTTTCATTATAAATAACTCTTCAGTAACACAATTTCCCATATTGAAACCATTGTCAGGTAAACAGCACTGTTACACTGGCAATACTGATCAAAGCTCAATTAATCCAAAAAAATACCAAACTTTAAACAAAACATGACGGTAAACATTGGAAAAAGTCGACTGATTGAAAAATAATCTAAAAACATATTTAGACTAAACTATTTGTACCAACTTAGCTATTATGCCGACAAATCGGCGTAACAGTTTTATTTATATAACAAATGGTTCAACGCTCAAAATTATTTTATTGGAGAGCTATCAATAATTAGTATATATCATATGAAACCCCTGTAATATCATTGAAAAATCCATTAAAAATTCTTATCTCTCACTAGTGGGTAATCGCCATGTGCTTCCCGGGATACTTGGCATTGCGCCAAGTAAATTACCGAATGGATTAATACTATTTAGAAAAGCTGCGCTTGACACCAATACCAGACATTGCAAAATGATTGCTTTGTTCATTGAAGTTCAACTATTGTCCAACTTCGTTACACAAACGAAAATAGGCACAAAAACAAAGAGGTAAATTGGGGGACTATATCTTTCGTTGCAAGGCAGAGCACGCAGTACTGTCATGTGCGTTTGTGAAGCATCTCAGCCATGCATGGATGCATTTAAATGCATTTTAAGCTTCTTTTAATGATTTTGATATGTTAAAAAGGCATAAAGCTCTAGTTTTTTCATGTCATATACATGATCTTCAACTCGTTATGTTGAGATATAAGATTTTATGAAATTCGTTTGATAAATTTTATTCACAACTCATCTGCGACTCATTGTAAATCAAATTTATCAAACTCGTTTCATAAAATCTTATATCACAACATGCATGTAACTCGTTGGAGATCCTCTATATATTTTGAGCTAATCATGTTCTTGGTGGTGATGTTTTTACAGCCTTTTATAAGTTTTGCACATTTACCCGCTGCAAATTCTTGGGTCACATCAAATGTTGTGACATCATGTATGGCTTTAGCATCAGCAGGCCTGCAAATAGTGTGTCTGTCATTTGCTTTGGCCTCAACTGCTATGGGGGACCTAGGATCAGATTGAATTCCCCAATTGAAGTTGGTCATGTTCACCCATTAGTCACTCGATTATGCATTTTATCTTTTGCAAATCAGAGCATATAGAAACTAAACAGAAGGGAAAAGTAACTAAAAACAATGTTAATTTGAGATAAAGATACTTTCCAGAAAATGAGCCTAAGAAGGATGAGGTCCCCAGAGGGTGAATTTGGTGATGCTAGCCCACTATGCGGGATGGCATCACTGAATTCACCCTCTGGGGACCTCATTCTGCACATGACAGACACACTATTTGCAGACTTTAACATAAGTGATTTCAGTTTTATCTTGTGATATGTATATAATGTACATGTATCTTATTGTTATATCATAAGTGCTTTGATAATATAATAGTGTTATTAAATCATTTACATCAATTTATTATGTTGCTTAAAGGGGTATTGTTCACTAAATTCAGCCATTTATTGTACCATCTCATTTTATACTAAACAGAATATTTGTATGCAATAGTGCTGGGCGGTATGACGATATATCGGGTATAGCCGGTTTTAATTTTGATATTGTCAATAATATCGTCTGAAATAAAAATATCGTAATACCGTCCCAAGTTGTAATATTCTCTATGTAGGTTGAAACCCATCATATGGTCCCAACAAACAGCGAAGTTAGAGTAAGTATAATAGTCCCAAACTTCCGGGAAATACGCAGTCGAAAACGTTTTAAAACATCGGAGCACGTGCTTGTCAAGTTGGAAACATCAAATAGATCCTAGTAGCATCAGTTGGCTACACTGTGAGATTGGTATGTCGCGCGCATGTGACTGACACAATGACCTCCTTTCAAGTTGGTGCAGCTTGCTCTATCAACCGTAACCGGTTGCTTGGAGACGGATTACGATGTCAGATTTTATATTGACCACACTTAGTCTAGCTGATCGTCTCAAATTGTGCAAATTGCGAGTAAATGTCAAATTCACAAACTAATTGAACATGATTGTCTATATTTATTTTCCTCAGCTAAAAAAATGCCGACGCAAATTCATTTCACGTCGGCCTCGGCACTGCCCATTGTGGCATTGTCGACACTAATTCCCAGGGCTGCCGTATATGGACATTGAAGTCCCACGGTGCTACCAACTACCAATTACCACTGATAAATAGTCTCACAAACAACCAATTCCTCACAAATTAATAAAATGGAAATTTGAAACCGAATGCGGTGCTTAATGTGTGCATGGGCCGTGTTATATGATTATATCCCTTTGTTTCAAAGTTATTGTTTCTCCGTCGGCAAACTGTCAATTGTTGCAGACGAGTGGTCATTATATACATGTATACTGTGATGTTACTGATAATTGTTCAATACACATTTACTCGACCTCTCAACGTAGGGATGTATTGTGCAAACTTTATTCATGAAATATTGCATATATTGTACATTGTACTTACCAATTGTAATATACCGTGTATCGCGATGTTGTCACCATAATATCGCGATATGTTTTGGGGCCAATATCGCCCAGCCCTAGTATGCAACAAATGAATGAATTTGGATTATTGCAAAATACACTCTATGAACGATGCAAACAACATGGTAAAATTATAATGAAAATGAATAAATGGCTGGAGCCATAAATTCATTTATACTATAATTACCATGTTATTTGCATCGTTCATAGAGCACATGAGTGTATTTTGCACTAATCCATGGCTCAAATTCATTCATTTGTTGCATATATTCTGTTGAGTATAAAAGGAGATGGTCCCATAATGGTCAGATTCACTGTACAGTACCCCTTTAACTCTTTCTATACCAAATGGATTCTCCCACTCAATCATACAAGTACCTGTACATTGGAATTGTCTATTAAACTGGAGGGATGTTCAGGAAATGTGAGCAGACAGTGCAGAAGGAATCATATTCATTGCTGGAAATAGCAATAGTTCAACAAATGGTTGTTTTGTTTTAAAGGTCCAATTAATTTTCGATGCCCAGAAAACATTACACACAACACATTCCATATTATAACTAACCAAAGCCGGACGCTTCGGGTCGTATATAGACTATATCTGAGTTTGTGACATCACCAATTATTATCTAATACAATGCTGGTATTTTGAATTTTTGCGACCACTTTTGTCGCCCAGCAGATGGTGGGCTTAAAGCATTAATGTCGTAATTGGAAATAACATGTGTGTCTGTCAATTACCGACGTTCCAAAATGAGGGGAGTTACTATCGGAATTATGCACAGTGAAGTTCATTGGTAGCAGCGGTTTACATTTTATTGAGAACATAATTATGACATATTAAAGGTACTCAATCCGATCAGACGCTCCTAAATTAATATTTATTTGGCTTCGGGGGTAAAAAATATTTTATTCGAGTCGAGGAACCCACCCATCAAAGCTCAGAGTGATTAGATATCGATGTTTGAAGTTTGCTGTTTATATTGTTTGTGGACCAGAACTTGTCCAGAACCACGTCCTCAAACGGACAAATTGTGGTTGTAAGATGGATAACTCGAAAATCAAGTGGTTACTATTAACAATAATAATATGTCAAATATTTGCATTGGAGTTCCCTAAAATATAAATCGTGCGTGCAATGAGAAAATCTCAATCACTGGCAGGCGGGAGACAATACTGGAATCGAAATCGAAATTTGTGATGCATGCAAACGTTACTATATCGCGTTGAAATTATCCTAATATTACATAGTACATACGTGAATCTGATAATCCTTAGATATCCTTCCATTTTCATGAATTGACAGGGAACACATACTTATGAACAAAGCAGAAGATACATTCAGGTTTTGGCGAATTCGGTCGATGGTGAAAGCTACAGGATGACGTTGTTCATCGAGTTTCGTTGAAATCGACATGATGACAATTTATGAATGAAATCACGCTGGTCATCCTATAATCCCTAACGCGGGTAGTAAATCCCGGTGCGGGCATCAGTAAACCGCACATCGGGCTATAACAATTACAGTTTTCCGTACCAGGGCTATTCTAATTAATTAAAACTAAGTCAATTTAGAAGTTACACCAATGAATGGAAGACGTATATGATAAGCAGTGCCTGTTTATGCTGTTACAGGAGTTCAGAGAAATTACACACATCAGTTCTGGAGAAAAACACATGTCAATCTTAGTCGAGCGCATTCAGAATTTCGGGGTAAATTTAAGTTTCATTCAGCAAAATTTTCACTGCAGACACTTGTCGATAAATTTTTTTTTTAACGCGGAGCAGTCTATATGGGACACTCTACTCGTGACGTGTTTTGATACTAAAAACACCAAATCCCTATCCAGTAACTCGAATAAAGACATCTTTCCAAAAATACCATACATCGATAAAGTAAAACGTACTGCGGGCAGGAGTAAACTCTGACGTGGGCAAAAATCTTGCCCGCTTCAGGGTTTACTCCTACACCTCCCGAGTGTCACATGTAATTGTCAATGTTTTCCTGCATAAAAGCAGCAAATTCCAATGTGAATGTAGATTTAGTTTCCTAAATTATCTGTATCAATGGAATGTTGACAACGTTGTCCAAATTTATCACCTCGCATTCATCTTGGAGCTGAAAACACAAAATTGAAACATGGAAGCTTATTCTCACACTTCATCGACCATTCGTCTCTTTATTGAGCTTTATTCGTCGAACTGTTAACATTCGGTTGAAGCTGGGTTCATTATGCACCTCCTGGATCTGGAGTTGTGTCCACAAAAAAAAGTTAATCAAAAAATTTCCCTCAAAACAAACCTACCTGTACTCTTCGTTCGTGCCCGAAACGGGGTTTACTCAATATGTGCCTGCAGCGGGTATTATAGGATGACCAGTGGGGAAATGAACATGATGAAATCGACAAGCTTCTTCGTATAGCACACATCTCAATCGGATTGCACACACAGCGTCAATAATATAATGGTTAATTTCAGTAAAGTACTCCCCTCGACAACAACCAACAATCTTGATTTTTGAATACTTTTTGTTTGATGTTGGGAGTTTATATTCTATAATAATTTGTACAAAAGGAACGGCTTTTAATAGTTTTTAGCTCACCTGAGACGAATTCTCCGGTGGAGCTATAGTCATCACTCGTCGTCCATCCGTCCGTCCGTCGTACCGTCCGTCCGTCCATCAACTTTATTTTTAAACATCTTCTCCTCTGAAACCATCATACGAATTGGTTCATATTTTGTGTGGATGTTCCCTGGGTGACTCTCATTCAGATTTGTTCAAATGAGGTCACTGGGTCAAATAGTTGCGAAACCAGGGCCATAACTCGATTCCTCCATAGTAATTCTTACAACAACTTCTTGTCCATAACCATTTTGCCGATTTAGCTAATATTTGGTATGGAGGGTCCTTGGGTGACTGGTGTTCAGATTTGTTCAAATGAGGTCACCCGGTCAATTAGTTGAGAAACCAGGGCCATAACTCATAGTAATTCTTACAATGACTTCTTCTAAAAAAATATTGGGCCGATTTAGCTTATATTTGGTAATGAGAGACCTTGGGTGACTGGGAATCAGATTTGTTCCAATTGGGTCACTGGGTCAAATAGGAGCAGAGCCAGGGACATAACTCTAAAAACAAAAAAAATACATTTTTGCATTTTGATCATATTTGGTGTGGATGTTCCCTAGGTGACTGTCATTCAGATTTGTTCAAATGAGGTCACTGTGTCAAATAGTTGCGAAACCAGGGCCATAACTATATTCCTCCTTGGTAATTCTTATAACGACTTCTTGTCTTGAACCATTATGCCGATTTAGTTTATATTTGGTATGGGGGGTCATTGAATGACTGGGGTTCAGATTTGTTCAAATGGGGTCACTGGGTCAAATAGGGGTGGAGCCAGGGCCATAATTAAAAAAAAATTCAGGAACTCCTTGATCAATTTAACATACAAAAAAAAATATCACCCTCCCCCCACATGACCCAGAACCCCAACCAACAGCATTCCACCGTATCTCATCTCCTAACTCACAGTCCGGTAGTCTCCCACCAGCAGATTAAGTCAATTGTATTAGCTACAGACAGAGAGAGAGAGTTAATATAAATACACACACAGTCATCAATTGAGATGTTTATCAGACTGACAGATCCTGTGTGAACTAATGCTTAGCTAGCACTCATGCCAATGTGTGTTATTAAAATAAAATAAGCACAAATTATTGTTCTCTAACCTGAATTTAGTGTGTCTGGCATTTGCAGAATGAGGTTCCCAGAGGGTGAATTTAGTTATGCTACACTGCAAAGCAGTCTAGCATCACCAAATACACTAGCCATGGTCCTCATTCTGCTTAGGCCTCATCTTCTGGGAAGTATATAGGCACTTAAATTGACATTTTTACTTACTTTTCCCTTCTGTTTAGTTTCTATATCCCCTAATTTGTGAATATAAAATGCATAATTGAGGTGCCCAATGGGTGCACATCACCAACTTTAACTGGAGAACTTCAATCTAATGCTATGTCTCCCATAGCAGTTGAGGCCTACACAGAATGAGGTCCCCAGAGGGTGAATTTGGTGATGCTAGCCCGCATTGCAGGATTGTGTAATTAAATTCACCCTTTGTGGACCTCATTCTGCAAATGTCAGACACTATGTTCAGGCTTGGCTTTTCGAATATTATGTTCTTAACCACCAGTATCCAGTTGAACTCATACCCTGATTTTGCAAAGAAAACTTGGGGGGTATATTGGATTGAATTTGTCAGTCTCTATGTAAGACTGTTATCCCATCCATCCATCTGTCATTATGTCTCTATCCGTCCATCAATTGTTTTCTTGAAGGCAGGGCCATAACTCTTGCCCTCCATGGTAATTCTTAAAAACTACTTCTGCTGTACCATCACGTTGAATGGGTTCATATTTGGTATGAACAGTCCTTGGGTGACCCGGAGTTCAGATTTTTTTTCAAATGGGGTCATTGGTTTTAAATGGGGTCACCTGGTCAACTAGGGGTCAAGCAAAGGACAGTTTCCCTCTTAATATGCTTCCTTCACACAGACCATCAGGTCTATTTTACTGATATTTAGTATGAAGGGTTCTTTGGTGTCTGGGATTCAAATTTATTCAGATGGGGTCACCAGATTAAATAGAGTGGGACCAGGGACATAACTGTATGTCTCTATAGTAATACTTAAAAATGTCTTCTCAAGAGAGGTTGGACTATTTAGCTTACATATAGTATGGAGGATCCTTTAGTGACTGAGATTCAGATTTGTTAACATGAGGTCAACCTGTTAAGAAATGACGGGGCTATGGGGACTTCACTTAAAACATCTACCTTGGAACTACCGGACTGATTAATCTGACATATGTATGGTGTTTTCGGGTTCATGTATAATTGGGCTTCAAACATGTCTAAATAGTTTATAAAAAGGTGCTTGTGAGATTGGAAATTTCGAACAATTGAGAAAGTTTGAGACGTCAGTTGTGAAATTCCAACCTAAGACTTGGGAATCTGGAGCCCGGTCAGGAGGGGATATGTTGAGCTGGAGGGGGGGGGTGTGATCTGTAGTGTTCCATTGGTAATTTAAAGGTAGATATTCACTGATCGACATGAAGCCTCTCTAGCCACATATCCTGTTTAGATCCACTTCTTTTAAAGTGATTATGAAAAGTTCTGACTGTTATGGTCTCAAGAGTCCCAGTCTTTGCAGTCTGGTGAGCGACCCCACAGTCTTTGACTGTCTTGTTTTTTAGGTTTTAAGTCTGAGTTGAGAGCTCGTAGTTTTTGTTGTTGTGATTCTCTGATTTCTCAATGACCTGATGTTTGATTGACCTCATTTATACACGAAATTGCTAGCTATTTTGGACCATTGCAACTTTTTTGATGAAACCTTGTGCATGTCTGGAGTGAAATTAATCATAATCACATCACAATATAAGGCCTAAGTGAATCTTATTTTATGGGAATACGAATCTATGAAATTATTTTTTATAAGATTAAAAAATGCACATGTATATTCTAGCTTATTCGTGTGGTTTAGCTGTTGTTCGTTAATTACGCTAGCGTATGGTCATATACCATTTGGCAGAGGAACCAACCATATATATATTCCACCAGAATACGGAACAGCTGTGGCCCAGAAGTGTCCACCAAGTGATAGAGATTCTCAGATTCATTCCCAGACTTCCCCCATTGTCAGCCCAGTATTAATCAGAATTCAAATTAAAAGATAGAGTTATTCCCTTTCAATTGAGAATAATATACTTTACAGTACAGTTCGGATCAAAATTAAGCACAGAACACACATCTGTACCTTGACAATTAAACAACATGTTCCCAATTTATTCAACCGGATCAGTTAATAATACAATGTTTTGAAGCTTCCTTTTTCAAATGGGATATAATATGGAATATGTTGTATATAATGTGATCTGGTGATTAGAAAATTAAGTTGGCCTTTAACTTATTACCTGAACATTTCCTAAGGGATAACTGTTCGTCAAAGAGTATTTGGAATAGAAAAGGTAAAAGATGCCCTGTCCAAATTGACCAAATAAAACCACAATAATTAGCTCGGACTCATATGCCAATTAATATGAGGTCTTGATGGCCACATAATGACTTTCAACACGTTTTTTATTTTTTGTCAGACTAAAACAAAAAAATTCAATAACCATCTCTTATAAAGAGCGTCCATGCTAATCTGGTAGATAATAAAGAGCGTTCTCACTTAAAAACCTTAGTTTTCGTTTTGGACGTATTACTTGTGGATGGTGAAGTATTTTTCATTTTTGTTTCGCCTGTTAAGTGGCATTTCACTGTCCCCTGGTGTTTCAACTTTTTGAGGACTGTATGAATGATCTTCGTCTAGGTATATGTCCGTCTATCCAGCATGAGTATGATTTTTCCTGAACCGTGACTGATGGATGGGCATCACTTGAAAGGTTTGGTGAAAAAAAAAAAACCCATCCCACAAGCTCGTAACAAAAATAACAAGAGGAATGGAACCTTGACTTTGTGTGGTGAATCCTATTTCAGCTGTTCTCACGACGAGCTTCATTTCTATACAGGTTAGAGTTATTTCTCTTAGAGCAGTTCAACAACTTGCATGGTAAAATAGCCAAGTTCTAATATCCAATTCACATGTAGCGATTCAGGGACCAAAGTAATATTCGGCGATAAAAACATATCACCAGTTCACCACGTAGATGCTTTTTGTCGGGGAATATATCATCTCATCCCTGACTATTTTGAAGGAAAAAATCTTGCATAATCGGGGTTAAAATCGTCAATCGCATGAAATGAACCGAAATAATTCGAAGGTTTCTCAACTTACAGCAATCCAATATAATTTAGTCATAAAATGTCAATTAACAGCAATCGAATATAATTTAATAATAAAATGTCAGTCCACGGAATGCTATAAAACACTTGGTTGTCACACATTTCGCCATTAATGATATTTCTTGATACCTACATTTCTTGATTATCCTTCTTTTCGTTGCATCCCATATGTCAACTAATAAACAAAGAAATCAACAGAAGCATCGTGTGACATGACCACGCCTTTATCTGTGCCTAAGCTATACATGTAAACTAATCGATACGTCCTACGATTTAAAGGGGAATGATGCTACATATAACCGTACTGCTAACCTCAGCACACAAGTCCCCCATTTACTCACGTATCCAGGTCACACAGTGCTACAAGTACATTCATAGGTAACTCAACAATTTAAGACTTGTGCTAACATTTAATACAACTGACAACAGCCGAAATATATCAGGATCATAATATGTGCAACGCAATTACGGGATCACTGTAGACAACAAATACGATTAATTGATGAACCTCTTGATTAGGGGTCTGATTGTCCGCGTGTCGGGTTTCAACTAAATGTGTGGGGGTTTTTTCTTCGGAAATAATCTCGAAGTTGAAACGATAGTTATTTCTTAAAGGGGTACTGTACGCCATGTTCAATAAATTCCCGGTGATAACAACGATCTAATATCGATAATATATAGAAAACTAAGTAATTTGAGTTGAAGATGTATTCTGTAAACGTTCAGGTTAATCGGTTATCTTAAAATCAAAGTTAATAATTTGACATAAATTAAATTTATTGCTGGAGTCATAAATTAAATTACGAATTTCCGTTTACAAGACGTAATCAAAATATTTCTCGGATAGTGGATTTGGCAAAGCGTGGCACACATGATCGTGTAAAAAATTATGTTGATACTGGGCGTAAACTCAAGCCACTTACTGACTAGTGACTATACAATGACTTAATGATTATCTAGGACTAGTATGCATGTAATATAACATTTATTTGATACATTTGCTTGAAAACTGTCCAAAAATTACTCGACAGCTACAATTGACATTTTCGCATTCCGGCTAATGGTTACACTGGTGTAAATAAGGTTCCGAGTGACATCTGGCGGATGCGGGAGGAATATATAGGAGAGAATAAAATAGACACTGGGCCCTGATTGGTCAATAGCCTTGTGTGCTTTTCACATAAAAAAATCGTCACACCTCTTCCCTATGATTTCCCATAGGTAAAATAACCATTGGCACAGGAATTAACCCTTTGTAGTGAAGTTTGAATTTTTTGGTGTGGTCTAAAATATGACTGTATTTTTTTATGCGGTTCTGACACTAGTTACGAAAACATAAGATTTAAAGGCGAATTCCCTGCTAGACAGACATGATTTTTTTGCGTAAAAAGTTTCCCAAAATGTCAATTTTTCAGATTTAAAGAAAATTTTGGACCCAACATTTATATTGCCAACACTATACGCTAAAACGTTAGCACTGAGGCCTATGGAAAACATTTACACCAGTGTAACCTAATCTGCCATCCGTAACATTACTTCGTACTCAACAGACTTTCAAATAATGGAAATCTGGTTACCTTATTCTGCAATTCAGAGACTAAAGAAACCAACAACAATATTTGGGTACAGTACCCCTTTAAATCTACTGCATCGGTGGTATAATCTTTAATGGATATTACTTGGTTTGTTTGTTATTAGGCCCGATATCAGCCCGAGGTAATTTCATATTAGCCTGAGACCTGATGTCGAAGGCCGATATGACGTTACCGAGGGTCGATATATGTCATATTCGGCCTAATATCAAACCAACCAAGTAATACCCTATTTATTAATTATATCGCCTCTTAGTAACTGACAACTCTTTCAAATGAGTGAAATCAAAAAAATATATATATACATTAATTTAACAGTTAAGTATATTTGCAGCATGTCGTAAAACGATATATTACTCTGAATTGTGTGGTCGTAAAACAATATTACTCGGATTATGATGTCGTAAAATGATATTACTCAGTTTAAAGGTACTCAACCCGATAAAACTCCTCTCAATTACTATTTCAATGGCTTCGGGGGTCAAAAATATTTGATTCGAGTCGAGGAAGTCACCCATCAAAGCTCAGATTTGTTAGATATCGATTTTAGAAATCTATTATTTTTCATTATCGGGAATACTATCTGGCCCAGAACTCAATCAAAATTGCGTTAAAATTACCACTTGATTTTAGAGTTATTCATCCTTGTCTGTTTGAATAGATTTGGAGTACACATCCAGAGCAGATTACGGCAGTTATTGGTACTCATCTCGAGAACATAACAAATTTGAACAATCAATATCTAATAACTCTGAGCTTTGTTTGATGGGTTCCTCGACTCGAATCAAATATTTTTTACCCCCAAAGCCAAAGAAATAGTAATATAGGACCCTCTGATCGGATTGTTGTTGTTGGAATCTGTTGAGATGGGGACCCTCTTTACGGGTTGAGTACCTTTAACAGCAAATTGAAGCGATATTCACATAGTTCGATAACAGGACAAAACTGGACAAAACTGTCATATCTGTATAATTAATTAAACGGTGGGGTTTCGAGGTATTTCGAGAGAAAATACCTTGCATGGAGGATAACGATAATATAGACCATAAGCACGCTGACTCATAACATGGATGCTATAGTCGACCTTCACGACCCGGCGGCCATTTTGGATCGCGGCCGGGGGTTTTCAATGTAGTTCGCGAAAACAATTTGATGAGGGCATCCTGCAACCGGCGGTATTTGGATTATTTGAAAAAAATATGCCAAGAGTCTGTGGCCAACTTAGAACGCGCGTTAGATTTCATGGAACATCTTGAAGCATGCCTAACGCTATACTAACGCTCTTCATTTATCGGAAACTGTTTAAAAGTTAAGGGCACAACAAGGAAGAGATTGAGTTGGATGAACCCCGATAACCAGAGGTGCAGAGGTACTCATCGGCTCCTGGACTAAGGCGCGTCACATTAGATTACTATAGTTACATCATCATGCACGAGTTTTTATCATTAGTTTCATACGGAATCGTGATGATTAGCTGATGCTGCATACCAGTCATCAACTTGATAAGGTGTGCGAACAACCCATCCACATGAATAATAAACTGTCCCAAATGAATACTTTAATAACTGAATGGGAGAATCTATTAAGTATATTAAACAACATAAAGTTGTTCTCAGTGTTCCAGACCTTGAGTTACGACAACATACATTTCTAACATAATATTGAACACAAATGTATTACGTGTATCATATTTGGGTTTCAACCATGTATATAACCGTGACATATAAACTATATAGGCCTATATAATTATGTGCCAAAGAAGGTCACCTATTTACTCATTAATAAAATTGAAATTTGGATTGAAAATTAACATTAACAAAATCATTATTGCTGTCCTTCTAAAACTTCAAAAACTATAATTACATGGATAGAAAATTAAATATTAAACATAATCCGATTAAGCGCCCCTCAATTACTATTTATTGGGATTCGGGGGTAAACAAATATTTGATACGAGTCGAGGAACCCAACTATCAAAGCTCGGAGTTATTAGATGTCGATTTTTGAAATCTATTATTTTTCGCTATCATTAATTAATAGTGGCCCAGTAAACAGTCTACGAGCCGACGGTCTCGGACCAAATTGCGGATGAAGATGGATAACTCTAAAATCAAGAGGCTTTCTGTCGACAATAAGGCCAAATTTCGTCGAACAACATGTTAATAAATAACACGTTTCGGGCAATTTTATACTATAGTTGACAGTGATTAGCATTATTTTTGTGCAATTAATCGATTCTGATAACTGAAGTGGCATTTCTAAAAATGTTGTTGTTGTTGGAATCTGATTATATGGGGACCATCGAATCGGATTGAGTACATTTAATGTGACAATTGTAGATTTGGATGGGAGATTTTAAGGGCGAATACGACTTGGGCTGCATGAATACAACTAAATATGGGGTGTATAATGCTCGATATTGGGTTCCATTATATACCAAGAGTTCTTGCCAATAGCTTATACGAAAACTGGATGACACAGAACGCCGTCATCACTGGGACTTGCATGGGAGTGTTTGTGCTTGATTCCAAATGTAATTAGTCTGGAGTCATTTTGTGCACACAAAAAAAACTTAATTTTTGGAATCATCATATCCACTCACCCGTTTTCACCTTTCTCGGGTAATAGGACACGTCGATGCACCTGCCGATTAGGCTTGCACCAAATTGCACACGTGCATACTAATTAAAAGCTAAATTACAAACCCAGGTAAGATCGGGTAGATCACAGGGAGCACCAATAAACACCGGATGAGTTTCTCCCGCCACACGATAGTGGGTACGATTCACACCAAGTACATAAAACAGCTAAACACACCGAGATGAGTTCGCAAATTACATATGCCATATGTTCTATGATAAACATTTGATAAACTTATAAATTGACTTTGCATTTTTATATGAGTTAATCAGCGAAATGGAGCTGCAGCTGATATTCCATTGGCACTTGTCTTGAAAGATTCTTTATCGATCAAACGAAGAAGTGAAGGGGGTGAACCAATCAGTTTCTTTGCGTTTAAATATCTGCTATCCAGGTGCAAATGTATACGTAATCCTGGCATTTACTACAAACTCCTTTAAGGTAACGCGAATAAAGCGTATTTCAACATTGATACTCATGACATGTTTTTTTTTCTTCAAAAACTAAATCTTCCGGTAACAAAGATTACATAGAGTAACACAAAACAAAGATTTCTGTGCGTGTATGCAGGTCATTTTTTTTGTTTTGGAGCCATGCACCCACCCCTCCTCGACTCAATTTATTTCCCGTTTTAGCCAGGTTTAGCAAGTTTTTTTCCGACCATTTTTAGACACCCCTCCGCCCCCTAGAAACATGAAATCAGAAACTTTCGGAACAATATTATAATTTTCACCACATACTCTCTGTTTCATATCAACTACCTATTACACGTTGATGTACGTGATTATCTTAGCTCAGTTTGGCAAGGCATGCAGTGATCGCTTTTGCAACGTGTCCATGCATTAATTTTATGGTAGGAGTGACCTAGACTATAACATATATATATACTGGGTATTTAGTAATTTTACAATAAGAAACAAACTAATACTGACTGTTTAAAGGTACTCAATCCGATAAAACTCCTCTCAATTACTATTTCAATGGCTTCGGGGGTCAAAAATATTTGATTCGAATCGAGGAAGTCACCCATCAAAGCTCAGATTTGTTAGATATCGATTTTAGAAATCTATTATTTTTCATTATCGGGAATACTATCTGGCCCAGAACTCAGTCAAAATTGCGTTAAAATTACCACTTGATTTTAGAGTTATCCATCCTTGTCTGTTTGAATAGATTTGGAGTACACATCCAGAGCAGATTACGGCAGTTATTAGTACTCATCTCGAGAACATAACAAATTTCAAAAATCAATATCTAATAACTCTGAGCTTTGTTTGATGGGTTCCTCGACTCGAATCAAATATTTTTTACCCCCAAAGCCAAAGAAATAGTAATATAGGACCCTCTGATCGGATTGTTGTTGTTGGAATCTGTTGAGATGGGGACCCTCTTTACGGATTGAGTACCTTTAAATGCAGTTTTTATGTTAAAATTACATTATCTCAAGTTTTAAGGCCAAAAACAGTTGAAGAATATGGAGGAAACTGTTTTTTGAGTTGCGGAAAAAGTGGCTATTTGTTCCTCTTGAAAGTCCACCCACCCCTTCATACGTGCTCTCGAATTTATTTTTACACAGCCCCAGGGACGTTGCGACAGGGTGGGGTGTCTATCGTCCCAACTTTGGTCCACATTTTCAACTTGAATAAATGTAGTTTTACCATATGTACCATATGTGTTGAAATGATCCTCATTGTTTGATTGTCCAACCAGTAATTAGTGGGTAATTAGTTTGTTGTTTTTAAACCAACAGTAGCATATATTTCTACTTTTGGTAAAACAAATTTGGTAAGAATTTTCCAACTTTCCCGACTTTTGGAATGCTTGAGGTACCAGTTGGAAAATTCAAACCCAAAGGGGGTGGGAGTGCAAACGGAATTCTGCGAATCTGTGGGTTTGGGGACCCAGTATAGCCACACCGGCCCTGCTCGCCATCTGGTGCATGCGGGGAAAAACTGATCACCTCAGCCCCACCTTAAGGATAATTGCAAAATTATTGAACATTCACGATTCTTTCATAGTTAGTGAGAGTTGACTCACCTTAACCATGGTAAATGATCAGTTATGAAGATAATTAAGGTTTATCAGTTGAAAACTTGAGATTGTTGAAGATGTAGTTATGTTTCAATGTTAATTTTCATTAAACGAATCTTGCGTTTCATGTAGATTTTAGTGTATATGTTTGACCCAAGACGTTCGACATAAAAGAGACTATCCTATTAGACGTGTAGTTGTCTATCCATTAACTGTATATTTATTTGATTATTTAGAGGGACACTAAGTATTTATAACTTTAATTCTGCCACAAAAATTACTTTGTTTAGGGGTATACAAGACTATCTCGTTGTTCACCTCAGATCTCAACCATACACATTTTCTGCGCAGTTCCACCTTAGCTGCCAGGGACTAAGTGCGGAAGATGCAATATACCTGGGAAATGAGCAATCAACAGCCATACCGTGGCACTGCAAACGTTGCCGGAAGGCAGATAATCATCCAATAAACAGCATAGATAATGCAAAGGGAGAAGGTAAATAAGAATGCAAAATTGATAATGATATATGACAGGTGCAAAATCTAATCGAAATTCAGCAAACGAAACTGACGACTAATTGAAAGAATTATTACAAACATGGATACATTCGAAGATTGAACTAAAACCGATTGGAGAAACCATTAGAAATACTCGACAAAAAAATACACCACAAAAATGGAACACACGACTAGACCATCCATATGAACGCATACAAAAGAAAAACCGACAATATTATCAAGGAATTTAGACAAAAACAGGAAAAAGGAAATGGACACAATCAGGACGGAAACTAAAGAAATACAACAGAAGCTGGAAATGTAATACAAGATATATGATGACAACACCACAGGAAATGAATATTCGCGACATTGAATCAACCAGATATAACAACATAGTAGTATGTTATATACCCGAAGTTTCCGAAAATTCTGTTGTAGAAAAGGAAAAGGATTGAAAGACAATGTCTGCGGACACATGCACGTACCACATTAGCGATGGCATATTAGGTGTGACATCTTATTATGGTGGAGTTTGATGATAATTTGTGGTCATAATTACTAATCGCTGTCTCTAGTATATTTAAATTTCAGTATAAGTTTTACTGGTCGATTCTTGTCACATCAATTGCCCAGCCTGTAGAAGGAAAAAACTTCTAACTCTGGTTCATTCTAACTCTGTTTCATTATTATGTAGTCATCTCCTTGATGGTTCGTTATATTGGCTTCGGTCATACGTATCATGCACAGTATATAGCGATGGCATAGTATGTGTGGCATCTTATTATGGTGGAGTTTGGTGACAATTGGTCGTCATAATTACTATGTTATATTTAGCCATGTCACCCGCTGCGTTTTCGCACAATGAGTGTACCAAGCTCCACCAGCGTCGCGGTCTATCTCTCAAGGCTTTATCTATACCTGCGGAATGTCTCGTAGCTCTTGATCTGTACTCAACACCCAGTGTTATATTTCCATGCTCACACAACAGTCCACTTGCTAACTTAACGAATAACCCCTTTATGTCAACAATCATGATTGTTCTTACTGAGAACAAATCGCCCGTGTAATTTCTAAGCATATATTAGTGAGTCAAAGTTGAAGTTCAAACATTGCGATCCGTTGTATGTTATTGTTATCTCGAGTTCACATGCCCGGTCGAATTATGTCACGTTGTTGCTCCTTGTGGTCCTGCATGGGCACGTTACTATCGGGAGAACTGGAACGAGCAGAATGACATATAAATAGTGTACGTGCTGGACAAAACCAATGCACTGCATTTCCTCCAGCAGTTTTGACACATCTTCAGCGGTCCACATTTTAGAGGAACTATGCGTACAACTAAACGTCGCAAAATAAAAAACGCAATTGGGGACCTGTCTTAACACGCATGAAATGAATGTATAAGTGGATAAACATGCAATTGGTTCATACCAATAAAACGGACTAAGTACATGTGAGTTAATTCATGGGGGATTACAGCGGTCAAACAATCTGAACGATCGTGCAACTATATTTATCATAGACAAGAATACAATATAGCTATACGTAATGAGTAGATATCAGCCTTGGTGAGACGCATTGGGTTAATTGGTCCAGTAGACTCATTGTGCGAAAACGCAGCGGGCGACATGGCCAGCTATGGCATAGTAATTATGACGACCGGTTGTCACCAAACTCCACCATAATAAGATGCCACACATACTATGCCATCGCTACTGTGGTACGTGTGCATGTCCGCAGCCAATATCACGAACCATAAAGGAGATGACTACATATGGACCAGAGTTAGAAGTTGTTTCCTTCTGCAGGCTGGGCAATATAAATGTGACAAGAAACGACCAGTAAAACTAAAATCTACGAGAGACAGCACGACAAGATAAGCCATTGTGTAACAACAGGAAACATCTGGAGGTTAACGGAAATAAAATGATATATTTTAACAAAGAACTAACGAGAAATGAAATGGATATACTGTACGAACTAATATCACAGTTAAAGTGATGTGAAACACTCCGGTAGGGTGATCAAATAGAAAAGTAGTTATTGTTCAGATATTAAATCATAACTGACAACACATCGTCACTTTTATATATTAATTAAATTCAGTGACTCTCGATGACGAAATCGTTTGCGTTACTTTATCGCCGATAGTTGCGTCCCGAACCGAGATGTAAATATTGCAATTGAGCGTATAGTTCAGATGATGTTTTCTATGGAGTGCTTTGGTCGATTTGCTTGATATTTTCAGCGATGTTAGTAGAATGTTGTTGGCATGGTTGGCATGAATACTGACTTATTAATCAGTTTCGCTCAACCGAAGAAGTCCATAATATGTATTTAAAGACAACACAGTGCGATAACCCAGAGAAATGTTTTAAAATTGAACATGGACAAATTAGTGAAATCTAAGACACAAACGAATGGTTGTGACGTCTGTTAATTTAAATCTCTTATATCTAATTACGGGAATTAGATTCGGTTTGACTCGTTCCGTCATTAAATGGTGATGATATGATATAACATGTGGAAGTTATCCGCCGACGCTTGCCCCGGTCGACCGTCTAGTCAAAACTGGAGAACTAAAAGGGACCGAGCACGCACCATTTTTATGCGTACCTACTTTATATATATAATGCCGACGTCCGCATCAACCAGCCGTCGTTCGTCATACCGCATTCAACAGGCAGACGGACGGACATGCAGTCAGACACACCTCTGACCTGTATAGTTTTTTTTGTTGTTGATTGGTTAACAAAATATTAAAGATCGTCTATCTCTTCCTATAACATGTTTTATATAGTTTCATTCGAAGACCGCTGTCCGGAAACGCTTCTATCAATTAAAGGCCCACTTAATTTTCGAACCCCCAGATTACATTATATCAAATATATGCCATATTATATACCATTTGAAAGAGGAAGCTCCAAAAACATTGTATTATCATCTTATCCGGTGTAATAAGCTGTATACATGTTGTTTTTGTTGAGTTGCCAACGCGTTTTTTCATCAAGATTGAAGTAAAAATAAGTATTATTTTCAATGCAGGGGGAATAACTCTATATATTATAGATATCGTTCTTCCCCTTTCATTGAAAAAGTTTGAATTATGTTGCATTCTGGGTGTCAGTGGGGGGAGGGGGGGGGGTAGTCTTCAGCAGTTTTCTATTTCTCCGTGGGCATCTTCTGAGACAAATAGTGATGAATTATAGTATTTTAATCATATGTTATGGCGTAGATTGTTATTAAAACCGTATATCAAGTCACTATAAAAAAATAATCGGAGACTCGAAAATTAAGTGGGCCTTTTAATATTGATTTTATTTCGAATTTTCTGGTATAATATAATAAAATCGAGTTGTGACATTTTACATCTGGCGTTTGTTGTTGTCGAGTAGCATGCGGCATAACTCTATCTAAAAAATAAAATATATAGTAACGAAAATATGTTCCACTTGATTATCGCATCAAAGAAAAAAATGTCGATATAACATCAATAGTAATTTATAGAAGCGTTTCCAGACATGTGTCTTCGACTCATCTCTATTATTTTATACCCATGAAACTATATAAAACGTGTTTATATGAAGATATAATCCACCTTTAACACTTTGCAGCATGTATGTACTTAACCGAGTGATCAATTGGGAGTAATTCTACATATTTTTTGACCGTCATGCACTGACTCAGCTGAAGCTGATCCATGGGGACATGACTGTTTTTCATATTTACAGACTTCATTTGTATCTTTCCAATGATCAGCTTAGAACAAAATACCATTTCCACCCATGCTACCCAATGCAATAACTCAAAAATATTTTCAGACTGATCATTCTCATATCTCACCGGTAGATAGTCACATGGCTTATAATTAATATCACACACACATTCCCTTTCCATTCTCAATTAAGTCTGGTTGTGAAAGAAATTAATCATATACGGTGCACAACTCAAAGTAAAGTATACACCGCTCCACAGTCATTGCTCATTGGAACATTAAAGTGGGGTTTAATATATTCTGTTTCAATTATAGATGTATTCAGGGTTCCATTTCAACCTATTTTACTTTTTATTTAGGTGCCAGTGTAAAAAATAATATGTTTGGAACCCACAGTTTTTACATGCAAGAATTACAGTTTGCTTTATATTTAATTTTTTTTCTATGCATTTATTGATATAGTTACACTGTTTTAGAGGGACACCAGAAATTCCTTTTTTAAATATTTCAATAACACAATGATAATCTTTGGTATTTATATGTCTAGTTTATATGTCATATTTGGTTTTCAACATTTTTTTCAACAGAACAAAGCAGATAACGGTGTTTAATTAGACGTTTTATGTTGTTGTTCTTTTTGTTGTGGTTCTTGTGACTGGATGTCTGGAACCCTGAATGTATCTTTAAAGCTGAAGTATAATTAATTTTCTCTGTGCCACAGAATGGCAGACCTAGGCCAAAGTATAATACTACCAGTATTTATCACATAATTAGCCCCTAAACCCGGCCTCACATTTTTAGTAAGACACACGTGTATTATCGGCACGCACATTGACGTAAGAGCTTAGCTTAATGGTGTCGATGTGATTACCCAAACTTTAGTATTATGTTAATTAGAATATAATTATGATACTCGATTTGTGCGTTTAGTGCTGACTGTGAGATAAACAAGGGTGATAAGGGTGGTTGAACAATTTTGTCAACATAAAAAGACACATTTAAAGGCCCATTTAATTTTCGAATGACCGATTATTTTTGTTATAGTGCCTTGATATACGGTTTTAATAACAATATATGACATAACATATGATTAAAATACTATAATTCATCACCATTTGGAACGTCTGGGTCTCAGAAGGTGTCCATAGAGTTAGACAATAGCTGAAATCATAGAAACATTTCCCGCGTTTCGCTCCCAGAATGCAACAGAATTCAAACTTAGATATGGAGTTATTCCCCTTCCATTGAAAATAATAAACTTTACAGTGCAGACCATATGAAATTTAAACACACAAACACGTAGGTACCTCAACAAAAACAACATGTTCACAGTTTATTTGACCGGATAAGTTGATAATACAATGTTTTGGAGCTTCCTCTTTCAAATGGTATATAATATAGCATATATCTTATATAATATGATATGGGGGTTCGAAAAATTAAGTGGGCCTTTAAAATGGAACTAATTTTTTTCTTGAAGGTGTCTTTACTTCCTCTTTGGTTGTGCTAAGGAAATCAATATAATTTTGTTTAACCCCAACCGTTTCGAGAACGTTTTTCCTTGCTAAAATGTGATTATATGATAAACTGGACCTCAAACCTCCTCCACTAAATTCGATTCGAGTCTCGCTAAATCTCGGCTCGAATCGTATTTAGAGCAATCGGTTAATAAATTTCTTATATAATTGTGACTCACATATCAATGCTGATGTGTCAGTTTGGAGAATATTAACCACTTCCACTCCACACATACACATATACTATCTGATCTGATAACTCAAATAATTTGCATCCAATTGTGTTCATATTTCATGTAAAAGTTTATACCACACCTCTCACCTGTATCCTTTTGCTATTCTTGGTTGATTTGCTTGCAAATATTAACACCGTCCTTCATTCCACAGACACTTGTTATCTACTGTGATAAACTCACATATTTTCTACCCAATCATTCGTAAGTTTCATATCCATATTTACCACGACACGCTGTTCACGAGTATAACAATTGATCGGCTTTGACACATTACCCCCCCCCACCCCCCCCCCCCCCCCCCCCACACACACACACACACACACACACACACGCCGACACATATACACATACACACCACCACCGGCCACGAACACAAGCTATATTATCCCATGTGACAATACAATATTTCCGCCCAATCATGTCATAATTCCAATCGAGATTAATGTTTCACGCAAGTGGATAGATTCTGATTTTATGCCGAATAACATGGAGTGGAGGGACGCCACGATACGAGGTCCGGTGCATGGGTGGGTATGAGCGCCGATATCAGATTTTCCCAATGCAATGTAATTTGTTTTCCAAATGTTTAAAGATAAATTATAACAACTAGAATTATTTTAAATATATATATGCTTTAAAAAACTGGCCCAAGATAGAGCGCTAATCAAGAGAAGGGGGCTCCTAATTTCAATATTTACCAATAACTGTTCTTTTATAACACGATATCATGGGGTGGGCCCCGCTAATTCTTACGAGGAAAAATTTAACTGAAAAATTAAAAGATTTTCCATCAGTCTCAGTTAACCAATGTAGGAGGGGCGTTATAGTTGGAAATTTGAAGTCAGACACCCATAATGCAGACCATCTATCCACGTCACTGCGCTATGGATGTACTTATTCCTATTAGCTTTGCATCAACATGCCGCCTGTTAGTAATAACCGGGTGCTGACACCCCGTGCATTATGTCCGGAATACTCATCACCAATGAGCAGTCGAATTGCAGCAACTCAAATATATGGATCTCAAGGTTAATGAACTCTACCAGACGACCAACGGCATAAGTAGCAAACAAATGTTCCGTGTGTACTATGTTTCATCATTCATGTGTATTATGGTAAACTCTGAAGGCGGTCCTGAGATAAAATGACATGCAATTTCAGGTCTTTGGGGGCGGGGGTCATAATAAATATCGTGTACTATCAGAATCCTTACCCGACACGGAATCCATGTAGCTTGAAAGCTACCCCGCTGCACCATGACATTTAACTTGCTGCAGCGAGATAGCCGATTTGCTGCAGCAAGATAGCTAACAGTTACTTGCTACAGAAGATACTAATTTGCTGCAGCAAGATAGCTAACCTGCTACAGCAAGATATTAATTTGCTGTCGAAAGATGGTTAACAAATTAAAAAAAAATATTAATATGCATCAAGATACTAATTTGCTGCAGCAAGATAGTTAACTTGCTGCATCAAGATGGCTAACTTGCTGCATCGGGATACTAACTTTCTGCAACATGATACTAACTGCAAGATAGCTAACTTGCTGCAGCACGATAGCTAACTTTGAGGATAAATAAAGACATTGTTGCTTTAATTTGTCAGTTGATTCAGCCAAATTTGTAACACGCATCAACATCGCACAAACATAACAGGACCAACTGACCAGGCTTGGTACTCTTCTTCGGCGATCATCCGGTAACTCTTTATATACTAAACACTCATTGACGAGTAGTTCCCTTAGAACATATTTAGATAATAAGTTCGATATGTCGTTTGTTGAACATTAATATTACCTGAACTTTTCACACCAATGAGTATGAGTTCTTCTTTTCGTCTGTCTGTCGTCTGCTTTTATTACCTGAACATCCATCCAAAATGAATAATGGACTATTCCAATGTATACTTTTTACGGCCGAACGGGAGAATCCATTCAGTACAGAAAGGGTTAATTGGGTCAAGCAATAAGGAGAAGATATATAGCCGCCGCATGTGAAACGGAAAATATGGAGCATATGAATCATGTCGTGTGGATAATGATTTTCATGAACATGGCTCGTCTTGCCAAGTTTCCCTTTCTGTTTCCAGAAGTGTATTACGGCTATTTTATTATGCTGTGTATAATTTTACGATCCATTTAGATGTGTTTATATTGTAAACCATCCAACCCCCGCCGGTCCGACAGACAGAAAGCACATTGTGAACATTGTATGTTACGGGGCCCCAACAGAAGTAAACCACGTTGGTATACCAAGTGCTATAAGCTTTTAAGACATTCCGCCTGGCGGACATAGCCACTTCCGATGTGAGCCATCTGCTCCTCCGATCATCCGATGACGTCATATCCCGAAGATCAATTGCGTCTGATGTTCTTCAACTTCTACTGAGGAGAATTCGAAAAGTCTGATGCCTTCCATATACTTTCTCAATGCACCCACTGTTTATTGGCTATTGAGACACACGTCTGAAACACATTGCATATCGTTGCCAATGGGTTGGGTGTAGTATCCCATAGTCCTGGCTTCCTGAACAAATGTTCAGTACATCTATATAGAGATTAGATTCACATATATCCTATTATTTTAATTTATAAACCAATCAGTAATCTTAATTAGGGTTCGTCCACACGCTGGCAATTTTGCAGACAGTTCGTAGTAGAGGACTGTGGTGTGTTAGGATATGAACGACAGACTACTTATAAACTGCACACGCCCATCAGTTTACAATTTTGCCATGTGTGTGAACGTAGCCTTATATATAGAGTTGTATATAAGCCTTGTCGTGGCATATTCATCACAAACCGTACATTCTCGTCTCACTGTCCTTTGATAGCACACTTCAGTGCATATCTTGTAATTGTAAAGTAGTGTTAGACATTTATGCCTAATTTATCCTTTCTTTACTAAATACCTATGGACGAGAAGTTCCCTTGGGAAATGTTCAGATAAAAAAGGTTCCACAAAAGGGCCATAACTCTTTATCTAAACATAATCCCACCAATGAATAGGAATACTTCTGCACTCGTATTTTCGTTTCTTATGTCTATCGTCTGCTACTTTATACTGAACAGCCTTCCGAATTATGTGTATTTATTTAACGTAAAGGCCCATTTATTTTTTTGAGTCCCCGAATATTTCTTTACAGAGTCAGTGTTATTGACTATTGTTGGCATGAATTAAAGCAAAAATATATATTCCACCAGGATATACAACAGCTATGGCCTAGGAGTGTCCACCAAGTGATAGAGATTCTCAGATTCACCCCAAGAATCCCCCGTTGTTAACCCAGAATGCATCAGAATTCAAAATAAGAGATAGAGTTAGTCCCCTTCCATTGAAAATAATAGACTTTAGAGTACAGTCAGGATAAAAAATAAAGTTAAAATAAATTAAGAACAAAACACACATCGGTACCTCAACAAAAACAACATGTCCACAGTTTATTGCACCGGAGAAGTTGTTAATACAATGTTTTAGACATTCCTCTTTCAAATGGTATATAATATGGAATATATGTTTTATGTAATGTGATTTGGGGATTCGAAATTTAACTGGATAATACATACAGTTAAGAAAAGGTTAAGTGGTACGAAATTCAGAGAACGGTAAACATTACTGCTTTTATTCAACAACAACAACAGAGGGAGAGAGAGAGAGAGAGAGAGGGGGAGAGAGAGAGAGAGATAGAGAGAGAGAGAGAGAGAGAGAGAGAGAGAGAGAGAGAGAGAGAGAGAGAGAGAGAGAGAGAGAGAGAGAGAGAGAGAGAGAGAGAGTCACGTTATGCAGATATGATGAAAAGATAAGGATACTAAGTGTGGTAAGAGCTAACTGCAATTTTCAATCGGCTATAACGAAATGTTGCTTCCACGTAAAGTCAAACCCTTTCTATGCTAAATGCATTATCCCACTCAGTTATAAAAATATGTATTGTCCTCCTGCTTATTCATTTGGAGGGATGTTCATGGTAATATATGCAGACGAAAAGATAATACAAGTGCAGAAGAATGGTCGTTTTGTTGAACTTATTATCTGAACATTTCATACGGGAGCTACTCGACAATGAGCATTTCATACGGGAGCTACTCGACAATGAACATTTCATAAGGGAGCTACTCGACAATGAGCATTTAGTATAGGAATGTTTTGGTTATGTTTCACATGAGTTTGGTTCAGCAATTTAATGTAGTTTAGTCTGAATGATGTTTAGTCAATTTATTGAGTTGCCTACCTCCTAAAGTATATCCACTCGGGGAATTAGAACCAGCTAGCAGAAGTTCTATATGCACAACCTACATAATATGCGTTATTCTCGGATGCAAGATATCATAATATAATCTGAGCTTTGACGGGTGGGTTCCTCAACTCGAATCAAATATTTTTTACCACCGAAGCCAAAAAAAGTACGTTGGGAGCGTTAATTCGGATTATGAATCTTTAACTACGTGATATATACTATTCCGAAAGCGAAGGAGAATGGGAAACTTTCATGAACAAAGAATGTCATTCTTGTTTCCCTTTATTTTGCTGCCACTTAAACAGTTGCGGAAATGTTCCTGCGGATTGGAAGTCCCTGATGACATTATTTGGCGGGTTAATTTGAAAGCTATATCCGACTAATCATTTTAATTTGGGACAAGAATATATATTGGAATAGTGGAGGATGATAAACAATAAGCTTCTTGAAATTAGAGCGCCGATCGAAGTGTTTGTGAAATTAGTTTCCTCATAAAATACTCAGTGCAACGATTTGAATCTTGTTTTAAATTCAACAGACCCCGATAGTAGGCATTGATGCGCGTACATACTCAAGTCTGATAAGTGCGCGTGCGCGCATCTCAAGAGAGAAGCCATTATATTGAATGGTTATATGCGTATAAATCACCCGATCTCCGATCTGATACGTCCAGATACCAATGGTTATGAATTACTTTCATATTAGCACCCGCTGGTGATGGTAGCGTTTGGTCCAAGAGATTAGATGATTCACCAGCAGGGGTTCGAGATGAATTATCGCCGATATTCGGCAACTTGAAGACGACGCGTGTATTTGCTTGTTTGTGTCAGATAATTATGGGGAAACTTCATCATATTCCCAAATACACGTGTATACCAGAACATGTAACATGGCGAATAAATATATTTACATCAATAACAGAAGGCTTAAGTTTTATTTACCACTCACAGCCTTGTCTGCCATCGCCATACTCAACCGGTATAGGCCCTTATTTATTTCTTATATTTATATCGCTTTTTCCTTATTAATTGCTATAAACTTATTTTTCCCTGAAAGCTGTCTGCAGTTTGGATATTACATCATGCAGTACTGTAAGTTAGCCCAATATTCTACCTGTGAATTATCGATCTATTTTCCTATGGCCGTGCAGTTTAACGCCCATTTATTATATCTACAGTCAATCTAGGTCAACCCGGTGTGACATTGGTTCGTGCTATGGTGTGTTTTATTGGGATATGAACCATGAACCAGTTGACAAATCATGAATAGTATTTAGTGTAAGACACACAGGCTATGTGTGTACATATCACGGTGGTCAAGAGTTATGCATGCTATGGTTTCTGCTCAAAAACTGTCATGTAAGGTACATAGTGCATTGGGCCGGCAATAAGCCTATGCCAACGTTGGGCTGGTTCGATCCCCATAGGCCATATGTTGTGATCCACGTGGAGGTAGGGTAACATAATTCGTGTATAGGCCTTTCTGCACAAGTTTGTCGGTTGTTCACCTGGGGTCGGTGGTTATTTTTGCGTACACTGGAGTGATATCCTAAGAAAAATTACACAGTGCGTTTTCCTCTGTTTGTAGTAATACCGGCAACGTTTCGATATAGTCTGTTAACTGAAACGGCGATGGTGATCGCAGTATTAACAACATTTATTAACAGCATCTGTTTGCCCTACCAACATCATGGCTATTCAGCAGGACCACCAGAAACGTAGCAACTTAGCAGGACCCCTGAACCATGGGTGATAGTTGGGAGTGGAATCGATGTTTTTTCTTGATAAACTAATTAGTTTTTCATTGATACCAAATTGGCGGAGTTAATTTGATGAAACGGAATGACAATTTAAATTTATAATTAAAAATAGATATATTTACTAAAATATCATATTATATATTGGCCAAAAAATATTTCCGATTTATAAGACTTCAAACTAACTGCTTGTGTGCATGATGCTATAATTTTAACAAAATTTAAGACATTCGAACAACGAGTTTATTTATGCCTCTGACTAAATGTACTCAAAACTTATTATGGTACAGTTGTCCCTTCTCAGGCAGCATGCTTTCGATAATTTGTTGCGATTTCACGAAACAACGGTTACGTTATCATGGTTCCGAACGACACGTGGCATCAGTTATACCAACACTAAGTAGGAATTGGTCGGAGTATTAACACATCGTTTTGAAGGGTGTATTTCCCCGATTAAGATGAATGCTTCTGTGGTGAGTAATGAATCTGTTGTGCACATAACTAGATTTTAATTGCCCAGGGCATTTATTTCTGTTTATTCTAATTATTTTCATTGGTTGATGGTTTTATTTATGACAGACTGGCTGATAATTCTTGATTCTCGACTGATATAATGGAGTGGATTGTTGCTCTAATTTTTCTGCCCAGTCACTACAAATTAGCGAATATTAGTTATTGGCAGTTAATATGAATTTGACACGTGGCTATAATGGTGGTTATATGGACGTTTATTAAATTAGGGTGCCGTAAACATACGAAGGGAAAGGGAGGGCAACTTTTACAGAAAATGGCACCATTCGAATTCGGAAGGCAATCATTAATGATAACGGTGACAAAACAAAACAATGGGCACTGGGATGGGGGTGGGTCTGACAAAAACTTACATAATACATAATTATTTTCACAGTTCAAAGTAGTTATTTGTTATGAATCTGAATCCATATTGATGATACATACCGTCATTCTGATATATTAATTAAATGCATCGATCGCGAAATCATTTGTGTTATATTATCGCCGGTAGTTGCGTCCCGAATCAAGATGTCTAAATGACTAGTTGGATACCATGAGACATGCAATCACAATGACATCAGATTTTCAAGAGGAAACAATTTATAATTATTTAAACCATAGCAATAAAATAGAAATAGAGGGTGTCAGTTCCATGCGCATGTTAAAATATAATTATTTCCATATTGAAATTTTATAAAAATCATGCACTTACCATCGCATGATCGCAACGCAGGCACCTGGAGTTTCATATACGCAATTTATTGTCACTATCATTCAAAATATCAAAAGTATACGATTCAAGTGAGTCAGATCATTCAAACTTTTAGTTGATAGTTATAGCTGAGTGTATACACAAATCGTCTTGGTCATCTAATACAGGTATATATACACTCAAACATGGCACCAACTAAACCGTTCAACAGATGAATAACTTAATCTATATCAACCTATCACTAAAATATTTGTATACATAATTTTCTATATATAATACAAAGCAAAAATTAAAAAAATTATGGGAAAGGGGTTCCCCAATTTGTTGGAGGACAAATAATATTTTCTTTGCACGTTAGGATGGTGGGTCCACAGTTGTGCGGAATTTTTATTTTCACTCCTGTGTATAAGTTTTTTTTCTGGGCAGATCCCCCTTGAGTAAAACAGAACTCACATTTTTTGGATTTTCCTGTCATCCTGTGGATACTGAAAAAGAATGTTCTGTGCTCATTAACCCCCCCCCCCCCTCCCCGATGGAGAGGAGGAGGGACAGCTGCCCCATGTGTCCCTTATTCATACGCCCTTGCGTTTACTTCTTAATATGTTGGCTCAATGTCTTTATATCTTGAATTGCACCACTATACGCATACACATCCTTGATATGACAGATATGGCCTTTGTAGGCTACGAATAGACATTTGACAATTGTGTTTGCAATCACTTTTTTCCCTTAAGGCGACGCAAATTTGTATTTTTTGAAATTTTTGATATTTTTTCGTCCGCACTAGGCGGAAATGATACTACGCATGCGTTAAAAAGATTGCCGTTATTTCGTTAAAGGTACCCTCCGAGTTTGGATATATTTACGAAATAACGAAGTCCTCACAACTACGGTATTGTTTGAATTTCTAAATAAATGTACCCACAACGTATGTAATACAAACAAGGGTGTGTGTGTGAGGGAGGGTGTGTGTGTGTGTGTGTAGCGGACCCTTTCTTGTGAGAAACAACTGGGTGAGTGGAATAATGCAGGGTGGAAATTGTGGAAATTGAGTGGAAATAAAACCGTGGAATGAGAGTTAAAAACTACAAATCATGGGGGAAAAATCGAATCCGCATGTAACAGTCTTCGTTGTATGCATGTATACACTCGGGAGGAATTGTGCATATATCTACTATCATTATCATTACCACCAACTACTTTTTGTAAATATTTCTGACGAGAGAAATAAACAATTGAATTGAATTGGAATCAACGACAGGTGATACCCGGGAATGAATTCTGCATTAAAGATAAGGGCGGCGTTGGCGGTTGGTATGCTGTTAAAATATTCACCTCCGCCAAAAACCGCCATAAACCGAAAGAATAGTAAAATATAGACATACTGTGTTCTTATGCCAATTAGAATAATGGCACGTTACGTTACCTGTAGACCGGCCCCCAGATGAGGGTAGTGTCACACGAAAGGGTAGACAGTTTGACGCTATCTCCAATTATCCTTTCCCCGTTCCAAAAACACTGAGGTATCCAGGGCGGAGCAGGTGGAATTTTTTATTTTTTTTACCTTTTTGGTGTTTTTTACCTGCAAATTTCAGTATAATCTGGAAAACCAATAAAATAAGACAAATGTTGAATAAAATATACTTGAATATCAGATATTTATTCTATCTGGGTTGCTTAACAGTTATGATGTGCAAAAAGTTATATTATCCAACAATTTTAGTGAAAAATTCACGAAAACGCCAAAAAAATGCATAAATTGCAGTGCTTTTTCAAAAATGTTTTCCAGAAGATTTCTTATAAGATTTTAATTTTATGATAAAAAGCTCTCAGTGGTGCATCAACATTTTCAGCATTATATACCTGATTTATTAATATCAACATTACAAGCAATGATATCCAACATGCCGAGATATTTCCAAAAACTTAACCCACCCCCCTAAAACTGATTTTCTATCTGAAAATACCTGTCAAGTCAGAATAGCCGGGTTTCGTCCGTTTTGTTAACCAATTCAGAGTATAATCATATATAATGGAATTAGCATGTATCTGAGGAGGTTTATGTTATGGTTGAGTCTATTTTGTTTAAATAATTGATTTTTTGGGGGTAAATTAGCTAAAATTTTGATTATTTTTAAGTGAAAATGTTTTGAAAATTCCCATGACTTTGTCATTTTTATGGATACAGCTGCACAACATGCATCACAATAAGCATGAATTCATAGCCAATATCAGACATGAAATGCTATAATCATGTACCAGACCAGAATTAAGAAATAAAGTAAAACTTAACCCTACCCCAAGATAGCGTTCTCAATGCTTTCAATTTTCGAAAGTTCGTTCATACTAGTTGATAGAATTGATATCATAAATTGACATAGTTCTGCCCAAGGATTATGCAATCTCATCTTCACTGTCACTGTCAATTTCATCAAATGTGATGGTATCAGTCAATAGATTTGCTGTGCAACATCTTACGGGAAGAATGGTTCAAACAACTCAGGCTGCCTATCGGACGTCCATCCATGAAGTGCTACACCGGGAGTGGTTGATTTGGCAACGATTGCACGTTTCCACTGTTTTGCTATCATGTTGGCTCGTTTTAAGTGTAGAATTAAAGATTCCTCACATGGTGGAAGTGCAGAAAGATCAACTACCTTTTGCTGATTTCGAAATTCTGCTGGAACTTTACCCAGCTAGCTTAATTCACTTTTCTCTAATGTGGACCATACATGTATAAGGTACATGTTAACTCCTTGATTGTATTAAGCGTGTCACTGTCCAAACCCCAATTCGTTCCTAAATAAGCCATGACTTCTATATATCTTGATGGTCTTTCCAGCAACTTCCACAAGTGTTTTTTTCCATTTCGGAACAACAATAAAAGGTAAGTATTACCTCTGAAGGAATGGAACCCAACCACTGCATTCTTCTATATGTTTGGCTGCGAAAATGTGGAAATGGTAGATATTGACCCAGCGTGTCCCGCAATCGCTTACAAGTTGTGGTTGATTTATAAAATTGGCTATTCTGCCTTCTATACATTGAACACTAACATGTCTGATGCACCTTAGTTAATTTTTACTATTGTCACCAATGACATTACCAGTACCAGAAATATTAGATTTCTCTCTCACAAACTTGACATAAATAACGGCACAAACAGTTTCAAGTAAAATGTAACTATGTTTGGTATGAAAGGTGTTTATTGTTTTGATCTACCTTAAATGTGTCACGATAATGTGTTTATAAACCAAATTACTCAAAATGGCTTCCAAAATGGCAACCATTTTTACATATATCCCAAACATTATTCTCTGCGTTTCCGAATATGTAGCAAATTGTGACTCACTTGGTTATGATAAATGTTAGCTAATCAACTGACAACTAAATGTACTATTCTGGTTGTTCCATTTCCTTATGGGGCATAACAAATTAAGTTTAAAGTTGCCTTAATTGTTTTTTTTTCCCCCGAGAGCCTCTTTCAGTCTTTCTGGATACTGGCTATATTTTTTTTAAATAAATGGGCAGAACTTTGAAACGGAATTGAAATTAATTATAATCTGTGGCTATTCTGGCCTATTAGGATAATAATTGATCAACACGATACAGGGTGGAGGTCAATATGGCAACCAGGGAGTTACCGTGTGGTCATAGGTTAGGTGAATATGTATAAAGGGAGTTATTGTATGGTCATGAATGATGTGAATATGTGTACATGATTAGCTATATGATCATGAATGGGGTGGCCATCGTGAGATGTATAGGTATTCAAGGAGTGAGTGTATGGTCATGTGTGAGGTGAATAGGTATACAAGGAGTGACTGTATGGTTGTATAGTTATGACTACCCAGTACATGTGTACACAATGTGGCTCAATGGGCATTGCTGTGGTTTATGTTAATAACGAGAGTACCTACATGGTCATACGTGTGTTTATGTATATATGGAGTGACTGTTTGGTCATGTGTAGGATGTACAGGTGTACCCTGTGTGGCTGTATTGTCACAGGTAGGTGTATATGTATACATGTGTTGTCTGTATGATCATGGGTGAGGTGAAAGGATAAATAAATGTGCAGCCATGTGTAATGCGTATAGGTGTACATGGGGTGGCAGTAGTCATAATGTGTATACGTGTACCTGATGTATTCTGAATGGTCATTGATGAACGTGAGGATTGACTTGAAACATATTTTATTTGTATAATATACAAAAGGGATTGAGGCACAAGTTTTTACAACTTACAAAGCCCCTCTCCCGATACAATAATATAACATACATGTGATCAAGATGACGGTATATAAACGTATTTACATGATGATCAGTTTAGAGATATATAATTTGTATTGCCTTCCAGAGGTTGTGTAGATTTGTGTTTAAAACAATGAGGCTACATTGTGAATATGTGGCACGATAAACGAGTGCTAATATAATCTATTGGTGTACGTATGTTCGGAGGTTAGGAAAAAATAATAATAGTAGACAGTCATGAACTAGGTTTTAGTTTTTGTAGCGCTCTGGAAGGCAGTACCGACAATTGATAAGAACGTGCATGTTTGTGGGGGAGGTTGGTCCATTTGTGAGATAACTGCCACATAAAAAAATTCGGAAGCACCTTTAAGTATATTCAGAAGTGATATACTTATGTATGTACATACACCTACATATACACATGAACACACATATGGATCCATATGGACACACATACATACATACATACATATAATATAAAATCTTTTAGGGGTCGAAACGTTTTGTCGCGGCAATATATTGCTGTGTGATGTCAAATAGTCTCATATTTTTTGGGGACGAGATATTAGGTATTCCACACATGAGTTCTGCAATGTTGCTTATTATGAGATTTTCACGGGTTAGTTTCTCAGAAAATTCTGAGCGCTCTCTTTGGTACAATGGGCACATGAAGAAATAATGATATGCGTCTTCATATCGGTTTCCACACGAACATGCGGGGCTGTCAGCGATATAGTTGTTGAACATATCAGATCGGAGTTCACTACACAAGTTACGTAGGCGACAGTGAAAAATATTGTATTTTCTGAGTCCAACGTAGAACTGTCGAGGGGGACTGGGCGTTGGATCTATATGTTGCAAGCTGGTTTTAAAGGTAGATAATTGGTCAGCGCCAGTGATTAATTTGGGAAGTTTATTCCATTCTATGGCCATCTTTGGGAAAAATGACTGTTTGAAGTGTTCAGTATTGCAGTAATATGAATAAAATTTACTGGGGCGTCTCCAATTATAGTCTGCAACTTCATGAGATCTGGGGGGAAGTGTAGTGGATAGATATGATGGTGCTAAATCGTTGACGATTTTATAGAGTGCCTGCAATTTATGTGTTTGGCGTCTTTTATTGAGTGAAGGCCATCCAACTTCCTGTAATACCGTATCACCCGAGGCAGAACGGGTGATACCGCTGACTATCCGGCCAGCATCGATATGAAGCCGGTCAAGCTTTTCTAACATATAGTTAGAGGCATTGTCCCAAACGGCATCTGAATAATCAAATAGTGGTAAAATGTATGTTTTGTAAATAATTTCGATGGTTTTCATGTTGAGATAGGCGCGAGGCAATCTTTTTGACAGAGCCTTCGATGTGGGCGTTCCATTTGAGATTTGATTGGAGTTCCAGACCTAAATGTTTATGCTTGTCCACAAAGTCGATTGGATTTCCCACGAATTTGAGGTTCGGATTCTCTGTAGATGCGGCAACTAATGAGAAGGACATTCCAACTGTTTTAATTGGATTAAAGCTGACCAGCCAGTTTTTGGACCACGCTGTAATTTTGTCTAAGTCGCTGTTCATAGTACCTTCAAGTATATTAATATCAAACGTGAGGATGGTCATGTATGGATGTATATGTATATATCGAGTGGCTATATGACTATTGACGTGGCAAATATGCATACAGTGAGTGACTATATGACCAATAGTGATGTGAATATGTTTTCAGGGGGTGACTGTATGGCCAATGGTGAGTTGAACAGGTATACAAGGAGTGACTGTATGATCATGAATGTGGTGAATATGTATACAGGGAGTGACTATATGGTCATGGGTCAGCTGTATAGGAGTATACCTGATGTGCCTGCATGACCATGTGTAGGGTGTATGTGTATACACAAGTGTGGCTGTATGGTTATGGAGAGGTATGTGTATACAGTGAGTGGCTATATCGCCATTAGTGAGGTGCATATGTTTACCTGGAGTGATGCTATGGTCATGGTTGGGGTATATGTATATATTGCGTGGCTATTTTGCCATGGGTTTGGTGAACATGTATACAGCGAGTGACGTATGACCAATGGTGAGGTGAATAGGTATACGATTGACTGTATGATCATGAATGTGTTGAATAGGTACACAGGGGGTGACTATATGGTCATTGGTCAGGTGTATGAGTATACCTAGTGTGCCCGCATGGTGACTCTTGGCTGTATGGGCATGTGTGGGGTGTACAAGTGTGGATATATAATAAAATATATGGTCACGGGTGAGGGGTACGTATATAAAGTGAGTGGCTATATATGGCCAATGGTAAGATGCATATGTATACATGGAGTGACTATATGGTCATGGATGGGGTGTATATGTATATATTGAATGGCTATTTGGCCATGGTGAATAAGTATACGGGGAGTGACCGTATGACCAATGGTGAGATGAATAGGTATACAAGGATTGACTTATGGTCATGAAAGTGGTGAATATGTATACAGGGAGTGACTATATGGTCATTGGTCAGGTGTATATGTATAGAGTGAGTGACTAACTTGTCATTTGTGTGGTGTTTATGTGTATATATGGAGTGACTGTATGTTACTGGGTTGGTTGCACATGTACGTACTTTGGGTTGCTATCGCTTTCCACAATAACTCAACGATATATTAATCGATAGAGAGGTCATGTCAGAGAGTTCTCCATCTTGATGGCGTTTATGCACGATGGCGGAAACGTTAAATGATTTCCCCCTGATAATAGTTAATCAGTTTTGATGCTAATGGGCAGGTGATTCAAGTCAGTGATATCGAGATGTCAAATATACAGAAGAATGCACTTATTGGGTTCCATATAATTCCTTCACAGGTAATGATTACCTTCCAAAAAGGAAAAAAAACTTGTCTGGAAGTTGCTGGAAAGATGATCAAAACATATGGAAGTCATGGCAATTTTGGGTTTTGGACAGTGACACACTTACCGCACTCGAGGAGTTAGCATGTGCCTTATATGTTCAACGTTCGAGAAAAGTGAATAAATCTATAGGCGGATAATGTTCCGGAAGAAGTTCGAGAATCAGCAAAAGGTAGTTGACCTTTCTGCACTTCCACCATGTGAGGAATCTTTAATTCTACACTTAAAACGAGCCAACATGATAGCAAAACAGTGGAGACGTGAAAGTTGCAACCGTTGCCAAATCAACCACTTACGGTGTAGCACTTCATGGATGGATGGCCGATAAGCAGCCTGAGTTGTTTGAACCATTCTTCCCGTAAGATGTTGCACAGAAATTCTATTGACTGATACCATCACATTTGATGAAATTGACTGTGACATGTCAGTGAAGATGAGATTGCATAATCCGTAGGCAGAACTATTGCAATTTATGATATGAATTCTATCAACTAGTATGAACGAACTTTCTAGTTTAGTATAGCATAAAATTGAAAGCATTGAGAACGCTATCTTGGGGTATAGGGTTAAGTTTTACTTTATTTCTTAATTCTGGTCTGGTACATGATTATAGCATTTCATGTCTGATATTGGGGATGAATTCATGCTTATTGTGGTGCATGTTGTGCAGCTGTATCCATAAAAATGACAAAGTCATGGGAATTTTTCAATTAAAAATAATCAACATTTTAGCTAATTTACCCCTAAAAATCTAATATTTAAACAAAAATAGACTCTTCCATAACATAAACCTCCTCAGATGCATGTAATTCCATTATATATGATAAGGCTCTGAATTGGTTAACAAAACGGATCGAAAATGGGCTGTTCTGACTTGACAGGTATTTTCAGATAGAAAATCAGTTTGGGGGGGGGGGGGCTGGGTTAAGTTTTTGGAAATATCTCGGCTTGTTGGATATAATTGCTTGTAATGTTGATATTAGTAAATCAGGTATATAATGCTGAAAATGTTGATGCACCACTGAGAGCTTTATATACAAAAAAAAATGAAAATCTTATAGGAAATCTTCTGGAAAACATTTTTGAAAAAGCACTGCAATTTATGCATTTTTTTGGCGTTTTCGTGAATTTTTCACAAAAATTGTTGGATAAGATAACTTTTTGCACATCATAAATGTTAAGCAACCCAGATAGAATAAATATCTGATATTCAAGTATATTTTCAACATTTGTCTTATTTTATTGGTTTTCCTGATTATACTGAAATTTGCAGGTCAAAAACACCAAAAAGGTCAAAAAAATATATTTTCCACCTGCTCCGCCCTGGATACCTCAGTATTTTGGAACCACCATGGGGCAAGGATAATTGGAGATAGCGTCAAAATTTCTACCCTTTCGTGTGACACTACCCTCATCTGGGAGCCGGTCTACTGACTTTTGTTTAGATCCGGATATGGTAGACATAAAGAGCGTTTTTGTTACTGTTTTCCTGATATGGAAATAATAAAGAGCGTTTATGTCATTTTTGTGTGATTAACCAACATAATTGCGCTGTGTTATGTAAACAGAAACACAACTTCTGTAACACGAGCAGGCTCTTGTTTACGTACACCACCGTACGTCTTGACGACAATATACTGTTTACGCGCTGATTATGTTTGGCATATGAGCGGAACTGTATATATTTTGGTGTGCCTTCTGTTGATGGCGATTTGAACAAATATAAATATTTCTGCAACGAACGCCGCCCGTGCCTTTAAACGAGTCAATTCGGCACATGGAAAATGCAATTACACACATCTAATACATGGACTTGATATGCCACAGGACGATCCTCTCTGAACCGATATAACTCTATTAACTGCTTTCTCGATTACGCACATAATTGAGATGAACGCTCTTCAATTTGACCGCGCAGCAGGAAGAAACGCATATGCAGGGGACGCTCTTCATTATGCATTCTGCGGGGAAAACGGTTTTACGTTTGGGCGATAATTGTTTAAATATGGTCTATATCTCTTCCGGGTCACAATTACAACAACATAATTTTTTATAAATATCGATTTCAAGACTACAAATGACTATTTTGTGATTAAAATACAGATAAAACTGAAGATGGGGTGGTTTATTTCGATCATAATTCGGGGTAAATATCTTAGCTGATCTGAATTTTTTCTTGATTGAGGGTGCTAACAAAATATAGGGGCTCTCTCTTGGTACGCTATTGGTAGTCTTCGAACGTTTTCGTGCTGATTTCTGTTCTAAAACTAGCCCATAAAACCCATGAATGTCATAAGATATTCTAAAGAAAATTTAAATGAATTGATTTCAGGACAGGTGTTCTCGATTCATACCTATTACGTTATACACAGGAAACTATATAAAACTTGTTGGGAAGAGATAGACCATATTTAAAGGTACGCAATCCGATCAGATGCTCCTAAATTACTATTTCTTTGGCTTCGGGGGTAACAAAATATTTGATTCGAGTCGAAGAACCCACCCATCAAAGCTCAGAGTGATGAGATATCGATGATTGAAGTTTGCGATTCATATTGTTTGTGGGACAGAACTTGCCGGTCAAACGGGTGGTCTTGCAGATAAAGATGGATAACTCTAAAATCAAGTGGTAATACTAATAGCTTTGATGTGTGGGTTCCTCGACTCGAATCAAATATTGTTTACCCCCGAAGCCAAAGAAATAGTAAATTAGGAGCGTCTGGTCGGATTGAGTACCATTAAAGCCACTAGTCGGTTTGAAGCCTGAAATTACGTTCGCTTTTGTTACATTCCGGTCCGCGGTTCCCGGAATCAGAACAGATCGACAAATACGTTAAACGGACATGGCTCATTCGAGCTTCCAATTTCCACCCCCCCCCCACGTAATTTGGAAGGATGTTTAAGATAGGGGGCATAGGGATCCAGAAGCAGCAGCAGAAATTTGGTCCGAGACCGTCGGCTTGAGAAATAGTTGCCAGGCCGCCAAAAATTACATACATCGGGAAATAACAAACAAATTTCAAAAATAGATATCTGATCACTCTGAGATTTGATGGGTGGGTTTGTCTCGACTCGAATCAAATATTTTTTACCACCGAAGCCAAAGAAATCATAAATTGGTAGCGTTAATTCGGATTATGCATTTTTAATGTGTATTATCGGGTACATATATAAGAGGTGAGGTGAGTTCACTTTCTTACTCGGTATCCCACTGCGACGTATACAGCATGGTTGTACCTTTCTCACAGACTATATAGCTACTTCCATATCATTTTCGATCTTCATATGAACATTAAAGCTATCCATGACAGCCATGAAATGATAAATGGTGTGTTGTTGTAAAGGTGAAAATTGAGGTTAACGGTAACATTCTTAAGTGTTAGTGAACACCCAACAAACAAATCTATAAATATATTTTTTAAACACATAGTAATCCTATGTAATCTTTTAACCAAGATGCAGAGTTTGATAAACAGCGATTGTGAGTATTAAACTTGGTATCCGATCCAGGATTTTAAGGGCGTTGTACTGTTAGCGCAAGGGGCGTGGCTGTAGAGGTTCTTTGTGAGGAGTTATGGTGATGTTCGGTTGTCTCACTCCAATTGCAACTTTGGTCTAACTTTTCAACGGTTGGAAAGTTGATGCTTGATATATCAGCTGGAAATTCAAGAGAAAAAAGTGGTTTAAAAGTTTCCAATATTGTGATTTTCCAAACAACATTTACTGTGAAATTTGAATATTTTCCCACTTTCTGTAAAATTTGATAGGAGAGACAATGGCCATCAGTTGGAAAATTTCCAACCACACGGGGAGGGGGGGGGGGGGGCAAGGTTGGTGATTCAAACAGTTGGAAAGCTTGGGGTACCAGCTGTGGAAAATTCCAACCGAAGGTCGGATGCAAGTAGAAAATCACGGATATTGAAACTTGTGGCTGGTTCGGGTGGTGCAGTCGGAAATTCTATAACATGGACACCCCACATCGGTGACTCTCTAGTCACATCCCTGGTCTAACATCAAATGTCCACTTCATACTCAGTGGACTCTAGCTCTAAAGTCTAAGTAGGAAAATATTAGTATTCAACATTTTTCGACTCCTATTCTTGGAATTGGCTTGGAATTTCTAACTGCTGAAAAATTCTTACCGAATTAAAAGTTGTAATTGGTGGGTGGGGTTGGTGTGACAGGCACAAACGTAATGTCGACACGTCCCTGTATATGCCTTAACTGAGACTCTGGAGCGTCTCTTAGTGCTTTACCTGACCACGCGAAAGTGGATTCCGGGACAAGTTGGGTGAATTTGCAAATAGAGTAAAAATTGCCACAGTCTTCACAGGAGTGTCTAAAAACAAGGCTGAGATAGAGTAAATAACACTTTACCTGTGTGCGACAAAATTTGGACTGACTTTGTGAGCGCGTACAGGGTCTAGCTGTGTTGATCAATTAAAACAAATATAGTAAATCCCGATTGGGAAGTTCTCTGTCAAGATTGATTTTATTGAGAAATCCAAACATTACACCGCACAACATGTTTAATTCTCATTTGTTTTTTTTAAGTGAGTGGTTGAATTTTGAAATGACACAATCAGATATCTTGACTATAACTGTATCCATTCCGCACAACATGTTTAATTCTCATTTGTTTTTTGAAGTTAGTGGTTGAATTTTGAAATGACACAATCAGATATCTTGACTATTATTGTATCCATTCTGAAGTTGTCAGTGGGCATTCATTGAATGAACTCTTAATTAATCCTGATTTGGATTTGGACCAGGCTCGCTATGCTAAATTGTATGCTTAGCTGGTTGGGAGATCTGACCATGTGTTATTACAGTTAGTGTCAAACACAGCTGTTGACTTTCTGGTAATGTTGATTCACAACTCATACACTCAGTTTTGAAAACCAAAATTTGAAGTTTTTTAACCACAAAATGTGGATTTCTCAGTTCTCATGAATACATAATTTCAGTTATGGAAATTATTTGAATGTTATGTGTTATGTCTGTACGTACGTATGTACGTACGTACGAATTCAGAATTTGGTTGGTAAGTGTCATATATATTATATATTTAGCATCTGCTATCAGATTATTGCTATTTTACTTCATATGGCATATTTGTAATTGTTTTCTTTGAGTTTGTGAAGTTTTTTATACTCTCCTGCCAATTAAATTTTTTTCTCACCTGAACCTGACGTAGAGCACTCCGTGGGGTGATAACACATGGGGATAGAGAAGAAATGAGTTATATATTGTCCCGAATGAAGCGACTAATATTTGCAATTGACGTCGTGTTATAACAAATGGTATCGTCGGTCTGCTTGTGATTTACGATATCAGTTGAATGTTATATTCATTCAGTGTCAGAAGTGTTGTGTATACTCAAACTTACGCATATACCTTTGCTCGACTCACTGGAATAAGCGCACGATAAGTACAGAATCTCACAATCAACTAATTCCGAGCCGGGAACCTAAATCACCAATCAAGTCTCTAACCCAAAGTGGTTTTGATTTTAAATTTCTTAAAGGTACTCAACCCGATAAAACTCCTCTCAATTACTATTTCAATGGCTTCGGGGGTCAAAAATATTTGATTCGAGTCGAGGAAGTCACCCATCAAAGCTCAGATTTGTTAGATATCGATTTTAGAAATCTATTATTTTTCATTATCGGGAATTCTTTCTGGCCCAGAAGATACTAAAAAATTCGTTATTATTACCCACTTGATTATAGAGTTATCCATCCTTGTCTGTTTGAATAGAATTTTGGCGTAAAATCTCGAGCATGTTACCAAATTGACGGCAGTTATAAGTACTCATCTCGAGAACATAAGAATTTTCAAAAATCAATATCTAATGACTCTGAGCTTTGTTTGATGGGTTCCTCGACTCGAATCAAATATTTTTTACCCCCAAAGCCAAAGAAATAGTAATATAGGACCCTCTGATCGGATTGTTGTTGTTGGAATCTGTTGAGATGGGGACCCTCTTTACGGGTTGAGTACCTTTAAGCGTCATACGTATATATACGTTTTGTCAAAATTTCCTTGTATTTTAAAATGTATTTTCTCAAAATCTAGTAGGAATATCTTTGTGAAATTTGGTACAAGCGATTATTGTGACACAATATTTAAGAACCAGCGACCAATTGGACATTATAACCTCATTTACTTTGCTTTTATGGCATGAAAAATATCTAAAATATCTCTGTTTTCTGGTACCAAGAACTTCTGTAAAATATATATTTTTCAAAAGTGTAGTTCATATATCCATGATATCATATCTCAATATCATGGAGACATAATTATTCTTTGTGAAATTTAATGATTATTTTCATTACGAAAAGCAACTATCCATAATTAATTTTCTATATATATTTGAGGATTTTTATGCCATGCCTCTTGGTCAATGAACAATTGTGCTGAGATGAGTTGTGCACAGGTCATGGGTTCATAACCAAGTTAAAGCTGACCACCTTATCTCTTAACAATGTGGCCTAAATACCCGTTGATTGTTCCCTGCTTGAGTGGACCTTACTGCATATCAACATTTGTTTTCATTGGGCTGGAATATTTTGACTGCTTATTCTTCATTACAATATATGGGGGTATGATGCTATATTATTCCAATTAAAGATCTAACTCAACATTATGATACAAATGAATCCTCTTCTCATAGAGTCAAGACAATAGGTTATTTGGTTAATGGAGTTTTGAGTGAAATTATTAATCATCCTAGCAGTTCTTGGTAAAAAAATATAATAAAATGTTCAACCTCTCAAATGTATTAAAATCCATTGTTTTTGTTATCACTTAATAATTGCTCAGATTCTACATACACTGAAGATGATGATATGTGAAATTCAAGATATTTTGCCAGATAGATCCAGATCAATTCTTTGTTGAAAATCTCTTGCCATTTTTCGCTGGATCTATGCGTCTCCCCTTAGAGATACGGGCGGCGTTGGTGGTGGGTATGCTGTTAAAATATTCACCTCCGTCAAAAACCTCCATAAACAGAAATAATTGTAAAATATAGACAGACTTTGTTCTTAAACCAATAAGAAATATGGCATAAACAGTATGTTATTGTCAAATGTTTCTCATTTGTTAAGTAAACAAAAGCAAAAAAAACGTTACAGAACCTGGCTTTTGTTTAGATCCGGATATGGTAAACATAAAGAGCGTTTTTGTTACTGTTTTCCTGATCTGGAAATAATAAAGAGCGTTTATATCATTTGTGTGTGATTAACCAATAGAATTGCGCTGTGTTATGTAAACAGAAGCAAAACGTCTGTAACACGAGCAGGCTCTTGTTTACGTACACCATCGTACGTCTTGACGACAATATACTATTTACGTACTGATTATGTTTGGCATATGAACAAAACTATATATATATTTTAATATTCCTTCTGTTGGTGGCGATTTGAACAAATATGAATATTTCTGCAACGAACGCCGCCCGTGCCTTTAAAACACGTGTAAACGTTTGTCTGACGGGATAAACTATATAGTGCATGTGCTTGCTGTGCTGTGGAAATTCACAATGCATATTCAAAAATCAGTAATCGATATTTAAAACTCATATTTATAACTGAAATTTACAAGGAAACTAGGTATTGAGATGATTGTAAAAATGCACATAACCCCTTGCTCTCGTAAGTATGTCATGCAACATATATCCAGCTCAGCCAGTGCAAGATTTCCAGATAGCATCGATTATATTAACTCATGAAGCGATGGTTTAGAGATTATATGTGACCCGCCATATCAAATCCAGTCGTAAGTCGGGATTTTTTTTAACCCTGTGCCAATGCATTCTCTTATATATGCGAGTCGACCATAGGTCGCCTCGTATATATAAGAGAATGCATTGGCCTAACAATTTTTTACAATTTTAATAATTTTTTCTTGTATTCTTTAACAATTTTATAATTTCACCCATACAGAGCCCCAGACAAACATGAGCAGACGACACTCTTCTATATCCTCCTATGTGTGGGGCTCCCTGCAGGGTAATGGATGTTTTTTTATTTTATGTCCTAAAAATTGTAAGAAACATTTATTTAAAAAAAATGATAAAAAATTGTTAGGCCAATGCATTCTCTTATATATGACTCTATGGTCGACTCGCATATATAAGAGAATGCATTGGCACAAGGTAAAAACAAATCCCGACTTTCGACTGGATTTGATATGGCGGGTCACATATTAGTAACGTATTGGATCCTGGCCATGTAAAGGTTAACATAAGTTGTTGATGTATTTTTCGCTAATTGGTCGTCCATCGTCGCGTCATCGGAAGCAACATTTGATGAAATGATTAAATTGCCGATATTAAAGCACCGAGTCTTCTATGTCGGGTCGATTATTGGTGGGAGTAGACACGGATATATCACCATCGCTGATGTTAGTCATTACGTTTCCTGCAATCAAAACTAGGGCACTTTCATTTGAGGGTTGATGAGAGTCACGTGTCTTCATTCTAGGTCGAAAGTCAGTGTACGTCCATATACTCGAAATGCCGAAAACACCACTGTAAATACAACATGTTTCCAGTGTCGTTTTAGCTGAACTATATGATGTATGTCTTGCCACTCTATGAAGAACAACAACATGACATGGTGCCCCCCTCCCCACAATGTTGGAGGTCAGGAGGTGCAGTTGTAACATCTGCCCCTTCTCCGGCGCCCATGAAAATGGATGCTAAATTTGTTAAAATTTTCTCCTATTTCCGTTGTCCATGCGGGACCTTGATTCCATGAAATGACCGTCATTTGTAACACATGCGATGTGGCCAACATGAGCATCTAAAATGATATAAGACGACTATTTATAAACCCATAGAACATAGAACGTTCTTTAAAGGTGTCGACATGAAATGGTTTTCATATTTTTTCTAAAAATTTATTTAATTGGTCGCCAGCTGGGTCAGCAAAAATATCCTGCAAACGCGACATTGCACCGACGCGCCTATCTTCCGAGCCATGTTACCCCGAGTCACCACACCAACGATTGGTTGAAATCGGTTTCAGCGTTTCGAGATAAGTTTTCTGTTTGATGTCACCTTTCATAATCGCCGCTATTTCTGATCCACGTAAACCGTGGGTATAACCTGATTGAAGTATCTTGGCAAGTCGTATGGTGGAGTGATTTAACCCGCTGCTTGGTCTTCCTTTTGCCGATAAAACTGACAACATCGTGCTATGACGTCATCGGTCGAAACGACAATAAACTCCGGTATGAGTAACCCATAAAATAGTAATGGAAAATATAACTATACCTGCACAACTTATCAATAATGTTAGCTAACATTTCACAAATTGTTCATCGCCTTAATTTCTGCTAACAATATTGTTGGCAAAGAACAAAATGACGCAAATTACCATGAAATAGCCACCATTTCGAATCATGATGCACGCGTGACCTGGCAAGTGGTAGTGTATAGGAATAGTCCCAGGCGGTTCCACAAAGTAACAAAACGGCCACCAAAGCACCAGTATCCGCATCAATAACAACAAAATCTCGCCCAGAGGAAATGCAGGTAAACAAAACGAACAAACCGTGTGTCTGTTTTGCCTATCATTGCTCTGTGAGCCCTTGTGGCCAACAAGATCCAAGCTTTATAACCATCGAGTGAACCATAACTCAGAAAATATTCTGTTTCATAAATAGTGCTGATCGTTTTCTATGTATCATTAACTCCCTAAAGGGTCACCGATAGAGCGTACATAGTTGCTGTTATGTTTCTGTATGACCCTTTGATGCTCCTAAACAGATTATACACGCCTTATTTTCCAGCGATATCTGGTGATTTGCATGAGTAGACGAACACTCGACCTGAACCCGACCAGTGAACGTGATCCCGCTGCGATATATATAATATAGTATACAGTAGCTGAAAACAGGCTCCCGCGTCGGGAGCTTTTATTCAGCGTCGGAAGGCGGGGTTGGAGGCCTGTTTTGATCTTAGGCAGAGCATTTATTCAGCGGCGACCACTTCGCGCACATTTTTATCGTTTAAACATTTTGATATTAAATTTTTGTTTTTTTTAATTTAGTTGAACTCCTTGTTCAATTTAACAAAACAATTAAAACCAAAATTCAATGTTTTCAATTTTTTTTTAAACTAACGCCGTTATAACATCCGCCATATGGTACCCCGAGTCACCACACCAACGTTCGGTTGAAATCGGTCCAGGGGTCTGGGAGAAAAAATCGCTAACATACAGACGGAAAGACAGACAGATCCTACTCTTTTATATAAATAGATTATATACATTATTTTCCAGTGATCTCTGTATGACGATATGAACAAAGAAGCGGACAGACGGAGGGATTGGCGCACACCCACATATATACACGCGTAACCCAGTATACAATATACTAAATAATTAAATTACATGTCACAATCATGACACAATGTAACACATGTCACAAATCATTCTCATCCGTTGTAATATTATTCACAATACTCGCACAACCTTGGCGATGTATACTGAGAATTCCAAGCATTTAGTTACAACAGCATATTAAAGTTACTCAATCCGATTCGATGGTCCCCATATAATCAGATTCCAACAACAACATTTTTTTTAAATGCCGCTTCAGTTATCAGAATCGAGTAATTGCCCAAAAATAATGCCAACCACAGTCAACTATAGTATACAATTGCCCAAAACCTGTTATTTATCAACATTTGGTTTAACGAAATTTTGCCGGTTTGTCAAATATCTGACACAAAAAAGCCACTTTATTTTAGAGTTATTCATCTTCATCCGCAATTTGCTCAGAGAAAGTCTTCTTGTCGACTGTTTACTGGGCCATTTAAAATTATCGGTGGTGAAAAATAATAGATTTCGAACATCGATATTTAATCACTCTGAGCTTTGATGGGTGGGTTCCTCGATTCGAATCAAATATCGTTTACACCCAAAGTAACTTGCGATCGTTAATTCGGATTATGCATCTTTAACGCGTAATATCATTTTACACCACCACTGTCATTGTTTTCCTGCAAAATTATATTACATATATAATTCTGTTTAACAAAATTGATGCACATGTAAACAGGATTTATGTACAGAGTACGCCGGACCTAACTGACCATTATTTTCCATTCAAGAGAATGATTTCTATCCGCACAGATTGACCGGGTCAAACCATCGATCTATAGTTATATACCGGTCGGTGGTAAAATCTAAGGTCGAGTGATATATTTAGGGCACTGGCTTAATCTGAGCAATTTGGAAATTATTAACGGAGATGTGTTGGTGAATATGATATCTAATTTCATCGCGAGGTCAAACTAGTAATATCATGGTTGATAAACATTTCTCATGGTTATTTACTATATACGTTCGTTACACTGACGGAGGAACAAGTGGTCCAGGCATCATTCTGCACATGCGCGTTGTGAGCAGATTCGAGCATGCGCATTAATCATGCTCAGCGTACACAGGGCGTCTGGAAGCAATTGGGAATTCTTTCTCAGCTGGACCAATCATTATGTGTCGACAGGAATAATAATAATTTCAGCAGTTTAGAAATTAAAATTGATATTTGTATATGTGAGCTATTTTAGAGCTCATTTGGATAATTAACGTAGTGGCGCCGAAGTTAGCGAACTTTGCCACATTATGGGTCGGAGCTAGATCATGGCACGAAATTCAATGGCACGGCCATATCGTCACATAGAGATCACTGAAAATAATTTATATTATCTATATATATCAAAGAGTAGGATCTGTATGTCTGTCCGTCTGTCTGTTAGCGATTTTTCTCCCAGACACCTGGATCGATTTCAACCAAACGTTGGTAACGCCCGTAGATATCATATTCCACTAGTACAAAACCTTGGATCAGTTTTAACAGGGAACCTTATAAAGGTTAATATCGCAATACACATTGAATTAATTACCAGGAGAAATTCCACAATTGTAAGTTGCACATACACTGACATGATCTAGGTCGGAGAATTCGGTATGTTTGATCTATGGACGCCAAGCTCAGTGATGTGCATATGAATGCGGCCCTTGAATCAAATTTTCCCCTCAATAAACTCGATAAGATAAAGAATGACCTCGCTAAAGACCATATCTCAAAGTTCAGATTTGATATTTTTTTTACGACAAAAAGAAACAAGGCATGAATAAACTTAAAATGTTTCGGCTGTTTATTATAAACGATGGAGCTGTGCCTAATTCGTGTGCAGATCTTTGAAATCATATCGTTAGTAAACACATATTAAGTAACCACAAACTTGGAAATCGAAGCGCTACAACACAAGCACCCTAAACTTTCATATGAGAACATGATTTGCGGAAAATATAACCAGGCAAAAATTGAAACAGAAGAACACTTTATGATGGAATGTTCATTACACAATCAATTACGATAAATATTCTGTGGCGAAATAGAAACAATACTTTCAGTTTTGACTGCCATGAACCGTGAGCAAAAGTTTATTTTCCTTATGAAAAATGAGCAATTTGATATTTGCTCCGGTGTTTTTTCAGGGGGCGATAGAAAATCGAATGGTGAACTTGGAATTAGGCATCTTATAAATCTTATGTAATTATCATTAGCAGTTATTCTATTGTTGTGTATTCGTGTATGTAATGCATGTCTATTGTACATTTATATATGGCATCGGCCCCATGTGTGTGTATTATGCCATTGAACTTATCTATCATATCTATCATTATTTACATTATCCAATCCAAAGGTCTTTCATACAAATTCGTCCAAATCATAAATGGTCAACAGTTTGGGAATTACACATGTATATATTTTTTGGAACTTCTGTCTGTCTGTATGTATGTTGTAGACTTGAAAACTGCTCGACCGATCCCGGGAACAATATGGGCCGGTCCAATTTCACGTGCGACCGTGTCATTGACCTTGACCTCGCTCATATAGTCATGTTTCTGGACCGATCGAACAATAGTTGTTTTCTCCTACATGTATAACATGAACATTACAATTCGATACTTGCGAACTCGAACAAATAACAACTTTTTAAGGAGATCTCATCATTTTCATTTGTAAACTCACAGCAGAAACAATGGGGCACTTTATGCGTTTTTTTCTTCTTCATTTTTTACAGTGGAAATTTATTATGGAGTGAATTTGAACTAAATTGTTGGGTCGTGTGTACCGTAGATCACGCCATGAATATATATACTTTGGTTATAACGCCCGCAGAGATCATAGTCCACCAGTACAAAACCTGGGAACTTTTTGAAGTTTTGACAGGGAACCTTATAAAGTAGAAAAATAACGCAGTGAATATATTTCTTTGTTCACCCTTTTCCTTAATTATGTATTTCACTGTAGATGAAGGTTCCAACTCGAAATTTCACGACTTAAGTGACTTTGTGAGCGATATTGCTTTGCACGCTTACAATTATGGAATTTTTCCTGGGTAATTATTTCGATGTTTATTGCGATATCTGCTCAATAAAGTTACAGAAAAGCATGCAATTTCGAGTTGGGACCTTCACCTACAGCAAAGTACATTATCACGGAACAGGTAATAACAAAGAATTATATAACCTGCGTTATTTTATCGACTTTATGAGTGCCTGCCAAAACTTCAAAAAGTTCCCAGGTTCTGTACTGGTGTAATTTGGTTTCTACGGGCGTCAACCAGAGTAGAGATTCATGGCATGATCTAATGTGTACCCATGTTGGACTTGCATGTGTCTGTTGCTGCACTCCACCCTTTTGTTTCATGTGAACGGGAAATAATGAAATTTACAAAAGAAAGCACCATTCAGTCGACAGAATAGAATATTTTCTACGCAGAAAAATATCCATAGCATGACAACGTCATTCACAAAACAAAAACGAACGCTGAAGTGGATTTATTGAGGACTGAAGTGCAGCCGTGATCCCCCGTCAATCAAATCTAACATAAAGTTCCAAGTAGCATGTGCACTTCAAAGAAAACGAAATTCAATTAATCTCCTGGACAAAATGTACATTGAACAAGCAATAGCTGTTTCTCTAAGTGTTTTATGAGCTGGGAAGGTAATCCCCGTACACATTTTATGGCGCGCACTTACATCATATATAGGGCCATAGGAAATATAACCACATCGTGCACAGGCACCAACTATAAGCCGCATATCAAATCGACGAATTTGTCAAAAGCTACCATTCAAATAGCGCTATTTTAGAGATATGTGCGTTCTACTTTTTATTATATACTATTTTAGAGATATATATGTGCGTTCTACTGTTTTATTATATACTTGCTGAAACAGGCTCCATTCGGGAGACTTTATTCATCGTCGTTGGACCTAAATATTGACATATCATCATATTCGATTCTGAAATAATTATACCGGTTATTCTGTTTGATGGTAGGGGTCACAGTGAAAACACATTTATAAATAGCATATACATCTGGTCTGCTAATAGGTTCATATTGAACCTTAATATTCACATTTATTTGATTCCGAAATAGGCTGATAGTGAGCTTATTTTAATTTGTGTGTTTTATTTCATTTATATAATTGATTTGTTTAAATCAAAATTTTGAAAGACTAACGACGTTATAACCTCCACTAAGATAACCCGAGTGACCACACTAAATTTGGTGGAAATCGGTCCAGGGGATCTGGGAGAAAAATCCGAACAGACAGACGGACAGACGATCGACGGACATACAAATCCGACTGTTATATATAAGATACAGAACATACAAATAGCGTCATTTTAGCCTCGGAGACCTGTGCGTTCTGCTATCTTATGATAGAACATCCAAATAGCGTTAATTTAGAGACATATGTGCGTTCTACTGTTTTAAGTTGAATAAAACGACTTATATATGCTCCATCCGATTTGCAACCCAACGTAAACAAGAGAAACGCTAGGACGTGGCAAAAATACACACGTTAAATTCCAACAAAGGGCCATAACTCTGGTGATGAAAATTGGCGGGCGCGAAACCCGAATTCTGGATTTTGGGCTAGAAGACCCACATACAAAATTTCATTCCATTCATTGAGACTATCTAAAGTTATCTTAGATCTTCAGAAAAAAAGGAGAACATGACCATGTCTTCCCCTCTCACCTTTGCTGCATGCCAAATACCAAATTACACATATATTATGCTTGACGACGGCCACGTGGTCAAACATTAGCCCTATAAAGATTAAGTTTGGCGGTAATGTTATCTAAATGCGAAATCCCATTACCAGCTACAGTACTGCCAGAGCTGTGCTGTCACCTCTCTAATTTAAACTCGTCTATTTTACACGGCTTCGCTAACGCAGACACAACCATATCATCTACCGTCGCCATGGCATATGGGAAAGCTTTCCAGAAAATTAGAATTTATTTAAGACATTTGAGTAGTTATCTTTCATGACACCCCTTAAATCAGTTCCAAGACATGAAGTAATGTGGGCATGGAATGCATTCATCGTAGCGTATACAGATGCTTTTCTGAGTACTCCCTTCATTTAGTACTTTTGTACGATGCAGTTGCAGTGGCGTATAGCAAACTTCTTAAAGGCCCACTTAATTTTCGAACCCTCCTATCACATTTTATAAAAATATATACCAAGCATATTATATAAAATTTGAAAGAGGAAGCTCCAAAACATTAATTTTATTATCAACTTATTCTGGGTAATAAACATGTTGTTTTTGTTGAGGTACCGACGTGTTTTATGTGCTTCAGTTTCTTAAGTCAATTATTTTCAATGGATGGGGAATAACTCTATATCTTAGTTTGAATTCTGTTGCATTTTGGGAGCGAGACGGGCAAATATTTCTATGATTTCAGTTATTTTAATTATTCTGTGGGCACTTTCTGAGACACAGACGTTCCAAATTGTGATGAATTATAGTATTTTAATCATATTTTATGTCATAGATTGTTATTAAAACCGTATATCAAGGCACTATGAACAAAATAATGGGTGACTTCGAAAATTAAATGGGCATTTAACCCTTTACCCAACAAAACGGCCAAAAACGCCCAAATAAAGCTTCAACAGCCTAAAATATCTTCTGTCTGTCTCAATAAAACCATACAAATATGGATATCATTGGAACCGGTTCATTGACCACATTGTGATGGTTACAGTTATGCCCTGTGCCAATGCATTCTCTTATATATGCGAGTCGACCATAGGTCGCCTCGCATATATAAGAGAATACATTGGCTTTAACAATTTTATAATTTTTTCTTACATTTTTTATAATATTTTTATAATATTTTTCTACATTCTTTGACAATTTTATCATTTTTAATATGTGTTAAACCAATGGATTCTCTTATATATGCGAGGCGACCTATGGTCGACTCGCATATATAAGAGAATGCATTGGCACAGGGCCGTTCTGTTGGGTAAAGGGTTAATGTAGCACAGAGATGGTTAATTTCTACATTGGTGCTCATGGCAAATTATTCAGAAACTTAAAGATGGATTATCTCTTTAAATAACAAATTTGAAATAGTTGTGTGTGTATGAAATAATAAATATGAACTGAAGACCCCTGTCTATCAATTAATATTGATTTTATTTCGAATATTTTATTGGGACCCTTTATTTGTGCTTTTTTTTTAGAACAGACCATTCGGGTGATACCATGTAGCGATATAGAGCATTAGGCCGTTCCTATGGCTACGTATCGAACGTGAAATGTCCCAGATTGATTGGTTGTATTGTTTTATTCCATAGTTATCAGCGATAATGAGTATAATTAACGTTTATTTGTGACACAATAAAATTTCTGGTCTCTGTTAACAGTAACCACTATTGTTCGTTAGCTAAACAACCACGCCTTTTTAGACCAGAAAATATTCGAAATAAAATAAATATTAATCGATAGAAGCATTTCCGGACAGGAGTCTTCGATTCAGATATAATATTTTATACCACGGTAACTATATAATACATGTTTACAAAGAGATAATCCACCTTTAATCTTCCAGAATTAAAGCTATCTAGCGCATGAATTGGTTTATTTTGCAGGAAAAGATAGTTAAAACGCAATGTTGAACACTTCCTTAAAATCAACAGTTCCCCATTTTCTAAAGAATATCCATGTTATCTACCAATGTGAATCTATTTAACCCTTTACCCAACAGAAGGGCCCTGTGCCAATGCATTCTCTTATATATGCGAGTCGACCATAGGTCGCCTCGCATATATAAGAGAATGCATTGGCTTAACACATTAAAAATTATAAAATTGTTAAAGAATGTAAGAAAAAATGGTAAAAAGTGTTAAAAAAAGATTTTTTTTAGGCCAATGCATTCTCTTATATATGCGAGGCGACCTATGGTCGACTCGCATATATAAGAGAATGCATTGGCACAGGGCTAACTGTAAATATCACAATGTGGTCAAGGAGCCGGTTCCAATGATATCCATATGTGTATGGTTTTATTGAGACAGACCAAAGATATTTTAGGCTGTTGAAGCTTTATTTGGCCGGTTTTGGCCGGTTTGTTGGGTAAAGGGTTAAACTAATAAACCAACGAGCTTCCTGTTGTTGTTTTTTTTGTGATTTTCATAAGGATTCAACAACATTTCGATTTTATTTAGTTTTTATAAATATATTATGTTTAAAAACATGTCACATAATTCTGAGGTATGCATTGTTTGTTATCTCCCTTTGAATCATAACACTATATAGTGCCTAAATCAATGACTATTTAACAATAAATATGGCTTAATTGCATCAAGTTTTTAAAATTACCATCTGTCATGAACTCTGAAGCTGTCAAAATTGGCCACCTAAGCGCCACAGTAAATGCTTGTTTAGGTCAAGGTTAGACTGTATACTGGGCAGGAGGTCTGTTACCAGTTTCTGCTACGTTCCCACCGATTGGACATTTGTTTAAGAAATAGCATTGAACTAACCGCGCATGCAGTAAATATAAATTTGGTAAGTCGTGAGTATAGTTAATAACCTAGCACAACATATTTCTTGCACATTTGCCAATGTGTGAATATACCCTTACGGTTTATAGTTAAGTTAGTTAAGTAGGGTGTCAGGCCCTTTAAATTATGTCACAACGTCACTTCATGTGGATACCTAGGGGTAAACTATTTTCGGTGATGTCATAAATTACATACCCGAACTATCTATTTATTTCATCGGCATAATCGAGAGAGTTGTGGCAGGAATTTAAATATAATCCGTTCAAATTTGGCAATCGAGTTAAATTTGTAATTAAATACAGAAATAGATATATGTATTAGACACCCAGTGCCCCCTTTATGTCGTAACGTCCCTGCATGTGAAGACACAGGGGTGAACGATTTTCTTCTATATGTCATATATTATATACAAGAATTCTCCAATTATTTCGTCAGGATAAATGGGGAGGTTTATGACGGGAATTTGAATATAAACCGGTTAATCACGACAGTAAAACAGCAGACTTCTGACGAAGTTAACGAGCTACAAGGAAATAACCCGCGCTTGGCAGCTTCTCAAATATTTAATATTTCCCAGGAAACAATATAATCCCCTGATTATAAGCCTCACAATGCCACCGGGGCGACCGAAATTGCTACTTAGACATCAAACACGACGACCCCGATAAATCCGAAGTTTATATACCCTGACCCAGGTATATCGCGCCATCAACTCGAGTTTTCTGTGTCTTGACAGTTCGCTTTCGCAGAACATTTCAACATCGTCCAACGCTGCGTGAACTGGGACGATGCCAGTTTAAATCGAGTGTGAGATTCATATGAATACGCTTCTTTGTTTTCATGCGTGATATGAGCTAGGTTTCAAAAACCTTTTTACGATAGTCTATGCTTCTGATTTCACGTTTTTATTTTTTTTTATTTTATGGAATCAAAACACACTCTTTCAAAGGTCATATGTGTTGGTATTATTTATATACCAATTATAGGCCTCCACATTATAATCCACTTTAATCTGGATTAGTGTATCGTGTGTACTGTCTTCAAACGCATAGGTCAACCGGCTGGTAACAATACTAACAGCAGGTGTACCCCGCCTTAGCTTATATTAGGCAAATAAATAAACCATCTTCTATACACAGCCGTGAATAAATACGAAGAGAACATCAGGGCGATGCTGTAACGGTTACCATTATGTTTGTTTGCACGTGAAACGTATCTCCTGTTGTTTATGTTCTGGAGATCTATCGGAAGCAGATCGAATTCACTAACCCGTGGTGTCGGGATAAAAGAGATATTAGAATGCAAAACAGACATACGACAATCGAGCGTCCTTTGATATTGTCAAGGAACAATTCGACTCAAATTATCTATGTGTTGTATTGGTTTATGTTGGGATGACGATTTCGCTATGCGGCTCTGATCTGTCACAGCAAATACATTTGGGGACGAAGGAAGATTAAAACCTTACCCAGAAGCAAACGATTAACCCTTCCTTTACTTAATGGATTCTCCCACTCAGTTAAAAAGTGTACATCGGAATGGTATATTATTGATTTGGATGGATGTTATAGTGACAAAAGCAGACGACAGAAAATAAAAGTGCAGAAGAAGTCCTATTTATTGAGGGAAATGATTAGATAATAAGTTCAGCAAACGGGATGACTACTCACCGAGGATGCTTTAGTACAGAAAAGGTTAACACAATTAATACACATCTATCAAGTTTGCTGCAACATTCAAACTCCAAAACAATGTTCAGAAAACAACTATTCGCGACGAAATAGTGCATGCTGTTCTTTTCTTCAAGAATTTATACATGCAACTTCGTTCTGAGATGATTCGACTGTGATCTCTTTATATTATTATACAACATCACCAAAGGACATGCATTATGTCCTCATATATATGTTGTTGTGAGGGCCCTCTCATGTATGTCAGTCTGAAAGGTGCATCGCGCGTCAATCCGTCGAACTCAGATGAAGCTGTTTCTAGTCCCAGAGATGTTGGATTGACACTCCAGACAAGTAGAGGAAGGGTGTCTGGATTCGTATATCTGGACAAGTTTGTCAGTTGCATATGCACCGATAGTCGATGGGTTTCTGAGTGCAGTTTCATATTTTTCCGAACTTCTCTGTTGTAAAATATCAAACCGACGCACTGTGAAGCTCCGTGGTTCAGTGGTTAACGCGTCGGGCTTGTGTCCGAATTGATCGGCGTGCAATTGTGAAATCGTATATACGCGGTTCGAATTTCGCGCTAAGTTGTGACCCTTGAGCAAGGTTGCTCGTATTGTGTCCGCTTCGCACCACCCATGCTTTAAAAAGGGTACCTGGTTACGAGCAGTGAAAGATCTTGTCCGTATGATAGTCACATTGTGGCTGTACCCCCACCCCCTGTCACCGGGGAGCAGTAGATGGTTATATACTGAGTGCTCAGGCTCATCAGTGTAATAATTGTCCCACGCATTGAAACCAATTCGCTGTCGCGTGAATACCTGTAATTAAATGGATTGATTATTATTTATTATTTTGCGTTGTGATTATCGCCTGACTGATCTCCTTCCAAACACATATAAGTACTGTTATGTTATAATACATCTTGTATTGTCATACATCATCGTGTCAAACTTTAATGTGTGCAATGTATATCGTATATTGTGTTGGGAGAAGACCGGGCCAACGTATTAGGTATTTCTTAACACTGTATGTTATACATTTTTATAAGAATAAACAAACAAGCAAAACACACAAACGAACTATTATATAGATAATGAATGGTTTGGAGTTGGCTATGCCAAAATAGTGGTCTGAGAGGAGGAACAGTCCACGAGCCGTGGGCGAGTGGACTATTCCTCGTCGATGACCACTAGTTTGGCATAGTCAACGACAAGACATTCATTATTTATATTATATCGAACATTGGTGCCAATACTCACACAATTTCTGTGTCTGATTTTGTCACATTTTTATTCACCGTGAATTTTGGAAATCGGTCTCAGATTTTACAATTTACGGCAATCTTTTGATGATGGCAGGGGAGCATAACTATGTTATTAGTTACACATAACAGCATCTCTTCATGATTGATGCATTTATTGCTATAAATACGTCATTAGCAAAGACAATTTGGCGAAATTTTAGAAGTTAACTTGCTCAACCTCGATTAAAACGGAAGAGGATGTTATAAATAACGTCCACTTACATTACAAAATTAGGACTGGCCGCTTGCCAACTATAAATGGACAAACTATTAAATACATTGGCTAGCTATGATCGGACAGTTGTAAGATCATTACAATTCACCAATAAATCTAATGATATACCGATATTGCAACAAGTATCGTACAAGGTTTAGTTTAAGATTGGCCGTATCTTCAGGCGACAACCCGATTTCAGAAATGAGTTTGTTACTATAAATAGAAAAAAAGAATAGTAGTCATGTAGGAATCGTACTGGGGTACTATCGTAAAATAATATAGCTGTGTGCAGCCAATCAGAAAGTCACGTGAGATATAATATCCTATGATTGTGTCTGGGAAAAACTATATATAATGGCAAAATATGACGACCTGTATTAGTTTTTGGTGATGATATATGGGAATGTCACTATATATTCTGACCCGGCATAGCGGGGATGGCGGATGAATAAACATCAGAAGTATGCGCATGTACTGAACTGATTTATTGATAGTTTATATCTACAAAAATATTTACAAGCATAAGCTAACAATGTATTATACAAAAGTAACATACATGATTATATTGCAAAGGAGCGCCATTCGCGTCCAAATGGGTAGATTTCCTGTCGCGTCTGGGTGTGCATGTGTAATTAAAATGATAAAACGACATCCTGTAATAAATAGAGGATATCCACACTTTTTCAGTGGATATGGGTTATATCTCATGAGTGATGACAAAACATTGGAAATTCAAATGTTTTGTCATCACGAATGAGATTTAACCCATATCCACTGAAAAGGTGTGGATATTCTGTTTATTATATACTTTAGTTACTTGTCTATGGCCCCGCAATGAATGTCAATACATCATAAATTTCACCAGTGGGATATCACTTATATCTCACTAGTGGGATATCACTTATATCTCACTAGTGGGATATCACTTATATCTCACTAGTGGGATATCACTTATATCTCACTGCTAAAACCTTATAATTCATGGGCAGGTATATAATAAAACTTTATATATACAACTGATTCAACGTTCACCAAAGAAGTGAGAAGAAAGCTCTTTATTATGTCACTTTAGTATTTCATATATAGAAATGGTTGGGAGCAAGTACTTTAGACACCTCCATAGTTCTCTCGGTGGGTTCTGAGTTTTTCCGGTTCGTTATCCTGCATGTAAAATTAGAGGAATTTTATTTTCTATAAAATGCATCCGGTGGGATTTTTTGTTTAGAATGTAGAGGTATTGTGAGCCATCTCGGTACGATGAGCATACACCATTCGCAAAACAAACAAAAAACATATATACCCATAATTGTGGATCAAATTTGACCAATTTGATCTGTAAAGAGAACCACAATAGCAAATGCAATGTATATATATAAGTATAGAAATGCCGAAAAGACAATTGTATACTACCGAAACATCATTTTCAGACCATTGACAATACCAAGTTCATATTATACTATCCGAACTGGCATGTTTTGCTCGCACAAAATGTTAACAATTCTCTTTCGGTTGTTAATATATAGTTTTTCTTGCCATTCTGTGAAACATAGAAAAGCACCTTCTGTCACCTGTGCATGCTCCCCATTGATGGATGCTAACGGGGCAGTTTCCCATTCATGTATCGACGCGCCCCTGAGTCAAGATTAGCCACCAAGTTGTTTGATTACACTTACACATTCAGCAAAGTAGTAAACTAAAAGAGCCACATTGTGAACGACAAACCAATTCCTCTCACACATAAGGCGTTGCGTGTATTATAAATATTTTGGTTCCATTTTACCAGATTGCAGTTTCCGCTTTTATGACCCGAGGGAATGCAATAACTGCAGATTTGTCATCACGTCTCTGTGTTTTAAAGGCTTCACATTTATCACAAGTTTCTTTCGTCGGGCCCGCCTGGGCCCATTAACACCGTCGATCCTCTATGAGAAAAAATTGATGTTAGATTTTGACGATGCCTTGAGGAAAAAATGTCTGTGGAAGCATTTTAATGTTAAACTTTTCCTCCGAGACTATGTTGGCTAATGATTTTGCCATCATCGCGCAAAGATAATAGCCCATGCCGAATCTCTTCGGTAGTGATGTAGTATGTACGTTAGGCATTCTCTTGTTAATTTATAAAAACATCCAGCCACTCCGTTGTATATTAGTCGTATGATGGGAAACCTCACGCAATCTAAAGGTGCCCCTTCTTGAGTCTTGTGGTTTGGTACTTGTGAGGGCCAAGTTGTTGGCAATTGTATAATATATGTATGTTGCATTCACACGTGGAAATTAATCTCAGCATATAGATAGCAGAAGGAATTTTCTGCATGGAGATGTTTAGTCTTTTGACTAATCTGTGGCCTCTCAATTCATGCAATTGCGTTTGATATATTGTGGTTGTATTATCCTTTCAGCCAATAACTATGCCGCATCGAGGCGTTATCAGTTTTATTGGTGGGTTAGAGACCACGCGGATGGTTAATTTCACCTTGATTTCACAAGACTGCATGTAGAATCCGGCGACCGCAAGGAAAGAAACTGACACATTTGTCCAGATACAGGAATCAGTCTGTAATCTCTGTGCGTGACGAATATAGATAGGCTTATCAGGATTAAAACCTGCTTCGCAATTCACTTTAACAACTGGGTCAACGGTGTCCAATGCAAATCAATTCAGTGTATTATTTCCACAAGCCGCTCGGAGCATCGGACCCCCAATTTCCGATAAGAAATCAAGTCTATATACAGTATTTCCCTTAACATCTTTCTCTCAGCATCTATCTTCATGATGTTTTACTTAGTTGTGCTTTCAGTGACTTAATAACGTGGTCCATAATACATCAAGTCCATGTATCGGTCTGCACCTTGAGCCAACGAGAACTTTCTACATTTTCCCATCAACCCGAGCTGGACAATTCTCCCACCTGTATAGGTTTCCCGTGGCATGCTATGCACTTCTGGCTTGCTAATTGACTTTATTCACAGGCTGGCTTTCGCGAATTAGCCCGATGAAGTCTCGGACAATTTGAATTCCAACGCAGGTTCTTGAGGGCATCAGTGCAAATTGGCTGTCTTCAATTTAAATTTGTTATTACATTTCTTATATAATTTCTTTTTCACAAATGATTCAAAACGTGGGAAAATGTAAACTATTTTATTATATTGACGCTTGCGACACCTAAATTATCAGTAGAAATGACACAAAATATATAGTATCATGTGGCTCCGATATAGAGGTAATCCAGAAGATCCATTTAATGTTTGGTCAGAGATGTTGCCTGTTGGGTGTACCAAAGGAAATTGTTGACGAACTGGCAATAGCTTAATTTAAACTGGCTCAAACTCCTTGAAAATGTCTTTGAGTTATGATATTAAAGAGAGTTCTGTGCTAGTTCTGTCCTCATATGGTAAAATAAAGAGTGGTTACCAATTTATTTAAACTGCAAGAATTATCACGGATACTTAAAACGGTTTTAGCTTGTTGGTGAATCCCCGAAGAATATATATGTATAAACAATTCTTCTCTGTGTCAATCAATGGTATAACTGTAATGTGTATATGATGTTATATGTCTTATATGTTACGGAAAATAAATATCTTTACACCAAATAGCATGTGGTAACTTGTGTGCGTAAAATTCTGTATATTAGCTTTTAGTGTATTTATCGACCTAGTGTGATCAGCGGGGCATGACAAATGTGAAGAATGTCTCTAATTTGGTGCATGAAGATTGAGAAACGCTTTAGATAATTATGATGCTGACACCGAGGTTGTGAACGCGACTCGTATTATTTATACTTCGAATTTGACATAAAATGCGACAAACGCCTAACGTTTATACGTTTCGATTATCAAAATATGTCGACATATACACGGAATTATTATTCCGAAGGTTCGGTATTCCGAGGTTCGCCATTCCGAAGGTTCGCTATTCCGAAGGTGCTCTATTCTGGGCATATTTAGCCAGAAAAAAAACACGAGGAATGAAAAATACTATTACGCTAGTATTCACACATATATAGTACATTTATACTCCCCATTCTAATTTCCAAATTGTCCCAGACGTCGGTTATTAATAGCAGGAAGATACAGTAGTAGCAGGTAGTAGTATCAGTTTATCGTTTATTATGGAAAGTTGAAAACCCGATGACTGCATGACTGAAATAAAATACATGTACTGTACAAACATATCGACCGTTTGCATGCTGGCTTATATATACCATCTGTAACATAGTCTTCTATATTTTCGCCGGTTATTTCGACATCCGGTGACCTTATTCTAAGAAGCAGAGGTTATAGAAACCAACAACAAAATTTGAGTTGGGTCTCCCTTTCATAGAAATTTAAATCAGCCATTTCTATAATATATATACATGTAACGTATATACACGGCACAATTAATTATACAAATGTGACGTTTGCATTATTCAAGTGATGCATTGATATGTATTTCATGTTTATTTATATATATATTTATAATGGCATTAAATATTATGGAAACCAACGGGGGAAAAAAAATCACATTTATTGTTTTAATGTTTTAAGCTCACAAAAAGAGCCTTCGGGATAAAGAACCCTCTCAATTCTTTATAGAATATAGAATTAACCTTTAAAATGACAAAGAACTTCTGAATAGCGAACATTCGGAATAGCGAACCTTTAAGAATATATAACTTTCGGAATAGCGAACCTTTGGAATAGCGAACACGGAATACAATACACAGATTTTATATAATCTGAAACGACTTAGAGAATGTTATCGGTTGTTTCCACTCTACAGACTAGGGGACCAAAGGAAGTGGGTTCATAAAAGTATGTTGAACAACTATCACCAACAAGTATTCATGAAAATTTAGATTGACTTCGCTCTTATTCTAATTATTAATAACTATCCAATAATAACATTTCTCATATGTGACCCGCCATATCAAACCAGTCGTAAGTCGGGATTTTTTTTACCCTGTGCCAATGCATTCTCTTATATATGCGAGTCGACCATAGGTCGCCTCGCATATATAAGAGAATGCATTGGCCTAACAATATTTTATAATTTAAAAAAAAATAAAATGTTTCTTACAATTTTTAGGACATAAAATAAAAAAACATCCATTACCCTGCAGGGAGCCCCACACATATATAGAAGCATATATATGAGTGTCGTCTGCTCATGTTTGTCTGGGGCTCTGTATGGGTGAAATTATAAAATTGTTAAAGAATACAAGAAAAAAATATTAAAATTGTAAAAAATTGTTAGGCCAATGCATTCTCTTATATATGCGAGGCGACCTATGGTCGACTCGCATATATAAGAGAATGCATTGGCACAGGGTAAAAAAAATCCCGACTTACGACTGGATTTGATATGGCGGGTCACATATAAAACACATTGTTTTACATTGTTACTGCTACGATGGATTTTTCGATAACAGTTCAAGTCACAAAAGTTTTATCCAAACTTTATGGTAAGCATTGAAAAAGGTCACAGCGAATTTCCAACTGAGCCCACCTTGAACATACCAACCCATTTGGACCCCCTTGTGTTGAAACTTTTTAACTGGTACCTCCAGCTATACAACTGTTTGAAATATTCAACCTGACACCCCACTGATGGCCATTTCAGACACAAAATTTGACCAAAATATAAACATATCCTATTACTGGTCTAAAACAATACATTCCCCACTAATTCCTTGTTGGAATATCAAACAATGTGAACAATTTTAACCTATATGTGTAAAAATTCCAACTGATGTAGTGCCAGGCATAATCCAATTTTCAACTTCCCCTGCCAACCCCCCCTCTCGCCACGTTCCTGGCTTCAGTGCTGAACGAACATTTACTACATATCCAAACCACACACCGTGAAGATGACATCTGCAGTAAAATATTTTGGTTAGAACTGACATGATGGCATTAATAGTTTTTTCTTGGCTGTCAAATTTCTCACGCTGATTGAAACATTAAATTAACCTTAGCTCACTGGGTCTGACCTTCTACCGGCCATCAGCAGTGCTTCCGACGTATAGTTTACCCGAGTAGTAATATGGAACACATTTGTGGCTCCTGTGTCAACGGTGATGTAGTAAGAAAGCTCGATGTCGCCGGAACGATCAATATTTTTGTGGGGGCTTTAGTCATGCTTTCACAGCAAATTCGAATGCGTATACTATATATAGTGGACTTCGTCCAATGTGGAGTGAAAAAGAAAGGGGTTGGCAACCGAGCGACGAACTCATAAATCGAGTTCAACTAAATAGAAAAAAGACCCCGATCTGATGGTATGCCATTCATATATATTATCGCCACCTCTGTGAACATATTTAGGTTGTATACTATATATCACCATATGCTTCCAAATACCATTGTTGTTACTTCTTCACATTATATCATATAAGCTGTATATTTTTGGACGTGTTGTTCTATGTTAATGTACATTTGACCATACACTACTACTTACTTTCTAATAAACTTGATTGATTTATTGTTATATTAACAAGCACAGACCCAACAACACTACAGGCACTGGCATATTTCGTCCACTGTGGACTGAAAAAGAAAGGTGTTTGGGAACCAAGTGCCGAACTGGTCAATCGAGTACAACAAAAAAGGAACATTGCCCTATCAACTTGATACCATCCTGGTTTGATGCTGGCTGATGACGTAATATCAACTCACATAATTACATTGTCATTTATATACATCCATATATGTATTTGTTGCTACATATTTTGTTTCATATTCAATGTTCTTGTCTTGTTATTCTATGTTAATGTACATTTGACCATACATGGTGTAACGTACAAATAAACTTTGATTGATTGATTGTTATAATATGATTTGTTTTAGGTTCATAATTGGCTTAGAATCGTCTTATATTGAGTCCATAACGAACTGAAATGAGAGTCATTTTACAGAATCAAAAAAGTCCAATATGAACCTATGCGAATATTTAGATCAATTATTAACTTATTTTCATGTGGATATGTTGGATCGAGAGAGACGAGTACAACGTCCCCGGTGGCGCTACATATAGCCATACCCATTGTCCTTCTGTATGTCCGTTCGTCGAGCTATCCTCCATTTCGTTAGTTTAGTTTAAACTTATTTATTTTCAATAAAATTACAATGCAATATGAACACCCAAGACTTTCAATAAATGGGAATAGGATGTGGCAGTAAGTTTTAAAGGCCCACTTAATTTTCAATTGACAATATCACATTATACATAACATATTCCATATTATATACCATTTGGAAAAGGAATCAAAAACATATATTCCACCAGAATACGGAACAGCTGTAGCCTAGGAGTGCCAACCAAGTGATAGAGCTTATCAGATTCAACCTGAAGACTTCTCCCATTATTTGCTATGTCCGGAAATGCTTCAATCAATTAATTTTGATTTTATTTCGAATGTTCTGGTATAATATCCATACAATCAATTTGGAACATCGTACGCCACGCGTTCGTTCGGGTCGTAGCATGCGGGATATCTCTATCTAAAAAGTTATAAATATTGTAACGAAATATGTCCCAATTGATTATCGAATTATGTAAGGAACTATCGATATAAACTCAATATTAATTGATAGAAGCGTTCCCAGACAGATGTATTCGACTCATATTTATATAGCTTATGCCCCAGAAATTATACAAAACGTATTTAGTTATACCACATTTAACGTTTTTCTCCAACGGAATGCAGTACTATTCCTCATCAAAATTTAAAACATCGGGAATATTTGGATTATGTATGGGGTTCTATTAAAATGGGGTCCATCGATTAAAGTGAGTTGAAAACGCTCTGCTGCACCTCACGGCGAATAAACTTCTTCAGCGCAGGAATTTCAATAAAGTTTGTATCAAAATTGCCAGAACAAAACGCCATTCGTTCGTACAAATTAAATAAAGAGACTCCAGTTGACGAAATAATTATTGGGGACGATTTCTTGGGGACGAATGAAGGACTGCTTGTTTACATTTCTTCGTATATATAGTTCAGACGTCGTGTTCTATATACGAAAGGGCACAGTCGAGTTGTTGAATATTTTGACGATAATAGTTTAATGAAGTTTTCTTTAAAGGCATGGGAGGCGTTCGTTGTAGAAATATATATATTTTTTCAAATCGTCATCAACAGAAGGAACACCAAAATATATACAGTTCCGCTCATATGCCAAACATAATCAGCGCGTAAATAGTATAATGTCGTCAAGACGTACGATGGTGTATGTAAACAAGAGCCTGCTCGTGTTACAGAAGTTGTGCTTCTGTTTACATAACACAGCGCAATTTTGTTGGTTAATCAATCACACAAAAATGATATAAACGCTCTTTATTATTTCCATATCAGGAAAACAGTAACAAACACGCTCTTTATGTTTACTATATCCGGATCTAAACAAAAGCCAGGTAACGTAACGTTTTTTTGCTTTTGTTTACATAACAAAGGAAAACATTTGACAATAACATACTGTTTATGCTGGTTTATGCCATATTTCCGATTGGTATAAGAACACAGTATGTCTATATTTTTTACTATTCTATCTGTTTATGGCGGTTTTTGGCGGAGGTGAATATTTTAACAGCATATATACCCACCGCCAACACCGCCCGTATCTTTAAATTGTTGTAGTGGCCGAGTCGTAAAATATAAATTTGAAGTAGTGGCATAAGCACTTAACATGCCATATCTTTTTTAAAATAGCATAACTATGTGATTTAACACTTTTCCCTCAGATATATTTCCTGAAAGTCATACATATCTACTCTGAAACAACCAGGCCGCTTGATGAGCTCATGTTTCGTTTTGAGGGTACATGGATAACAGGCAGATTTGTGTTCAAAGTGAAGTTGGTTGCTTAATAAGTGTCGAAGATATATAGGGTTGGTTTTCGAAAGTTTAATCGAAAAGAGTGACATATGATTGGGAATTGTTTTCTCGCCCCTTCCATGTTTTTACATATTGCTCGCGCCCTTCAAGGAACATAATCAAAAATAAAATGAGCGACACGAAGCATCAATCTGGACATAATTCAATCTACTGTGGTGGTTTATCGTGATAATGTACATCACGTTTTCACCATCTGCGACACGTGCGTTCTCTGATCTATCCAAACGATAAAAATTAACTTTTTTGAAATCAAACGCCAATATCCAGCTGAGATCGGCAACACTCATTTCGTTTCGGTCCATGCATTCGCGACCTTGGCTTGTAGGGGTCTACGTTTATAAATTGGACTCTGTGCCCACATATACTGGTGTCAATGAACTGACCTTGCTTTTGAGAACATCGAATGTTGGGAAGATTGATAGCTGCATCCGATTCGTTTTTCCCCAGAACGAATGGCTTCCACTATATACTTTTACTTTAAAACATCTTTTATTTGTGTAAGAATATACAAAAGTGGTCGGGATAAATGTTATCTATAATATGCAACTTATCAAGTCCCTTTCCCAGTGATACATAACTCGACAAAAAAAGTTTGTTTAAAGTAACAAGATTGTGATCACATAAAACATATGTATATATTGTGAAAAGTTAATGTTGCATTTTGAGACATATTCCAGCGTTTTAGCTCTAGTTTGCCAAAACGCTCGGAACGATCGTGTGGTGAATGGGCTTTCTTCGTGGCGGTCTAAGGAATTTACTATCATAAACGGTCGGAGCTATAATAATTAATATGATTTAATACTCTAATGTATAAATAATCTTGAAGCATTTAACAGATAATTTGGCGACTGATGTACTTGCTATATATGCATTTCGCTGCATCCCTTTCTTATTCAACGATGTTATAGCAACCAACAAGGTGCTTATACCTAAGGCAGGTGAATGACGCCATATTATTTTTTCTATATCCATCAGTGATTTTTCTAGATCACCAGTATATATTTTGGAGAAATTGTTATGTGACTTCCGGTTAGCAACCGTGTGGAGATTGCAAAAAACGCGGAATTGGAAATGAAGCATCGCGATAAAAATGAAGGTAACTACGTCACAACTTACGAAGAATTTACATGTGATTTAAGTCTATTAATTTCATTTAGACCAATTTCGTTGGTCAGCTTAATGAAAACGAAAAATGAAGAAGTCATGACGATAATCCAGACAAGATTTTACAATCCACGACACGTCTTGTCAATTTGGCGTGTCGTCTCCGTCGTGACCACTGCATGATGTTACATAAATTATTCTTAGCGTTATGTCGCCGTAAAAAGGCAAATTTGAGGCACATCATGTGTGGTTGCTCCACTACGTGTCACATACGATCAATATTATCGTCTAAGCCCGGTATAATAATATGTCTTCCACTATATATAACCCAAAATTGTGCCTCTGTAGATACTCAGAAAAAGCTACATTTTATTATGTATGCATCGCAATAATTGTAGCGACTTAACAGGCGACATATTTCAAAATCAGTTGATTATTTTTTGTCCAAATTGTGATTGTGCTTTCCAGAACGAGATTGCCGATCACTATTTCTTCACCTGCCTTTATTATTCCAAAAAAAGAAAAGAAAGAAAATAAGCAAGAACTGGACTGATCGTTGTACACATCGAAGAGCTGCTGTGCTCTCGTTATCTATAGCGAGTTTGCGATTTCAAACCGGTACGGATACCGGTACGCGTACGGGTAGCTACCCGTATCGGTACACGTTTTGAAATCGCAAACTGTTTTACCGGTAGAATTCATCACATCGACTGGTAATGTATGGTGAGCCAACTGCAACAAAAAAGATATTATGATATAGATTGTTATTCGCGTTATTGGCCTATGTTATACTTAGCGTTATGGGTTGTTGGAAATATGTATTTAGATTAGATGAGCCCCATGATAATCAGTTGCTTTCATCAAGGACGATCTAGGTGGCAGTTGGAAGAGGACGTTGCCTTTCTTTCACTCATATTGGTAAGATTTTCAACAATTGGATTCTACATTTCATAGACCGATCGAGTGTTGACAATAAATCGGTTGGAATTTTTAAACTTAGAAAATAGATTATGATAGCTCAAATATACAATTACGTTATATATAGTTAAAATGTCCAACCAATATTCGGTGTAAAATGTATTGTTTTAGACCAAGGGTCTAATATTGTCCTACATGTACTTTCAGTTCGATATAATACCGCATGTGTCCCTTATTTTAGTTGGGGAATATTTAGTCATATTAAAGATGCATAATCCGAATTAACGCTCCCAAGTTATTATATTTGGCTTCGGGGGTAAAACTAAATATTTGATTCGAATCGAGGAACCCACCATCAAAGCGCAGAGTGATCAGATATCGATTTTTGAAGTTTGTTATCTCTTGAATTGTGTAATTATTTGTGGCCCAGAAAAGAGTCATCAAACCGACGGTCTCGGACAAAATTGCGGACGACGATGCTTAACTCTAAAATCAAGTGGTAATGCGGTCAAACTTTTATACTATAGTTGACAGCAGTTAGCATTATTTTGTTGTAATTAATCGATTCTGATAACAAAAGCGTATTTTGAAGAAATGTTCTTGTTGTAACTTTATGATATGGGGACCGTCTGATCGGTTTGAGTAGCTTTAAGTAAACCCTTGTTTGGAATCTTTCAACAGATCGAAGGGTCGGCCCGTCGGGGCAAGGGAATATTTATTCCAAGAATTGGGATTGTTGTCGGGATCTAAACCCGGAGGTAGGTTGAAATGTTTAACTTGGTAACAAAAAAGGTGTCAAAATGTAGTCTGTTTATTATACGGATTGAATAAAGAGCGTTTGCTTCACTTCTGTGCGAAACACAGAAAACAACTGAAACTCGCTCTACTTATATGCTTAGATTTTGTAGAGTATGTATAGGTATTTCGTGTATTTGGCGTCCTATATTATCCCCACTACAGTATACACAAGTATTGTGGTTCAAATGCGCCATGTCCGTTCAGATAGTAAATATATATTAAAATGAGAAATCAGTCCCCACCTACATACGATAAGGTAACTAAACGGTAATTGTATTCAAATGTGCAATGCATCGATAAATCCACGATATATTTATGTCCTTGTACAATGGGTTGAGACAGGGACGTGACGACAGGGGTGTCTTAACCCCCCCCAAACTTTGGTCAAATGTTCAACATTTGGAAATTTGATATACCTGACAAAACATTTGTTGGAAATTTCACACAAACAATAGGTTGAAATTGTTTTCGTAGTTTGATTTTCGAACAATTTATTAGTGGATAATTTGTAGTTTTTAGACCAACATTTGCATATTTCCCTATTGTTGGTAACAAAATTTGGACTGAAATGGCTGTCAGAAACAGTTGGAAATTGTTGAAGCTTGGGGGGGGGGTGTCAGGTCTCAAAATTTCCAACAATAGGAAAGCTTGATGCCAGCCAAGGGGGGGGGTGGATTTACGCGCAAACTTGTGAATTTGATATGGTTCGAGATGTGTAGTTAGAAATTCGAAGGTGGACACCCTTCCTAACGCGCAGACCATCTATAGCCACGTCCCTGCAATGGACGTCTTTTGCACCATCTACTCACTCTATTAATCACAACCTGTCATTAATGCAGTGAACAAAGTTGTTAGTGAAAAAAAATCGGCCTTCCGTATTTATCTAAATGCCAGAAGCCGCCTCGAGAATTTGAACACAAATCCTGGGTTAAAATGACAACTTTATCAATAATATTTGCCCATGAAATCTTTCAATAAATAGGTTAACGCATAGCTGACTGGAATTTCATGGAATTCATGGACCCTTGAGTGAGAAAATCGTAATGAAAGGCTACCGGTCAATGGGACAAATCTACCCGTTTCAATTCGCTATCGCTTTATGTGCTGCATTGAAAGTACCCAAGTGACCGTGACGATGTTCACATATTTACCCGTACCCGTTCCCGTCGAACGGGTATCGCAAACTCGCTAATGATACATACATTATTTTATATTCAGCTATTCAAAACAATATCATATCTTTGAAACGATTCGGCAAAGATAAAATAGATCGGACAAATGCAATTAATTAATCCAACTTGATACCATGCAGTAACAAATACACCTACAAATACCATTTTCTACATGATTTCATCCCTCTTACATCCGAACCAACCTAACTTTTACTCATCATTATTATTCGATTTGTTTCAGCCTTGTACTATCCCTTTGATTATTTTATATAATCATTTAAATTATGCTTCAATTCTAACCCGTTTTTGTTACTTTGGTCATCAATTAGGGGAGAAGAGCATTTACTAAGTTGCATGCAATAACTTGTGATCTCATCCCCAATGTTCTTCCTATACTTTCTATCTCTCACTTATAAACAATGTACGTGTTCATCTTCGTTTGGGATTTACAATAGAGACCTTTCGCAAAACTCACGTTTACGATTACGGATACGGATAGGGTACTACGTCACCAACCTTTGTGTACTTTCTAATCGTTCTCGTATTTTACTATCCGTAATGACGGTTACGATTTCATGGTTTCTAATAAGCCCAAATAACACCTGAATTTTTTTTTCTGCAATATATCACTTTACTCCGTTCGAGACTGTATATGTATATCATGTAAACCATCCAGTTGTATTGAGCTACGACCTCGGTTTGCTGTTTAGATTGTCAATCACTGTACTCGTCGTCGTGGATCACGAGCTTCCCGCGAAATAAGATCGCTATTCACAACGGATAGCCACCAGCTGCGACAGAAAACGTTACAGTAAGAGGAGTGCAATATGAAACCAGTCGCCAAAAATACATTATATAGTGTGCGATGCATGAGGAGATTTGAGTGATTATTATGTGCAACGAACTGAATTTCCACCACATATGACCTGGCATTTATACCTGTATTGCCACAATATATCACGAGAATCCCGGGTCGTACGTTGTGACCGGTCGAATTATTGACAATATTAACAGGTCATGATTATCGCATTGTTTCAAATGAGACGATAAGTGAAGTATTAAGGGACTGTATACCAAACACACGATTTGAGTTGTAAACGTGGTACGAAATAATGATCGTATACGTGTTCGTCAAAACTCTTACGCGTAATCGTTTTGCGAAAGGACTTTTTGGCCACACGGATAGACTTACGACTACGAATAGCTATCCGTATTCGTAATCGTAAACGTGAGGATGCGAAAGGTCTCTAATAACATATCTCATCAGTCACTATACGGAAATCTGTCAGAAATTCGGAAAGAGTGTGAACGATATTGCGACAGAGAGGGAAAGCCAGGTATAGGAAGACTGTATAAAACAAAAGTAAAAATGAAAACAAAATAGTAAGTGCATGATTCAAGACTAACTTACGTTGAAAGTAATGTGCAGAATTGACCCATTCCTCATTTTCCCATTTACAATTACAGGTCATTGACAAAAATACATCATTACATGCATGTAAGTGCAGTAATATAACACTTTTATTAATTAGATATGACATTTTTGTCCAGAATAGCATGTTATCAAACTAGGCTAATATCGATTTGCGGCATCTCCAATCCGAGTAACATGGATTTATAACATGCCGAAAATCTACTTCAGTGCTATAAAATAACGTATAGTATCCATTTTTGCGACGTCACTCATATGAAGGAGTTGCCAGTTACTAAGAGGCGATCTAATTAATTAATAGGATATTACTTGGTTGGTTTGATATTATTGGTCTGATAACAGCCCTCGGTAACCTCATATGAGGTCACCTCGGGCTGATATCGGGCCTAATATCAAACAAACCAAGGAATATCCTCTAAATAATTACTTTGATACTGTTTTTCAGGAACCTGTCTGCGTGCACGACATAATTTCATGTAATCATTCTTTGTTGTTCTTGTTTTAGATTAAGCAGATTGAAAAAGCTTATCAACTCGTTACCACCAAAGAAGCAGTTCTCCTTTTCCATACTAAATACTCGTTGGTGAGGAGATTCCTTTGGGAATGTTCAGATGATAAGTTCAACAAACGATCATAGGCTTATTATCTGAACATTTCCCACCAATGAATATGAATCCATCTGCTCTTGTATTATCTGTTTTTTTTGTCTGTCGTCTGGTTATATTACCTGAATACCCCTCCAAATGAATAATAAACCGTTCCAATGTATACTTTTATAACCGAATGGGAGAATCAATTCAGTATAGACAGGGTTATACTCACACATGAGAAGTCGATTGCCTATCCTAATATACACCCAGTGAGGTGGCTAAAGGTTGGACATAAAGATGTCTCAACATTTTATTCAAGAGTCAGCAAGAGTTAGAAGTTTCATGCGACAACCAATTGGTAAGAGCAGAGTGGAAAATACATTGTTCGACCAGTTTGATAATACGCATCTTTTATGTATTTTGTAAAGTATTTGTATTAGACGAAGAACCGACTATTTTTATTCAATGTCGAACTCAAAACACCCCAATTGGAACATTTCCGATCATATAGGGGTGCCTGCTAGAAAATTTGACACAGTTACATCCGAGCCCCGTTTCAAACTCCACGCATGGCGACAAAGGTGGGGTTGTCTCCCCAATTTTAGACAAGATTTACAGCAGTTGGAAATATAAATTGTATGCCCAAAAACAGCAAGAGTTGGGGAAAATTTCAAATCATATTCAATGTAAAATATGTGATTTTGGCCATATTTATTGTTTGCAAATATATTTCTGTGTTTCTCAATATTCATTTGAAATTATGAGAATAAAGCATCAGACAACTTGATTAACAATTCATTATTTATGTATAATTTCAGACCCACGAAACATGCAACCTTTGGACCATATAATATAGATGCATGGTGTTTGATGATTGGGGGTCAAATAAATTTTGCCACTATTAAGAATTAGGCCATGTTCAGAGTGCGGTTGACACCCCCACACACAAAGACCCTCTAGACAATCTCTGCCAGCGATATAATTCCATTGGTGTTTTGTATAGTTGGCAGAGCTCGCTGTTGATTCCCAGATGGACAGTGAATTTGTACGTCACGAACGGACAAGAAACGAATTATTACGACCACAGACATTATCAGAGCGCTAATAGGAAGCACAAAACTCATTATGAATCTGTGGAATCCATTATATCGCCGCTAATAGATTCACATGTTGCTGAATTTATCGATGCAGATTGTCCCACTGCCCATATTAATTGCAAATCATAACGTCTGATCGAAAAACATTTGTGGCTCATGTCCAAATTACGTGATAATACAGGCACGATGTATCAATCTTGGTGTCGCCAGAAAAAGCGAGAATACGAAACAGCGGTGTAAATCAAATCAAGATGTAGTGTTTTATACTCAGCTTTGAAACGAATGTAGGTTAATGATGTCGCCATATGTGACGTCGTGACGGGTTCGGTTTGGACTTATGAAAACCTTATGGTTATATAATCTACAAAGAGAAAGATGAGGAGCGATATAAGAACTGAAAGGGGAACAGAAAGAAAGGGAATATAATGATAATGGCTGGCGTCGAGATGCCATGCAGGGACGCACGCCCCCATGTAACCATCCATTGAAATTCAGCGGTAAACATTCGGGGTTCATGTTTTCTAACGATTCCGAAGCCGGAGGTTACGCGTGCGGAACCTTTGACAATTCAAGTATCAAAGCTTTCAATGAACTGCTGAATCGCAAGCGATGCATGCCATCTGACGGGGACGTGGCTAGAGCGTCTCCTTTAAATGGGGACGCCAAACTTAGATTTTTCAACTTCATCATGGAGTCAGAATACATGCATATCCAAATGTCGGAAATTTAACACCTTGCACATTTGGTTGGAAATTTTAAACTGAGTGAGTCAAATTTGACAGAATAAACAATTTCAACTCTCGAACAGCTACGCGTTCAATATAGTCTGTAACAATCCGATATCCTTCGCATAACTGCCGCTATATATATATAGCGCCTTCTCCGTAAAATGACGTCACCGTCCGCGTTTCGTATTAAGATTTCCCCACGACTATCTCCTGGTTGGCTCCCATCCCATTGAGTCCTGCCGCGACCTGTGGTTGGCTAACACTGACGTAATGCTTCTTGAAAGTATTGAACGAAGAAGTTTGATTTAAACATATTTTAATTATAATAATATATAGAGAATACATTATACATATAAGAGATTGCAGGACAAGTTCTTGAAAACTTACACGGATCTTCGCTCCCTAAACATGGTATATAAACATCAATATATTTTTTGATATATCAGGCGTTGGAATGACGGGTAGAATAGCGTATCTGTATGAAAAGGAGATTATTTAAGTGGCGTCGTGTGCTGGGCCGTTGACGTTCTGATAATTTTTCAGTGGAAAAATATATAAAGTGAATGTCGCTAAACCCATACAGCTGACTTCGTGGAAAAGCTACTATCATAACCAATCCGGGAACATCATACATTGTCAGATACGTCGAGATTAACTTGTTCAGATCGCACTAATTGTTTAGTTCCCTTTGTGAATGACGGCTGCCTGCTGGTGCGCTGAAGTATGTCCGTTAACGAGGGTCTATTATAATTAGGGGTGGGGGCTAAGAAATATATATATATTGGTTGGGGGTGTTTGGTTTTTTTTGGAACTGGAACAAAGTAAAGCATAAGCGGGGGTCGAACATAGCGTTTATATAGGCCACTCTTGATACGATCCGTAAATGTTGCTGCAGGTTGATGGTAATTCCGTGAGTGTTAATCACGCTATCCCATCTGCACCCGCTTTGAACCTGTTGATTAATAAAACCGCCGGATACTATTTAATTCGAAATACATGTCTATTTGTCTGATGGATCCCAAATTATACAGTCAAACGAACGGCATAGATCAAAGATAAATTTAATTTAGGTCTTATATAACTGGGGTTCATTCTGGCACGGGTGCCAAATCACGTGTGCCTGCAGTAAAACATCTGTGCGTGATATAGCTGCCCAAGCTCCTCATATACGACGGTTCGTGCGATGAGTCTGTAAGGTGTATATTTTAGCATGGATAATAGTAATCATCATCATCATCATTTTGGGCCCAGGTGACTAAGTCATTAAGGTGAATTGCACATTATGCCGTCATAAGCCGCCCAGTACCAACAAAGCTGGTTCGAATCATATTGGACTTCGATTGGATTTAATCCTATATATAACGACTGGGAGATGATGTATTACCCTGATTCTTGTATCTGTGCAAACATGGCAGCTGCTTACCGATGATTATATAACGTTTATCTTATAGAATGGACAATCATCAACAGCACCATCATTTAGATCATACCAATCGTTATCACCATCATAATTATTATCATCATCTGCATCATAATCATCATCATCATCATCATCATCACCATCACCATCATAATGGGTCAAACGGTGACTCAGTCGCTTAGGTGTATAGGACATCAAGCCGCCAAGTACTGATTATTTAGCTATTGTCTTCATCCCGGCGAACGAGGATTGACATCATGTCGCATGCAAAAGGATTGGTATCGGCATTCATATATCTGGCAACAAAGTCATATGCTTACTGTGTTGTATGTGGTTTCTATGTGCAGTGGAGTGATTTTTTCCTAAAATTAACTATTTGCTTAATAGTCTACCACGGAAACTGACAACGTCGTGTATGGTCATACTCGCTGAAAGAGACGGTAAATCGCAACTATACCTCAATAACAAATAAATTAATACCATGCATGTGCTATATATACACGACGCGAAAATATACGGTACCTTATAAAAGTCGGTTTGAAAGATAATGTCTTATGCGAAGCCCATATGCCATAGAAAGGATTATTCAAGACATATAATTCAGAACAATGAAATCCCGTTATTCTTCAGCAATCAAAACGACAGAATATTCCTTGTTATAGTCTATTCCTGATTTGGTAAAATTAACGAGCGTTTTCATCGATCCTGTGCAAATATTGAAAACCGCTGGAAAATTTCAATGATTGTGGTAATTTTTGTTTATGTGACAAGTAGCCTATATGTCCGCACATCGACACGAGACGACACTGCGTGTATTAGTCGGCTCTCTTATCTGTCCTTCCAAGTTACGTAGGCATTATTGGGGGGAGGGGGTGAACAAGAATGAGAATGGGGGTGTTAAAATGAGTCATGCATGACCGTAAGATTTTATTTCAACTTGCGATTTAATAACTAGTTTTCTTCCTTGACTTCAAACTTATTTTATTTGTATATTAAGCATTATACAAAAGAGAGTGCATGGGGACAAGTTACATAAACTTCCTTAGCCCCTCATATGTTAACAAATGGCATAGAAAAAGAAACAAAATCATATATAGGTTAAACATATTTACATTAACAGAGAGTGTGTAAGGGGGTTTGTGTTGGAAGGTGATAAAACCGGTTTCGTGGCTAATTTTCCTCTTTGTTGTGCGCCTTGAATATATCAAATCTAGGTCAAATAACAATATTTTTTCGCGAGAGAAATGCAACACCTGAAATATATACATGGATAGATAATCGATCTCGACACGGATGTCTAGCATGCACTCTAATTAACTAATTTAGAAGTCAAACATTCAAACTGACATCCACCCCGCTGGAAAACCATGTCAGCCTTATCATAGATGCTGTGAATTGGAAGCGAAAACTGACGTGAGTCAGCAATAACCGCCTTCAGAATTCCAATTGCGTAATTTACAGGGAAATTGCATGGGCGTTTTAACTTGCACCTAGACATCCAGGAAGAGGATTGAACATGACATGGTATCAACATGTTATGTGTGGTCGGGAAGAGGAATCACTAGGCCATATTAACCCTACGTATAAAAAATCAGTATATACGGATACATTTTAACCAGGTCGCCATTGCTTTCGTCAATTTTACAATGTACATTTCAATATATTGAGCACAAATGGTGATGTGTGTACGTCGCTGAAATCTGTTGAATACACACAAACGCACACCATCGACCACAGGCTTAAAGTTTGCTGTCACTTAGATTATTCCGGTCGATCACGTACTATATACTTTGATCCTGTTTATTGTTTGCTAAATTTTAGCACATCATAATGCAAATATGTGCGAAGTATTAATGTCATCGAGACTAATAACTTTAATCCATAGAACATACGTCACTTGACTGCAGGTGTAAACAATAATTTGCGATACCTACCTTAAATGGAGGTGATTATCCCATTGCCAAATACAGACAAGCTGGTCTCTATAGGCGTCAAGACTAACGGTGTCAACACGACGTAACATTACGGATGTCCGTGTAGCTTTTGTTGGTCCATTGCTTTGCTAATACCATCGCAATTTCGTAGCGCTTGTGCGCATCTTGACTAAATTGGGAGATAGACAGCCTTTTGTTGATCTATATATATAGGAGGTCGCAAATTGTGCGGACACAGAAATTACATCTATATATACAGCATAACTCGGAGAAATACCTTTCGCATGTGAGCTGACATCTCAAGCTTCAGCAAGCGATCGCATTGTGCTGCATTTTGTAGTAAATGTGTTGACATAACCTTGTTTGGGATCTTTGGGAGTTCACTCATTCAATTGGTTAATACCACGTATATACTATAACTTAGACTTTAATAGTATAATTATTTAAACAGTTCGAGGGCAATCTATGACGTGGCCAGATGACCTTAGTTCTGGAGAGCGAATGTCCAACTTGAAATTCAAAACCAACCGCAACCCTCCTTGTTGGATCCCAACAAGTTTCCATTTTCCAAAATATGAACATTTTAACAAACAATATGCCATTATACTGTCCTAAATATTCCAACCGGGTGGCTTGTGTGCATGCTTAACGTTTAACGGAAATAATGAAAGAAAATAATGGTAGAAAAACCACATACTTGTAGCACTAAATAATTGTTGGGATTTTAATCATCGGGACATTTTCAAGCTTTTCCAGCCTGAACTTTAACTCTTACTGCTTTGGAGTATGGATATTCCAACTGGCGGACATTTTGTCCAGAATTGTGGGACGACCGTAGCCACCCCACCCATGTCAACATGTTACTGGTGGCGATATATTATTCCGATCGCAAAACAACGGAAACATGATACCCCGAGTTCCGCAAAAATGACCAAGATGCTGCGAATCTGGCGGCCGGTTCAATTGGGACAAGGACCAGTCTAAAGCACGAACTTCAGTTTGTACGTCATGGAAGTAAAAGTACATTTGTATTTATGACTTTCATCTAACCTTAGATACTATAATGCTTATTATATAAATTATTATTATATATTCAGTCTATACGTGAATTAGTTAATGAACAATGATCTATAAACTGCCATTAATAATTATTTTATGTTTCTCCTGTACGGTTGCTGGTCCAAAAAATGCGAAAGTATCAACTTAAAACGTAGTAACCTGACCCTGTCTGAGTTCCTGGGTAGGCCTATATACCTTTGGATGAGGTGCACAATACTAATTGTATGCGTTATATGCTGGATTCTCAATCATGACGGGTGGATATTGGACTCTTGTGTTTAGATGATCGTACGGTCAATACTGATTGATAGACCGCAGTCAGCACACTAACACGATTTCATTGGCCCGGTCTCACAAACAACTATATGTAAGACTTCCATCGAATGATGTAATACTATACCTAAAGGATTATCCCCTGCACGCCCCAGAATCCCTTGTTTATCAAACTTAACATTGATTCTTGGTAAAGGTGTTGTACCGTATTATCTTCGCTACTGTTCCCTCTACAGGATTGTGAATCAAGCGTATTGAGGATATTACTGTGGCTAATTAACTGTGATTAGTGTGTTATCCTGCGGATTGCTATATAGCAGATACAGAGGTAGGTGGCTTATATTCTAACTTCCACAGAAAATATCGTGAATTTACTGTTACTGTCGTTGGAGGGGTCAGGTTTCTACGTTTTCATATTTTTTGCAGCTTTCGACCAAGAACCAGTCTATTCAACAAGAGACATTGCGTGCGCACAAATAAACAGATACGAGATTCGCAAAAAACAGCTACATAGCAATTTTCATTCAATAAGCTATTATATATAAACTTTGCGACGAAAATCATTCATATAAATGTACTTTTACTTCCATGAACTAGAAATTTGGGCAGATAAACAAGTTGTTGTCGGATTTCGCGCGATAGACTGGTCCTTGTCTTTGTTCGCCGAAAAGTTGAAAACGTAGTAACCTGACCCTTTCTGCGTTACTGTCGGGCGCGTAAAAATTAAATTTTTCGCCTATGATAAAGAGTATATTTTTGTATTCATTGCACAGCGCACAGTTGATTTAGATTTTTTATACTTGCTGAGCGGAAAGTTGACGTCTTAAATTTTGATTAATTTTTGCTTCAGATATGTTGGGAAATCTTTAAAAAGTTCAGACCCGGTTTGAAAGTTTGAAAGCATCCAAATTGAATATGATATGCCACTGGAAAACATAACCCAAGCAAATTTTGCATGTATATGTGTCTGAATTGGTAGGTAACTGCTTCCATGACATCATTTCGTAAAATCTGGACACCAGTTTTGTTTGAGGGTTCCATTGCAACACCGGCAATTTTCTCCCATGCATGTGCATATCCTAGTAGTTTCCAACTTTATTCACAAACAGTGCATGCATGGCAACTCGTCTACAGATTTCAGAAATCGTGTGAATTATTTTCAATATGATTCCCGCTGTTGATTTTAATACTTTAGCTCAGTTTCTAACATGCAGAACGGACATGCGTGCGGTGGGGAGGGTGGCCAATCAGCAACTTTGCTCCACCAGTCTGAGATCACAGACCAACAGCACAATTCTATCGGTTTATTCCCTATAGTTTTATTCATGCACCCACGCCGTGAAGCCAAAAATAAGGCTATCCACCGAGAAACTCATTTCGGAAACTCTCGCCTTAATATATACAGACCCAATGTCGACAACTGTTTCATTGGAAGCCCATGAATGCTCAACCCCGTGCACCCATGTCGACCAGTAAAATCGGAAGAAAAATCACAACAAGTACAGATTATATGACCCGAAAACATACTTCCCCCCAGTGGAATCCATGATAAATTCACGCGCCAAAAAACCTTGGAAACGGTAATTTGTCTTACGCAGAGAAATCTATGAAATGCACAAACAATCGCTGGGTTCTGCTGGAGCAATTAACTGTGGTGATTACTCAGTTTTTTCATCCAATCTCATGTCACAATACTAATGTAAATAAAATATATTGTGTGTGGTAATTATACAACAAACCGGAACAACCTCGTAACGGTCGTCTGCCGACCTACTTGATGAGATTCCACGAGCAGACGATACTCTCCGAAATTGATTAATGGCGATTCGTACCGTTGTTTCTCCGTACCTACATGGAATGGTCTGCTAATTTATCATAGCAGACATGTCAGTGAAGATGAATCGGCCACGTCATGACGAATGCCAGTTACGTTACGGAACGCAGGTATCATTCTCAGACCGTTAACACGAAATGTCTTGGTCAGAAAAACGTAATAAGAAATAAACAATGAACGACGGTGTTCGCAAAAAGATACTTGTAAACGCAATTGATTGCCGGGACCACACGTGCATGCAAGAGAACATGCTGTGGATGTCGGTTTGGTCATCAAACGGTATTCAAACAAAGTTTCTGGAGGGGCTGGGGAAATAATTAATGGCCACCGTAAGCATTTTATATTGGAACACATTGCTTGCCTATATATACATTGGGAGACTCGCATATATAAGAGAATGCATTGCATATACCTATAATACACGGGATCTGGGAAAATACAGAATTGTGAACTGAAAAGGTATGTCACGTAGATGTTAGCCTGCAGCACTAAATTACTGTAATAGAGTTAATGTTCTAATTCTAGAACAACGTCATGCATGCATTGTTCGAGTCAAAATGATCCCTGCATGCACACCTGCCCAAAATACAGATAATTGCGTCGACAGTATATGTTACACGTGTATATGATATACGTTGTGTGCAGCGCAAAATATATATTTTATTTTATTACATGATCCTACCCTTATTCCATTCAATAAACCCATTCTATAAAATGTGATATTAAACGTTCGTTTAATAACAGGAAATAGTGCCAAGTGACACTTGACTTCCGGATTGTCGTCTGTTTACATTCGTATGATACGTCTCAAAATACTATTGCTTCCAATATTTTTCCAACAAACTCTAATGAATGAAGAGTTTGAAAAGTTATGTCATTAAATGTACGCCTTAAATACGCCAAAGAGTCTTTATTTATCTGGGACTATTTATTTACTTGGGAAAACAACGCATAGAACGTGAAACGTCATCGCGTGTCTTATAGAGCCGATGTTAGTTGTGCCTTCCATTTATTGATTTAAGTATGTTTTGTCGACGTTTTGGATCATGTAATAAATAGAATCTACAACTAGTCCCCAGTTTATAGCGGAATTTACAAAATTCGTCCAGTAAATTAGGTCTGGAGCTCGCCAAAGGCTCGGTCCAGACCTAATTTACTGGACTCGTTTTATAAATTCCGCTATAAACTGTGGACTCGTTGTAGATCCTCTATATATGTTTGCGTACATCGACTTTTGGTTTCTAACAAAGTTGTACCGGTATATTTATGCATATACACGGCAAAGTTCACATGCAACCGAACACGAACACGAACCATGTCAAGGGCGTGGTTTTGTTGTCACCCAAGACTATTCTTAGACATAAACACGTTCGTACCCGTCTCATTATCGAGATTTATCCCAATTTTCATCTATATAAAAACAATTATTTTCGATCATAGATTTCCAACGCCGGTGGTTCAGGCATGACATTTCCAACTCTTGAATAATTTTGGCCAAAGTTGGGATTGAGACATCTCCCAACTCCCCTTCCACGACGCCCCTGATCCGTTTCTCACACGCGGGTATTTTTGACAGAAATGTGATACAGAAAACAATGAGAATTCCCGAGTCCCGATCACACCCTTGTCAGATATAAGAGAACACGAAGTCTTGCGTGGGATTAGTATGAGAGCATGAATGACAGAATATACGCATTGTCTGGCACTGAGCACCACTATATTATGGTGATCAGTCATTGGAGTTGCCAAAAATTCATTGCCGGAGATTGATATCGCTGGAGAATTACAAGTGTGCTTATGCACGCAAGCTGGTCTCAACATTGTACGATTCGTGTATGATATCGTTTATATATACGTGTGGTAAATATATAGGCTACGTACGCTTCCTTCGGCTGACGTCACTGGTCAGGACATTCATGATTGGAGGTGAGTGACGAAGCGTCGGCCCATGCCTCTACTGCCAACCATGCACATACTTTATATATATACGTCAATAGTGTAAGCGGGAACTCACTCAATTTGCGGAAGATTGAGATCAGGGGGCATTCTGAAGGCTGTGCCCCATTGCCCTTCAATGCTTCCACCACCTATATGTGTTACTGGCGTGACCATATATATAACAGCAAAATGTCCGATCTTGGCGCAAAGATATTTTACATTCGAGTCCCGTTGAGTGTCACCATTGATTGTTATTCTTTGAAAATGTATATGAAGACTTATGCATACGTTGATACACTGGCAAGTTTGCACGGTATATATGGTTTGCAGGCATTTCGACGTAGAAAACAATATGGTGCCAGACGTATGCATCCGTGATTGTCAATATATTGTCAGTAAAATAATAATGAGAAAACATCTGCCTACATTCAAAATTTGTGTGAGTGGCATACCTTGTGTGGTGGACATCGGACCGTTTGCATGAGCTCAGACAAAGCTTTGACTTTGCACGACAGATGTTATAATAGAAAAGTTTAACATATTTACGGCTACAGATAACATTTACAAACATGCCGGATTCACTGGACGCCATCATTCATGGGACGTCAAAATAATGTTCACACAATCATGATACCACGGCTTCTATAACATCTCAAACCGAAGAAGTTTGGCTCTCGGCTGTTCGCCAGCGTTCGATTTTCCTAATCGTAGTTTTCACGTTCCCGCATGTGAAGGAAATGGAATATCAGGAAGCATATGCTACTTATTTTCGAAGGGTTGGTTGTTATTTGAACAAGGAATGCATTCTACTCACTAAAGTAATATCTTCGGTTGTGACATGAATGGTATGCACAGACATGAGTCACACGATAACAATCAAGGAGAAGCATAGGATCGATGCATTTTAGTTTATGACAGCATTTATCACATACAGCAGATAATCCAAGCTGACCTCAACGAAGGAAACAATGTCCACAAACAACGAAGCACCCATGAAATCTGCAAACCCACCCATACACCCTCCCATATCAGCCAAGAGACATTCCCGGTTATACTTTATAGACGCCCTAGAAATAGTATTCATATATAATTGATGTATACCGAGAACTAAAGAACCTATGTATCATCACCGGTAGATGATTATAATCCATGGTGCTAGTTAACCTTCGGATTGACATAGATATCCATATAAGGAACCACTCCACCCACCACCAGAGCCTGCACTCTTCTACTTTTATTATGCCATCAGAAGATATATATATGAAGAAGTATTCAACCAAGAATGCGCAAGATGTACAGTGGGATCAGTATTGGCATTTTCACAAACAAGATGGCTTATTGTCCTGGAATTACGGCCCTAGTTATATGCATACCATATCCTCTTTGTGTGTCCATTATACCAACTTGAACTATGGCGTTAAACTAAATCGCGTAGGATTCATTATAACTGAAATTGATGAAATTCATTACAGAATGTCTAACAATTTGGGGAATGTAAGGCTATTTTCTATCCAATAACATTGCTAGGATAAAACGCTTTGATCATGCACTTGTCGTTGGAAACTGGCCCGAACAACATACAGTAATGCCCTAATTAATCGACAGCTTAACCACAGCAGAATTATGGGTAACTTTTCAGGATTTAGTCGGAAATATGGCTTGTTGCCATTCATCGGAAAGCTCTCGGGGAGAATATCTCTGATGGCACTCTATAAGTGAAAATATTAACGTCAACACACATGGTCGATTGTTTTACAATAATTATTTAAGACATCTGATATTCGTGGTAGTATCTCCTACTCTGTTTAACTTATACATAAATGATCTTGCCTCTGAATTGAATAGCCTCGACATTGGAGTGAGCATCGGATCTAGGAATATTTCTGTATTATTATATGCTGATGATATTGCACTAATAGCAGAAAATGAGCATGATTTACAATTACTTTTTGACGTGATTACCTTATGGTGCAGTAAATGGCGCGTAAATATAAACTCTAGTAAAACGAAGGTTATCCATTTTCGGAAACCACAACGTACTCGGAGCTTATCTGTGTTCAGCTTGTGTGACCAAACTATTGACATAGTTCCCAGTTTGAAATACTTAGGAGTGATCGTTGATGAACATATGTCATTTAAAGCGAATTGTGAGAACCTTGCGAAAGCTGGTGGGCGTGCACTCGGAGCTGTAATTTCTAAAATTCATAATTTGAAAGAAATAAGTATTGAAACATATGAAAAACTCTATAATTCCTGTGTTATTCCAGTAACAGACTATTGCAGTGAAGTTTGGGGATTTGGTCAATTCCACTCAATTAACACAGTTCAACACCGCGCTTTACGCTATTTCTTGGGAGTTGGTCGTTACTCCCCTCTACCCGCACTTAACGGCGATGTTAGATGGACATCCCCTTACTGCCGTCGGTGGTATTCGATGCTGAGATTCTGGAATCGTTTATTGACCATGCACGCTGGCAGAATTACAAAACAAGTATTTTTATGGGACATCTTAAACTGTAAGAAAGATAGTTGGGCTGCCCACTTTAAATTAATCACACAGATACTGAACATGAATAATATATTTGACGATAGACGAATGTGTAATCTCGACGAGTGTCATGAAGCCCTTAAGAGACATTTTCAGAAAACTTGGTCTGCAGATACAAAAAAAATACCTAAATTGAGAACCTATATATTATTTAAACACACATACGAATTAGAAAGATATGTAACTCTTAACATCAGTAAAGCTGAAAGATCGATTATGGCACAATTTCGATGCGGTGTTCTCCCCTTGAATATTGAGACTGGGAGGTATAATAAGGAAGATTCCGACAAGAGATATTGTTCTCTGTGTGATTGTAGCCAAGTTGAAGACGAGACACATTTTCTCCTTAACTGTCGAGCATATAAACACTTGCGATCAAAACTGATGTCATATATCGCGATCGAACATGGACAGACACAATTTAGTGACGTCGGCTTGCTTACTCAGCTAATGAATCGGTATCCTCTTCAAGTAGCTAAATTTCTTTATAGTGCTTATCAAAAAAGACAAGATCTTCTTAGCAAAACCTTTTCTATCCCATGAATGTGCATAACAATTTCTTTATTATTTTTGTTTAAAGTGACTTATAGGCCTTATTGGCCGGGTGTGTTGTTATTTTGTAACTCGACATTGTTATCACCTGTATGTGATGTTTTGTATACACTATACACACATGTCACTATAATAAAATATTCGTTCGTTCGTTCGTTCGTTCATTAAGTGGATAGTATTGTATACAAGTCACTAGAGGAGTGGTCTTGACCTGAACATTTCGAGTATAATTTTGTCTTGGACGCAGGAAACTTTTTATATCCTATGAAAGTAGAAGATGTCAGCTTCATGATCCGCACTACTGTAAACTTTGAAAGTGGTGCGATTGCCATGGAAACGCCGTGTAAACAATGCAGGCACATTACGAGGAAAAATGCATTAGCATAATTATGGTAAAAATAAATTTTTAGTGTGGTCGCTGAAGCTGAATTTGGGGATCAACCCGGAAGAAATCGGATACACATGTTAGCTTATTTTGGTGTCAATCGACGCGGAAAAGACTCAGGAACAACATATATCAAAACTCCGCTTTGGGGAAACTTTGTTATCCAAGATGGCGTCCAACATGGTTGTCTATATTTCATCAATTTTAGAAATAAGTCACCTTACGATATCATGTGGCATATGAGTTACGTAGTTATACCAGTTTGTGTGAAATGAGAGTACGGGAACGAACAGTGACACAGACGGAATGATACAATCGCGGTCATGAAATGGCTGTCAAAATGGCCGCAACTCCAAGCCATACCACGAAGAAAGCAACATATTGATAGCCACCTGGGAGTGAAAATACGTATTGGTAATACACAAGTCTGTTGTTAATTATCTTTAAAGTTACACATATCATTAAAGCAGATAATTCTGAAGGATTTATCGGTCACTGAAACGCAAGTTAAATCTCCAATGATTTAAGTATTTAAAGTTTTGGTTTTCTGCTTAACCAACATACAACTGTCAGGCCAAAAATAACAATTTCGGGCATGCAACACACGAAATAACGTATCGCCCACAGTGCATAATAATTTTATTCGACATGATGATTAATTATTTAATGTAATGCAGAAACTGAAGTGCATACCCTTGCGGTATAAATACTTGTTACATTTCCTGAATTGTCAACACTATCCGTGTTAATACACCATACATACATGTCGAAATGCTTATTATACTGCAAATAAACACTCAAATCTTCAATAGATTGGCATGGTATCTCACCAAATCAAAGAGACGTTCATCGTACAGTTTATGTAAGACCAATGTTCATGCTGCTACCAAACCGGTTTCTTATTAGACAATTTTGTTCATATTACTATATCGCCACTTTATAACTGGTAAATACTACCACGCAATGCACAATATTAGTTTTCAGTATCCATGTGTTTGCAAATATCTTACCAAAACCACCCACGTACTTGTGCCAATGTCAGGTGATATCGTTTAAAGCTGTTAGTTCAGCGTTGAACATTCACGCAATGTTGCTATTTGTGGGTTTGGTTGCTGCTATGTGTAACATTAGTGAGAAGTGGTAAACGCGGTGGTGTGGCTGCATGTATAAACACAGTCTCTGCCACAGATTATGGAAGCAATTTTGGCCAAGTATAGAAGTTATTGAGGATAGTCTATATGGTACTCAGTTGTGTTTTGACAAATTGCGTTCATAGTATACAACCATGCGTTCTTGTGACAAAGGCGAAATATTCGTGTTTCATCACTTGATCGGATGCCCCCTATGTCTACTTTTTTGAAACATGGACAATAGGATCTACACATTTTAGCCAGTAATATATGAATATCTATCATGCTGTTCAACAGAAGTGAATGTTGAAAGGTTTGATGTTGGAGATATCAAAATAAATAACGATGTCACATTTGTATCTATATTTCTGCTTCTATAAAGACCACAGAATCAATGCGTCCCTATTAAATCCCATTTGACTGTTTAATTACACATTTATCACAAGATTCAAGATAAACAGTACAGATAAATCTGCGTTATTTTTCTGTTTCTGGGCGCCCAAAAGCCCAGATTTAACAGTTACACGAGACCCTGCTTTCGCTTGCTCTCTCTCTCTCTCTCTTGAGATAAATTAGAGAGAATTCGTACATCTCTGATCAAAAGATTCGCTTATACTCTGAATTTATTCTGCCTAGCATAATTTGAGATTTGTTCACTCTTATATGACTAGCTATTCAATTTTGCACAAAATGTAAATTTCATTCGATTTTGTCCATTTTGGGACATACATTCTGCAGATATGGTTTACGACTAATCATGGTTTATATATATTTCAATTTATTACGAGTTTGACATTAATTAGAGCACCTGTCGCAGAAATTCAGCACTTTCGGATACCATCAACCATTTTGGACGTCATCTTGGATCCTGAATTTTCCCATGAGCGGATTTTTTTTTACGGATTTTGGATATGTTGGTCCTGGTGTTTTTCCACGCCGAACGATACCAAATCAGCTTGTATACAATTTATTCCGGGTAAAATTTTCCCACGACCAAACTATTAATCAGATTCTAGGGACTGAAACTGATGTTGAAGATATTGTTTTGGTGTTACTGGCCCACGATATCTATGTTCTACCTATTCCAGTAGCAAATGGAGTCAACACTTAGGTTACGCAGATTCAATTTGGGGCGAAAATCCTATTTTTTTCTTCTAGAAATGGGATAATTTTGTAATTTATTATTTATTAGATACTACATCGGTTACAATGCTAATTTTGACATGTTATGATGGCTCCAATTGTGTACTTGAAATATTTGTCAATATACCTATATATACGTACATGGGAAGTAAGACAATTTCCACTAGGATCTTCCAACTCAAGTTCATCGACTTTTGATTATGTAAGTTGTTCATGTGAGATAGAAAGGCCTCCATCCTAACGCTTCACTGTCATATATATTATGTAGCTAGGGGGCATATGGTGGAAACGTTAAATGTACATATAGACTCACACTGGGTCTGTACTGAGTGGTGTGCTGGACCAACGTGTGCCCATGCTCCGCGGGCGGGCTTATCATAAATGTCATTGGCTCATATTTTGGTTTCCATTCCCATATCCAATGCAAATCTATAAACTTATACGCATACACACTGAGTACACTAAGATCGGCATACTCCAGTGGCAGGTATATGGCTTCCTAAAATAATAAATCCCGCGACGTTCACGGAAATAAGGAACGTCTTTCATATATAATTCTATGTTGCGTAACATTTTAATAACCCGTGCAATATAGCCCATGTGGATGTAAGATCTTAACCGCACACTTGTTTCAAGTCGCAACATAATTAACGTCAAAGAAAGTAACAGTTCATTTCCTTTCCATCCCGTAGATCTCTGTTTTCTTCCTGTTAATGCTGAGCCTTGTCCGTTTAATTAATAAACCGGGTCAGTGGTTATGTGTGTGAGACATGAAACGACCTGGATCGACAGGTTATTAGTAAACAGCAGGAGGTTCATTGGCGAAATGAAGAGGGCAGATATGAGACACGTGGAATAAACGTCATATATCGCGGGTCATCTGACATCGAGCTGATGTCAAAACCGTTTTCTAATCAACACATGCATGTAGTAGTAGTAGTAGTAGTAGTAGTAGTAGTAGTAGACTGTAGTAGTAGTCGTAGTAGTAGTAGTAGTAGTAGTAGTAGTAGTAGTAATAATAATAATAATAATAATAATAATAATAATAGTAGTGTAGTAGTAGTCGTAGTAGTAGTAGTAGTAGTAGTAGTAGTAATAATAATAATAATAATAGTAGTAGTAGTAGTAGTAGTAGTAGTCGTAGTAGTAGTAGTAGTAGTAGTAGTAATAATAGTATTAGTAGTAGTAGTAGTAGTAGTAGTAGTAGTAGTATAGTTCATATATATAGGTAGCAATACACAATTTCTATTAATTCTGACCAACCGGGGAGGGGGTACTGTACTTCAAATCTATGTCGAGCCATTATCTATGGCATAGGTTCCATCAAGCATGTTTTATTTTCGACAGAAATTGTAGGTGTAATCAAATGTCTGTAGCTTTTTCGTAAAATTCGTCGCTTAATTTAACCCATTTTTTGACACTGGCAAATCGACCATTTTCAACACAAAAACAGACCATGGCAGAATGAAGTCAGTAATTAAGCTTCTTCCACCTGATAGAGCTACGTTCAAAATCGGGCTATTTTCCTGTAACCAATAACGCAGAGTCGGCCTTCACTGAATACGTAAATCGTGTTACGTATATCCAATTAAAAAAAAGTTATCTTTTCCAGCTTTGTAAAATAATTAAACCTTCAAACCAGTCATGTCAAGTTTAGCACAGGCTATATACGCTGGCTGTTATGCCACCCCAGATAATAATTTTTCTATTTTTCAACTCGATAAATCGTGTACTGCTACCTTAAAGGAAAAATAGTGTTATCCCCCTTTAACGCGCAAAGGTACAGTTAAGCATTTGACATACACCGATCACATTTATATATATACCACATATAGTGTTCCTTCAATGCGAATGGTAAATAAGATCGATTTTGAAGACTGACAAAAGAAAAGAACAAGAGAACAGTATGTGGGTTGGTCTCTAGTATATATATATATATATATATACTGCACCATTCATAAACGAGGCTATTTTATCGTTATAGGTATATATTCTTTGGTGGTCTTGGATAGTCGTAAATGCAAATAAAAAACGGTTTATGACACACTATGATAAACTTACTTTCCCTGAAGCATGCCCCCCTGTGGCATACAGCAGTTTTTGCACTAGATGGCCTAACGTCAATCATGAGCAACCAATCGGCACGCGCCCACAATTAGTAATTCGAATGCTAATTAATGATAACCTGCGTGTTGTGTATTCATAACATAAACAAACCAAACCAGGTGAATCGCCCTGATATACCGATACAATGGAGGGATAAAGACCGGGGAACCGAGCCAACTTTCTTACAGTTCAAAACGCCGATCCCCATTTCATCTCCACATTCGATAATTTAAAGATGCACGGTCCGATTTAAAGTCAAACCTTCATAAGGTAATTTCAGCTTACCAGACTAGATACTTGCATTCACCATCGTGTGTATGGCACGCGCAGGCACTGCGAAATTAATTACAACATTTAACTGTTCTGAGTAGTCTACGTCTTTTCTCCTCGAGTGAGATGCGGATGATTATTTTTACGAGGCGCTATCCGAGTGAAAAGAATCCTCGCATCCCACGAGGGGAGAATACCCCATACACAACTCCGAAAAGTTGACTGTTGTGTTTATTATATTTTCAAAACCAGTTTGTTACGACCCAGACCACAATGAAACGGTTAGACCTAATTAATACGTTCTTTTAGAGCTCTACAACATCGGCAGCAATTTCTGTTAAAATAATGCGCAATGATTTCGAATGACGCAAAAATTGACGTATTAGTATTAACTGAAAACGAGTACAAATGGTCATAATTGAGAGAGAGAGAGAGAGAGAGAGAGAGAGAGAGAGAGAGTGAGAGAGAGAGATGTTAATATTTGAGATACTTTGTATAATAGTTTATATATATATCCCCTGTTCTCGTGAAAATAAGCACAATATGGATTATTTCATATTGAAATTGTCCCGTATATAGGACTGTTTTAATAACCACGATTTAGGACCATATATATAGCGTATTTGAGTTTTCATATACATTTAATGCCAACATGAGCTTATTTCGGAAATTACGTATTAATTGTATAAAAAAAAAATGTGGTTTATATAGACCGGTCATATCACGACGGTCGGTGTCAGTGTTATTAGTGGAAGCCAAACATCTCATAATTATGGTTAAGGCTTTCTATACTAAATACTCATTGACGATTAGTTCCGTTTTTGACCTTATTATCTGCCGTTTTTTACCTTTTTATCTGAACATTTCCCACCAATTAATAATTTTTTCATAGAAATCCTTTTATTATCAGTTTGTCGTCCAGTGTCGTCTTCTATTTCTACTGACAACCCCATACCATTCCAATGTATACTTTTATAACCGATTGGGAATATCCGTTTAGTATAGAAAGGGTTAATTTACTTGAAAATAACTCTAACGCTCGTATAAAGAACCAACCACCGGTATCGACGATTGGCACAGAACTGCGGTCCGAATTGACACCATTAAACCACATACAAGCATGTGGGAATTTCTCCTCCACACATAGATGCAAAACAGGTCCCAAAACAACCTGATTTGTATCTATTGATGGGTGGAGGTGAACTTCCCAGGTGCCTGTGTATAATATAACCATTTGTACGTTTTCTATACCAGAAAATAATGAAATCGTGCCAATAAGTCTATTATTAGAATTAAGGTTCTGATTGTTGATATCGACTTTAAAAAATGGGAAGTTTAACACAATTTGAATTTTTATCAGGCTAGCAAAAATAAATAAATACAATTTCACTACATAAAGAGCGTCCATGATTGTATTTCCCAAAAGCAGTATATAATAAAGAGCGTTTTTAATTAATATGCTTGTTCGTGCCCATTTTCAACACAACATAGATGGATGCTTTTGTGGACTTTCGCGAGTCCTGTGTCAGACAAATGATGGTGATTGCAAGTATTGTTTTGTTTTCTTTCTTTTTTCTTTTGTTCTGAAACGGTACAAAGTTCCGGGAAATTACTGCCTGTGTATAAATTATATTACGACCATATGTTCTATGTGGCAATATATGGAAACAGTTACATATTCATACCGACATAGGACCGTAAAGACACTGATAACTGTTTCTTAACTTTCGGGACTATATGTGCAGGAAGCAAATTGCCGGAACTTTGTACCGTTTGAGAAGGGACATTTTCCAACAGTGCAGTTCGGTATCAAATCGAACGGGTGTCACATCCTTGCCGACCGAACTTTTGAATGAAACTAAAACAGCAGAGATATAATTGCATTTCATAATATGGACAATAGGACATACGACCAAAATAATTCCGTCAGATTTTCCAGACGTTTGATAAGCAGACACGCTGTTCTGTCTGCGAGATTCCTCACGGGGCACGCGCGACATTTCTCACAGGGCATGCGCGAACTTTGTCGCCATACACTGTCGTCACCCACAACAGACACCTCAATCACTTTCTCTCATTAATGTGGAAATAGCAATATTTCTCTCGTCTGTTACAAACAACTACAATTCGTCAGAGAACGGGTCGCCGCAGGAGGAATCCCGCTATAATAAGTATAGTTCTGTCTTTAGACACCTTCGTTGGGTCTAGGTTATAGATGTTCTGAGCCCGCGGTCATTGAATTCGTGGATTGGTAATTGCCTTCATGAGAACGCGGGTCGTGTATTTCTTCAGACCAAACTGATGGAATGCCGATTACCCGAGGTGATGTTGTGGATACGATTGTTTCCATCGGTCGGGACTCGGAAGTATCTTCTCCCACACTTCCTCTTCGTATACAAATTTTGATTTTACTTACATTTACCCATCTTACCCATCCTCATATATTTGTCGCTCTTTGATATATATCATTGTATAAGGGAATCGGAATCTAGATATAGGGCACATGCAGCATGGTATATTAAAGATTCTTATTCCGAGTGGACCCCAAATTAGAAATAAATTGCAAGCACATGCAGCAAGCTAGCCTCGAGAATAACCAGATTCAGCCACACGTACGAGTAACTTGTACCGTGTGCTACTATATATACATCAATGGTATTGTATAACTTACTGGGGTACTATTGCAATATTTAGAAGTGTCTTATGGAGCAAGTAGTTGGTTAAGCGCAATATAAAAACCGCCGCGCGTTATTACTATGGATATACACTTGGTGGGAAAGGTCATGTGATTCACGGCGCCAAAGCTATATGTTTTGAGATATCGGCTGGAGTAGTATAGCAGCCCCTTTAATCAATAACTCGGTGGTCGAGACACGCTTTCCGTATTGTGATCGCCGCCGACATACTTTGCCACAAGTTTCGTAATGGTGAACGTTTATATGCGAAATGGTCACGTGGGTAACACGACTTCCGTTTGCAATGACGACATGCACACGTTACAAGTTACATGTACGTGTGGCTGAACCTGGCTATTATTTAAATTAATACGACGAAATACATATATAAGACAGTCTTTATATAAGGACAGTCTTTATTAATATATACTAGTGTTAGTGCTTTCGTTGCACAATAGTTATGTTTTTTTTATATCATTTTAATAGGTTGTGTTTAACCACTATGTATAACCATGCACTGAGAGCCACGTATACTGCTATACATGCACTCAGAGTCATGCTGTCATACATGCATTCAGAGTCATACTACCATACCGATGTGACTAAACACCGACCGGACCAGCCCGGTGTCTTTGTGGCATTTTAGTGTCCAGAACAATGCGGAGGTTGTCATAGAAACATACCCACGGGCATGTGTCGCGGCAACACAGAAGTGCCGCCATTAACCATAACTTGCCAGAATTTCAATTTTGACTATAAACACTACCAGGACCAGCCCGGACTGCCCATGTGGTATCTAGGGGTGATTTTAGTGGCCATAGCTGTGTCATGTCACATGGACTTTCTTACTATTATACATGTTAGGTCTGACGTTTACTGAGACTGGTCTGTACTACTTGAGTCTACTTCTCTTCCACTTCACTTTATGTGCTGTTGCACTCTTTCATACTCGGAGGAGATTGGCTACTGTAAGCAGACAACGCTTGACCCCATATCCTATTCTTCCCTGTTCTCACCTATACATAATATTTTCTTCATTTTTATGTGAAATTTATCAATTAACTAGTCAAATAGGGAAGAATTAAATGTTGTTTAAACCAGACTGATCTCTAATCTTTCGCGCGACTGACAAACTAAAAACTTCCATGGGCGGATTGCCTCTTTTAAATTATAAACATGCATCCGACCATCAGTGTCCACATGATTGGGTTTATAGGTTTGATCTTATTATATCATATTTGCACATTTCTTTCAATTAACCATTTATTCGACAGTTTAACTGTTGTTATCCTCGGTTCATTTTGAGACCATAAATCATCCTTGTAGAAGCTTAACAGAGATCAGATTATTTTATCGAGAAACCATCAACACCGAGATAAGTTATACGATTGACACTTGAGGCAGATATATTAGAATAGAGGTTACACTGAGATAATTTATTATCATCGGGTTATCGTGTTCAGATAAATCCCGCATCAAAGATAACCCAAGATAACATGAGCTCGTGGCAAATATATCCGATATCAATTATCTATATATAACGTCTGCACATACTGCTGACCATTGCAGACCAAGCCTTGCCTATGCTCTTCGCCATGGATGCAGATACTGAACTCAATAGCGTTTCCTTCATAACATTAGATACATATGCATGAAACAATACGATTGTGTAAATAAATTAATTTGAAAATGGAACTTGTTTTGCTATATATGGTCAGCATTGTTATTAGCAAAATAACTGACATCATTTATTATATTGATGGGTTGTGACTTGAAAGGTATGTTCGTGTTGTGGTGTAGTTCAATTTAATAGAAAGACAAAAAAAAGAAGGAAAAACGTATTGTTATAACATGTATCTGGTAACTTGGGACATACATCTTTAACCACCCACTAACATTCCACCCATCCATGCACCGATACTGATGTTATGACTATATATAGTCAAAACAGTGCCGTCCGTTTCCGTTTGAGTTATTCTTGAACTATAACAATCAATCAATTTATTATACTTTTACACCAAGCATGGTCAAGTGCGTACATACATAATAAAGAAACATAATTTATAACAATGTAGTGAAAGGACATGTATTCATACGGTCATTTGTGGTCTTGCCACAATATGTCGCACATAATATTGTAGTTATATGTATTTGCATCGAGTTTGGTTTTATTCATCTTATTGGGAATTTGCATTCGTCTGGTCGCGTATTCTGTCTAGCAGTTGGTCACTAGGTTGCCATTTTCCCTTTTTGGCAAGTCCGTGGTAGACAAAATGGGCAATTGCTTTTAGTACGTTCGGCATCTGACTCTTGGATGTCTTTCGGTAGTTGTTTAAAGAGAGATTGACGTTCGTTTGATAGTAATGAGCAATTTATGATGAGGTGGAATTCGTCGTCTAACTCGTTGCAATTTTCGCAAATACGATATTGTTCGTCGATGTTGAGATACCGGCCTCGTTCGATTCCGAGGGAATGACCGCTGATCCGCAATCTCGTGAGTGATTCCCCGTGTTTCGTTATTCTGCATGTATTCATGTAGTTCTCCAATTTGATTGTAGCTTTGAATTTTCTATATGTTCGGAGTTTATTTCGCGGCGTTGTGCATTGGTTGTTACTATTACGGGGTAGTTTCCTACGTACGTTATCGTTCCATATTAATTTCAGGGCTGCATTTTCAAAATATTTGTCTACAACACACCGGCGTTGTATCTGTAAATATTGAGAACTATACCCCAGAGATAGAGTTTTTGTCTACAGCACACCGGCGTTGTATCTGTAAATATTGAGAACTATATCCCGCAGATAGAGTTTTTGTTTCCCACTGTGCCGCGATAATAGGGAAAATGAACTAATATTAAGGGATTCGTTTCAATTAAAGATGCATAATCTGGTTTAACGACCTAAATTAATGTTTCGTCGTCTTAGGGTGTATACACATGCATGTTTGATTTGAGTCGAGGAACACACCTCTCAAAGCTCAGAGTTATCAGATTTCAATTTAAAAAATCTTTTAATTTTATTCACCTCGAATGTTTTGCCAGCCTAGCAATGTATTCCATTGACTTTTTCTAGAAATTTCGTTGTTGTTGTTGTAACTGGGGAGGGGCGGGCGGGGAATGTGCATCTCTAAACCCACACCATTTAAGGCTCTTGTGTTTCTCATGGCTATAGAACACCCACATGCATTTTCGAGACACCAGAAACGTATTTGGCGATATTTGATAAATGAATAGTTTATTATAGTGACGTGAATATATATCATACAACAAGGCCTATATTTACTTGATATATAAATCTTCTTTGACCCATTTGCTAATAAACTCTTATACTCCATCCGCCTCCGTTGGACTACTACATACATGCTGATGCTTTCATGATGACGAATCAATCGCATGATTCGATTAGCTCCTAATAATCGATCGCCGATGCAACCGATCTGGACCCATTTTGGTTACAATATGAAAAAGGTGTCAATTTACTATTAACACCAGGTCGATAATACTGTTACGGTAGCTGGTTGCAATATGTTATGTGTTATCAGTTGTAGCTACAGTAATGCCCTAAGTAATCGACTCCTTAAACACAGCAGAATCATGGGTAACTTTTCAGTATTTAGTCGGAAATATGGCTTGTTGTCATTCATCGGAAAGTTCTCGGTGAGAGCTTTCCAATGAATGGCAACAAGCCATATTTCCGACTAAATCCTGAAAAGTTACCCACAATTCTGCTGTGTTTAAGGAGTCGATACTTTGGGCATTACTGTACTTGGGCATGTGCTATGCGCCAGTTCTCCACGGCTCGATTACAGAACATAGAACTAAAATAATATAACATTTACAGAAACAATCTGTTCGTAAATGTACACAATGGAAATATGTTTTTAGTCCGAAATATTAAAATAGAAAGTTACCAACACGGCGACTAGTCATGCATGCCTATATATCATCGTTGGAATATTATTTAAACTGGTACCATACCATCTTAGAACTGGCCACCGTTTGGTTGCAGGACTGACATTTTATTTCTATCATTTTCATTTATTTTGTCCATTTATTAGATATCCGTGAAGGCTACTTGTTACCGTGAAATTATTTCCTAACATGTAAATAGCCATGGAAGTTGTTCTACTCAATCGGGACGTTATGCTTATTGTGCGTTTTGTTCTATAGTAAATGAGTGGATCTAGGAAGTCGCAATCATGGATCCTAATTTTCTCATGGTCCTCGGAAGTTGTCTTCAATTTTTCTCCACACACAATTCTGTTCATTCCGACACACGTTTTGCCAGACAACGGACAACGTAAACTCTTTGAAACTACTTCCCACAACCACCTAATTATATAACACCCTTTACAGTATCGAATATACGTTATCTTCGAACCAGAATGCTTCACGTTTTGTTTCCTTCGTCAAGTACGTTTTGCCATCAAACCACTCACATGTTGAGACTTCATCTCCTTGGTTGCATGAATTGTGTCTGAATTACGGGATCCATGGCATTGTACCCTAATCACAGTGACATTCGTCCAAAGATTGTAACAGCTTGTGAGTTCATAGTTGCTTCGTTCGCAGATTCTACCTGACAAACTATAACCTTGTTACTGTCTGGTGGTTCGTTGGGCACGTCGTTCAATTTGAGTGATGCATCCTATGTAGAATGTCCCCTTCGAGTTGTGGAGACAGACATTGTTGTAATCGGACTGCTTGGAAATACGGACTTCCAGGAATTGAAACAGATTCTGAGTTTATAATGGGTTTATTCGTAGATTCCAACTTGCAAGCTTTGTTCTCATTATTATCTGGTTGTTTATTGCCACTCTTCGTTGTTCCAGGCGCAAATAACGTTGGTAAGACAACATGTTCATGATCGTCAGTCGGCTTGCAATTTGATACCACTTGGCTAACTACTATATACGCACAGCCTCATGCACGAAGTCTTCACGAGCAAAAACAGGGCTTAATGGATCAAAACATAAGTGACTCTATATCAAACATAGACAAGAATTATTTAATCTGGATGGCGCGTTCTTTGAGTAGAAAAAATGGCAGACATATACACAAATCAATTACTAAAACCCAGAATAATGGAATGTCAAGTGGTGTTGTACCATCTCATGCCTTTACTGTTTGACTCGGGTTTAACGGCAAGAACAAACACCCTGGAGCGGTATACTACACAGTGGTCAAACATTTATCAAAGAATTTATAAACAATCCACATAGAGACTCCATGTACCAACAGGTTCGCACGATTTCAGAAACCATGACACGAGTATTAGCTTTATTTGAGGAATCTCAACTTTATTCTGGTGGTCTCGCATCTTCACGCGAGAGCCCTCGAGATAAGGCGGGCGCATTCGTTTACTCTCGTGGCTTGCACCGTAAAACATTGCTCGTTTGCTGATAATCTTATCAACTCTACGGGGTTATTTGTCATCAGAAGAAAGATGCGAGCTTTAGAGATACGCATTTACTCTGAGATTTACCAATTATAATGCACCCGATCGTTTTGAAGTGAGATTATGTCTGATATACTGCACCCAAAGAGCGCGTGACCTAATTATGAAAGGCTTTAGATTCAGTCGAAATAACTGCAGTGGTATCTTTGGAGTACGCCCGACCTACAAAGTCGAGTAATATACAAACATATGCATGTTTGCATACTCCAAATCCCGAACTAGTATTTAATAGTTAATATTTTCATACTTGAAACAACAATAGTTGAATATTTGAAACAAAATATTGAAAATGTGCTGAGTTTTTAGTTTTTTTTAGACTAGGTATAATAAAAATGTACAAAATAAAAAGGTTACAATAAAATAACCAGGAACACCAAAGTGGGTTAACGATGAAATTTGGCATATAGTTTAGTCAACGAAAATTTGAAGGGGCATATGAAATTTTAAGCTGGACTCACTCGCACCACCTCCAGTTAGATCATACATAAATACTACTTGTTAACTTTAGATATTATACATTTGGTTTAATGCAGGTCAGGGAAGGTTTCAGTTTGAATAACTAAGTAGTGCACCCCCTATCTCGCGGAACGTATATAGACCTTCCAGGTACCTCCTTGAGTTTACATTGACTTACATTGATTTAGTACTCAATAGCACAACAAAGTATAAAATTAGAGTGTTGACATGAACATACACACAAGGAAAGCAATATAGATATGTGACGCAATGGCGGTTAAGTTAGTATACTGCGGCATCATTTCTAAATCGTTAGTCTAAGTAAACCACCAACGTCACCGTCGTCATCGTCATCATCATCATCATCATCATCATTATCATCATCATCATCATCATCATCAGCAATCATCAGTAGCATCGTCAACATCATCAACATCATGTTAGTCGTCGTCGTGGTAGTCGTCGCGATCCTGGTAGTTCCATCCCGCCAGATGTTCTCTAATCTCCACATAATAACTCATATAAACAAATCTTCTCAGTCAAAACTACCGAGCTAATCTGATCTTAGGCTGGTTTATGTCCCCAAATATTTATACTACACCGGCTGACTGACTGCATATCTGGACCAGCTGTTACTCGATCAGGTTTATGTACTCTATCTAGCACGATTGTTCTTGTTGCCTCATAGAATCGAAGAAATGGTAAGGTTACTACGAATCGGGCGGCTGGTTCGATTGGGGCAAGCACCAGTCTAATGCGTGAAATTAGGAAACACCTGTCTAAGTTTCTAGTTCATGGATGTAAAAGTTCGTTGTAATAAAAAAAAATGTCTCAAAGTTTATATAATTGCTTAGTGAATTAACATTACTATCTAACTGTCGTCTGTCATTGTTTCTGGCTGTCGTCTGTAATTGTTTCTGGGAGCCTCTTGTCTGTTTATTTATGCGCACGCAATGCCTCTTGTTGAATAGACTGGTTCCTGTCCAAAACTACAAATATCTGAAAACGTAGTAAAATTACCCCTCCAGCCATAGAATGTTACACCCACGGCTCATCTTGGTTTGGTTTATTGGAGTTTAATGTCGTTTCAGCTCATACTGGATATATACTGGATGGACTCTCCCATAAAGTTAAATCTGTATACATTGGGACTGTCTATTATTCATTTGGAGGGGTGTTCACAGAACAGTTAATAAAAGTAGACAACAGACAAAAAACACCCCAGATAACACACGAGCACAATAATACATATTAATTGGAGGGAAATATTCAGATAATAAGTTCAACGGTCGTATGTTATTGTCTGAACAGTTCCTGTAAATGCAATACTCGTCATAAGTATTTAGTATAGATAGATTTAATGACAACTAAATGTGGAAAAATTCCAAAGGAATTGCTGTTCCCAACGGTTTTGACATTAGCTCTTTGGGGGTAAACATTTTGTGTGTGTATCGGCAAAGTGATATTTAACCACCAGCATGTATAGCTTTATTATCGAAAAGACTGCATAGTGGACATGATCAACGTGGAATACGGCATGCAGCCAATGACATATACTAATTGCGGTTCAATGAAATGTTATACCTTTATTTCCTCCGTAGTACTTTCAAGTCGCTCGTGAAAATTTGATATTTCTTTCCCGACGCTCATGAGATATTTCGGTATTCCGGCAAAAGCTGTAGGTATTCTCTACATGCAGTTCCCCTTTACAAAAAAATTCTCAACGTGACTCAGACAGATTGACACTATCTGGATATCTTTGTTATCTTATAATCGTGTATTTCTGAGTTTGTGGCTCTTCATTTTCCATTTATTTCTGTGGCATTTGATAAAATGCACATTTAAATTAATTATGTTCACATGCAGAATAACATTGATACTAGTTCATGCCTATAGCGGTCGGCATCTTTGTGATGTACCAACGGGACTCTTTAAATAGGCGATAACCGAAATGCTATAAGGCGGTTATACCAGAGATAATATATAATAATATCTCTGGTTATACTCTATGCTTGGCCGATAAGAAGTTTGTATAACAAAAGTCTTGTGCTATATCACAGGCCTCTGGTGGGGATATTAAATTACCATCAATATAGACTATACCAGTGACTGGAATTTTAATATTCTTGCCCAATAGCATGCATGTTATATTATACAGGGAACATTATGGATGTTTGGATAACACAATAACATCTCTTCTGGGGAGAAATCACTGTGATTTGGTTCTCTACCGAATCTCGTGAGCATTTTTAGCGACGATTCCGATTCTCTATCGATCAATCGCGGCATAAAGCGTAAACATCAACATTATTAGAACAGTGTTTCGTGGGTTTCATAGAGCTACCGTGAAATTATAGTCACTGGCCATCAGTGTGTGTAAAAAAAGATCTCGAAATACACAGATATTGACTTTCTATTTTCCGATTCCGATTCTCTGCTGAGGACTCCGATTCTCTACCGAGCGCTCGGTTCTCTGCGAAAAACTCGATTCTCTTCCTTAGATAAATTAGTTTATGCCGTTCGAAAACTTTGCTCGGTAGAGAATGTAAATAAAGCTCGGTAGAGAACCAAATCGCCAGGAGTAGTCCCCCCACAGTGGAAATAACAATTCTACGTCCCACTTTACTGAAGTGAGTAATGACTCAATACTCATCAATTAACCTTTCCACAGCCGCCAATCAAATAAATATTACCATATAATTTCTACCAATCAGCAACTGAGCGGATCGCTTGCTGCAATGAGAATTCTTAGTTGACCCTAATTATGATATCCGCGCATAAAATCCAAATTCATACACGCTCTTCTCAAATGATACGAGGAATCAAATCGTGCGTGTTAAAAACGTCACATTTGGTGCCTTGATATATTTGCAAATATATGTATGTCTGTATGTGTTCTATATATAACGTCACGGGGTACAATCGAGATGACACCAATGCGTTCTAACAGTGGTAACTTTTTACGAGGAAGATAATGCATTATGTGCATGTCAAAATATTAGAATAGCTCATGTTAATATTATAACACAATTGAGTCTGCCCCATTCAATATAGTTTCCACAAAAAGTTACAAGATATATGGAAATGTATAGAAGGCCGGTTCAACAATAGTGGTTACAGTGTGCCATCAAATATAATTTCTTCTGAGATAAAAGAAAACGGAGTCAGTGGCACATGACTTTTCAGGATCCTCCAATACTGACATCTGACAAGGTTATATCTGCACAATATACAGAGGATATCTTTCATGTTTTAGAACAGACTCACCGCCTAACATAAACAACTCAAAATCTCGCTCTGTGTCGGGCACATGTAGCTGATATAGTTGCATAGCAACATTTCTTTTAAACTGAGAATAATTAGCCAGTATATAGCACACTGATGAGCACCTGGTCATTTCTTCAAAAGATCTGTATCTTCTTGGAGATATGACAACCAGGTGTCCTCAAAAGCTTAGTCAAACCCACTAGATTGATAGATAGATAGATCTTTATTTGCACAATAATACAATACAATTGATTGATACATCTCTATGTAAAACCCAATTGTCGTCTTTTATTTTTGCGAACTAATGTGTTTATGGTGTTCATGTTATAACGTCTGAAGTATACGCAGTTGTAAATAAATAAATAGTTCTTTATTGGTGGGACGGATTAATCGCGATAAACAAAATGACAATCGCTCCGATCCGACAAGGTCAGCTACTACTTATATTCCGTGTGTAAGAATCATGTTTTTTGATGCTATTTGGATATATAATTTATGAGAATATGTGTAACGCTTTGAACAAGAGTATCCTCTATTTCCACCATATATCCACCATATATGCAGAGGGTTTCACATCATTTTAACCTGGGCAACGCCGGGTAACCCTGCTAGTATAGCATAATATATATGCGGCGATGCAAAACTAATTAAACCTTTTTTGCAGACGCCTTGTCTCATATTGCAAATGTAAGCTCCTCCCACTAATTAATATGTGTGGAAAGCTCATTTCATCAAATGCTACCATAGCACCGCATGTTAAAGATGCCCTATCCAATTTTACTTCATCAAATTATATACAATTGATACGTGCTCAATATATAAGACAAATAACAGAATCTTACCCACGAGCCCATTAATATTAGCTTTTTATGGTCAGATTTCGACTTTCAAAAGATGATGATTCAACACGTTTGTATTTTAAGTTAGGTGAGAAAAAATTCCAATGATCAACTACGAGAAATGGCGCCATGCTTTCGTTTCCCAATGGGAAATTCCCACAGTAATAAAGAGCCCTCTGAATTATGATCAAGCCTTGAAATAGTGTGTCTGTCATTTGCAGAATGAGGTCCCCAGGGGGTGAATTTAGTGATGCTACCCCGCATAGCGGGCTAGCATCACCAAATTCACCCTCTGGGGACCTCATTCTGCTTACACCTCAGCAGAATGAGGTTCCCAGAGGGTGAATTTGGTGATGCCAGCCCGCTATATGCGGGGTAGCATCACTAAATTCACCCTTTGGGGACCTCATTCTGCAAATGACAGACACACTATTTCAAGGCTTGATTATGATATTTTGTACTTGTTTTTAACGTTATGCTGATTGATGCCTCTGTGGATATTCGCGAGGCTCGTTTCATTTGAATGGTGGCCATTGCATGTATTTTTTCATATGTCTTTTGATTAGTTATAGCTGAATATTGACTATGATAATGTTGACTAATTTGGTGACTAATGGACGGGGCATCTCCCAGTCGGCAATGGCTGTCCCGTCACCTCAAATCGGAATATTGACATTTTCAAAACATATTTCATACTTCATTAAATATTTTTCTTCTAAGAAGAATATAATTCAGATTGCAAAGTAATATGCATGTTCAATATATACATGCTGTGTCTAAAGAACCCAATTATGAATACAATTATTTCGTCGAGGATGTGGATTGAACATATATATAATTTCTGTCAGCGGGTATGTCGCCTTGAAACAATGTGCAAGGATGTGTCTTGCGAATAGCTTATTGACATGGATCAGTGGACATGTACATGTATCGCTGACACCTGTTTCAAGAGAGTGACCTGCAATACATTTGCCAACAGAACGACTCTGTGTGGGAAACGATATAACGGTAATTTTCGAAACCAAGTACGAATATTTTATTTGTCCGGAATATAACTTCTGATCCAGTATTTGGGGTTCGCCGTTGCAAGTTTTTTTTCTATTCTCCTTTTGTCTGGTATTGATCATAAGTCAAGTGCCAAATTGCAAGTGGCGAGCTTAAGTAATCACCGTGCATATTCTGTTGTCGAGAGTTTGGATTTAACATAGTCTTTCTACATAACCCACCATATCTATAGGGTTTTCCTCGATTCCTGCACATATTTGAATTAAGCGTCTCTCAACGTGTATGCGAAGTGTGTTGATCCGTTGACACGTGCACGTGATCTGCAATATCTTTGCCAACAATGTTCTTTGGTTGAGAGCATAAGTCAGCCATAGCCTGTATACATCGTCCAGCACCTAGCACTTTGAAGAGTGGGTATAGGTATATATACGTAGTTTAACCCTTTCATGACGGGAGTTGCGCTGGTGCAGCATTAACGATCATGTGCCGGTGCATTTTCTTAGATATATATGCGAGTCTCCCATACAGGGAGCATCGCATATATAAGAGAATGCACTGGCTTACAATGCCAAAATAAATATTGTTAGGCCAATGTATTCTCTGTACATATATATATACATATATATATATATATATATATATATATATATATATATATATATATATATATGCGAAGCTACCTATATGGGAGACTCGCATATAAAAGAGAATGCATTGGCACACGGTTTTCGCAAAATTTCAGGAAGCTCCAGTCATCGCAGGATTAAAATATAAATGTTATATGTTGTCTATTAGCATGGGTCTATTAGCACGGGTACATGGATCTCTGACAGGTGTCACGAAGGGCTCTGTAATACATGCGGACGCATGAACGGCTCCGCCCAGGGTAGTTTCTGAAGAAATAAAAGTTATTCCGCCGCCATCTAAAATTGTTACGCCTGGTCGGAAAATAACACCAACGGTTGATGTTATCCATATCGGTTGCGCATTTATTTCTGCGTGCATCCTGGCAGATCGCAGCTTCTGATATCTGGATCACCAGCACCATGGCAACAATCGCTATTGCCAACCGTAGAGAATGCTTCGTACACATCATAGACTTTCCACCTATAACGGAGATAATATGTTGGGATGCACTATATACAATTTATATTCAAATATAACGTCGAAATTCCACATGCACGTGATCGAAATAAAATTCATATAGAAAACATACCCTCCCTCTGTATATATAGAACCAATGACTTGTGACACCATAACGCCGGAATGTTATCGGGAATTTAAAATAATTACAAAATAAGAGTAATAGAAATAATAGTCAACAAGGATCAAGGTGACCCACGACTCCGAATTGTGGTTTTATCGCCGCGTCAGGCGCTATTCCATATCACGACGTTGTCAGTTTTGCGGGGGGGGGGGGATGATCGCACAGAGGGTTAACTTCACTGGGAAATCACTCTATAGTACGTAAAAATCACGGATTCCAGGAAAGCAACTGACAAACATGCCCAGCTTCACGAATTAGGATATGTTCCCTGTGCGTGCACATTGATCGCAAATCCGCGCTTATCCAAATTAGAATAAGTTCACCAGCGCCGAATGGCTTGTTGGCCAAATGTGCCACACACTGCGTCACTGGCAACCCCAAAAGTTATTTTAGAAAGACTCAAGAGCCCTGTGTACATTATAAAAAATTAATTCGGATCCTGAATTCACGAACATGTATATATATATACAAATCTGGATTGGATATTAAGGCGACATTTTTACGAAATAACGTTAAATTATAATTAGGAGGTCATATTCACGGAATAAGGGTCATCTTATTACACATGCGCATCAATACTTCCGCCTAGTGTGGACGAAAAATTTCTAAAAAATCTGATTTCGTCGCCTTTAGGGGAAGAAAATTAGGTAGACAGTAAAATGTCCACTTAAGTGCATTTAATCCGTTGAACAAAAGGTAATACTCAATCGAGTATCGGGACATCTAATTTTGGGCCATTTCGATAAGATATGATAATTTGTTCCCGCACCAGCTGCCCGCACAGTTTATTCATTCCCGACGATTGAACGGAATCATGACATTTCAAGTATTATTTCACAGTATAAATAAACTTTGTTTGGTGTTTGTAAGCCTGCATGGTGTATGTTATGAGCTTGGTTTCTTTTCTATCAAGTTTTTAAGTTCATGGAACGTTTGCTTGTATAGAACAACTATAGTTGAAACAGGCTTCCTTCTGGGCTAATTTGCAATGATGTTGGTGGGTCCTGCTCAATTGCTGCTGTTAAGAAATAGTATCCTTATTGTTTCTAAAGTCGTCGTTAATCACAAACTAGGTCACATAAACTTGTCCAGCTGTTAAAAATTTGGGCGTGGGGTAAAAATAGGACATTTTTCGTTGCTAAATTCCCTATGTAAACATGACCACAACAGCCACGTGGCCATCCTTGTGGATTCTTCTTGTGCCACCACTAGTCCATCCAGAAATCACAAACCAAGTCACATACACCTGTCCAGCTGTTAAAAATTTGGGCGTAAGTCGTTCGTGGGGTAAAAATAGGATATTTTCCGTTGCTAAATTCCTCATTTATTCATAACCACAACAGCCAGGGGGCTATCCTTGTGGATTCTTCTTGTGCCATCTAGAAATCACAAACAAGTTCACACACGCCTGTCCAGCTGCGAAATCGCCTGCGTATGCATAACCATAGCAGCCAGGGGCTATCCTTGTGGATTATTCTTGTGCCACCACTAGTCCATCTAGAAATCACAAACTGGTTCACATGCGCCTGTCCAGCTGTTTAAAAATTGGGCGCGTCGTGCGTGGGGTCAAAATAATGAGAAAAGGGTCATTTTTCGTTGCTAAATCGCCTGCGTAGGCATAACTGTAGCAGCCACGAGGCTAAAATCACAAACTAGGTCACATAAACTTGTCCAGCTGTTCAAAAATTGGGCGTAAATCGTGCGTGGGTTAAAAATATGACATTTTTCGTTGCTTAATCCAGTCTGTTCTCATGAAAACCAACACATTATTTGCTTACAAGGAACAATATTTTAGGTAGATAATCTGCTGTGGCTCGCGCCATAACACGAAATGACTACTATGACTCCATTATCTGCTTATTTCAGAATCAAATAATCACTTCATGTACCTAATTAGAATTATAGGTCGATTATGTGCTTATTTCTGAGAGCATTTGTTGTTAAATCGCCTGCTTTGGCATAACCATAGCAGCAACGGTGCTATCATTGTGGACTCCTCTTGTGCCACAACTATTTCATTTAAAATCACAAACTTGTTTACATACGCTTGTCCAGCTGTTCAAAAAATGGGCGTAAGTCGTGCGTGTGTTCAAAATAATGAAAAAAATGTCATTTTTCGTTGCTAAATCGCCCGCGTAGGCATAACCATAGCAGCCAGGGGGCACCATTGTGGATTCTTATTGTCACTAGTCCATCTAGAAATCACAAACTGGTTTACATAAGTCAGTCCAGCTGTTCAAAAATTGGGCGTAAGTCGTGCGTGGGGTCAACTTATATTCTCTAACATTTTTATCCCATTTTTATCATTTTTTCTTACATTCTTTAACAATTTTATAATTTTTCATAATTTTTTCTTATTCTTTTCTTTATATTTATCATTTTTATCATTATTTCTTAAATTCCTTAACAATTTTTTATCATTTTGTTCTTACATTTTTTAACAATTATCAAAATATTTATATAATTTATTTATTTAGGCCAATGCATTTTCGTATATATGCAAGGCGACATATGGTCGATTCAAATATATTGGAGAATGCATTGACACAAGGTTTTCGCAAAAATTCAGGAAGCTCCCGCCAAGGTTTTCAACAATCATCATAACCATTATCAACATTTTCCGCAATAAACATGTTTTCTACACAAAGTGGCGTTACCTCGATAACTATAAATAAAATAACTGTTATTTTTCTCAACATGCAGCATCGCTTTGGCCTACCCGCATCAGCAATTCAGCAGCACCAACCAGCATCATAGCAAATTAGCAAGACTATACATAATGTATGCGCCACCCCAGGTGGCGCATACAATGTCAACACGTCTGGATGCGGCTACACTGTAACACTACTGATATATTTATTAAACATTTCTTAAAGAATTTGAATTAAAGGGGGACTGTACACCAAATCCGATCATTTATGAGACCGTGTCCTTTGATACTCAACAGAATATATGCAACAAACGAATGAATTTTAGCCATGGAGTTTATATATGACTCGAGTCGCTAACTCATTTTCATTATAATAACCAGTTGCATCGTGCATAGAGCACATGAGTGTATTTTGCACTAATCCATGGATTCAAATTAATTAATTTGTTGCATATATTCTGTTGAGTATAATAGGAGATGGGGGTCCCATAAATGGACGGATTCAGTGTACAGTACCCCATTAACACATGCACTTGTCGTGCAAATAACGGTACCTTACATATTTATCAGAATTATCCAGATACATTATATCTCACGTGACTTTCTCGCATTCTGATTGGCTGCACACTGCTATACTATTTTACGATAGTACCCCAGTAGGATTCATACACGCCTACTATTCTTTTTCTATTTATAGTAACAAACTCAAGATACGGCCAATCTTAACCTGTACCGTGTACGATACTTTAGATTTATTGGTGAATTGTAATGATCTTACAAATGTCCGATCACAGCTATAGCCAATGTATTTAATAGATTGTCCGTTTGGTTGGCAAGCGGCCAGTCCTAATTTTGTAATGACAGCGGAAGTTATTTTAAACTTCCATTTCCGTTTTAATCGAAGTTAAGCCAGTTAACTTCTACACATTCATGTCTTCGCTAATAACGTATTTATAGCAATAAATGCATGAATCATGAAGAGGTGCTGTCAGATGTAACTAATAACATAGTTATGCTCCCCGCCATCAACAGATTGCCGTAAATTGTAAAATATGAGACCGATTTCCAAAATTCACGGTAAATAAAATTTATTAAAAATGTGTCTAAATCAGACACAGATACTGTGTGAGAATTGGCACCAATGTTCGATATCATATAATAAACAATGAATGTCTTGTCGTTGACTATGCCAAAATAGTGGTCCTCGAGGAGGAATAGTCCACTCGCCTGCGGCTCGTGTACTATTCCTCCTCGAGGACCACTATTTTGGCATAGTCAACTCCAAGCCATTCATTATCTATATATATAATGTTAGCCGAGAGAAGGTAATATACCAGCTTCGATATGGGCGAATTATGGATGCATAATGGTCAATGCACCTCACCAAATGAGCCACCAAGAGCCCCCTCAAACCACCAATGTCCTTGCCATGCATATAAAAACGTACTACATATTTATACTCACCAGGACTATCAAGGAATTGATTCACGAGCATACAGCTATTGCGTATCGCTAACACACAATATTTAACTTGGAATGCACATGTGTGGTGCGTTATATGATCTTATATACACTTTGACAACGTAGCTGAATCCCCGCATATACATTGTTTACCAACCACATTGTAAGGGTTATTTAACCCTTTCTTTACTAAATATATTATCCAATTGAGTTATAAAAGTATACGATTGGATAGTTTATTGTTCATCTGATATGATGTTCAGGAAATATTAGCAGCTGATAAGACAACTGAACAGATATAAGTGCTGAATTATTTATATTCATTGTTGGGAAATGTTCAGGTAACAAGTTAAACAATGGCCATTTGTTGAACTTATTATCTGAATATTTCCCAAGTGAAGTGCTCGTCAATGAGTATTTAATGCAGATTTCTTTTAGAGAAAGATGGAATAAATTGGCAACTGTATTTGAACCTTAGTCTAGTACCGACAACACTCCTCCTTTTTAATTCCAACTTTAAATCCAAACGCTGCGTATTTCAAATGACAAAAAAAAAGGAGAAATTGTTCCAATTCTTTATAGTAGTTATATATACATGTACCGTGTACACACAAGACAATTTACAATACATTTTAGTGCAACATACGGCACAGACAGAGAGTTTGGTAACTGTTTTTCAACAACTGGTTCAAATTGAATAGTATGTATGTTTGTGTCTATTTCCTGGGATATAGTTTCTGGAACTGAATTATTACGAATATACAAGAAACAAAAACTGCACACATCCGAAAATAATACAACAGATAAAAAATTGAATCCGAAACACAAAAGAGGGTGACAAGCCGGTTGAGTTGAGTGAACTCAATCACTGGTGTGGACCATGAGCTCGATGCATTGCGTGATACGATTTATATATGAACATCATATAGAAAAACAAACACTCACGACAAATAACCCCACGAAAAACAGGGTGTAACATTAGGGAACTCTAACCCTCGCAGTGGGGCGGTAGATGTATATATTTTACCATGTGTCACATGGGAACTCATGGGCATGCACCGACAAACTAATTTGCAGCGAGACTGAACATTGTGATGACACCGTATAGTTCGTCAATTAATTCTTGGTTTGATCGAAGGATATGCCCCATTGGAGTCAAATTTCTTACACATAGAGTCCCTCAAATTGAAAACAAAAACTATATATGACGATAGATAGGAACATTATAAGAGTTATTAAAGCAGATTATGTATTACAATAGAACATCATATATTGGTGCAGTTAGTATACATTTAAGATGTTATAATTATATAATATTATACATAGATGTTCACTAACCTCTATTTCTCTATAAATTCAACAAACTGATCTGTTGCAAGTTTGCTATGTCCTCAAGACAGGCGAGAATGTTTTAGTTGCACGCACACAGTGAACATATAAATACATAAGTGCGAATAAAATTGATCGACTTATTCCATTGATAACATGTATATGTGGAGTATAGCTCATTGATTGGAGCACGTTCAGATAGAGAGACGACTATCTGCGACTTCGCCCTTTTGAAACCAAACAGCTTCCATTGTTCAAACTCAAATATTTAAATATTTATTCGCCCTTTCTTGGTTAACCGCGTAACGCGCAGATATATATATGACGTATGAATGCAGAATTTTTCGTGCGTGCAATTCACACTAAAGACGTCTTTTTCTCCCTGACAAAACGTCCATTCATAAACGCCATTTCTATGATACTCTTTTTTTAATACACGTCTTGTTTGAAAATATCACGATAAGCACATATTTCACTAAAACTGTTTTAGAAGATAATTTCAATACAAAACATGTTGCAATGTTCTACATAAATACTAGCATTTCCTTCCTGGCTCGAGTAAATATTTACTACTGATAACTCAACACATCATCGCGAAAATAGTTTCACAATCAACCTGTAATGTTCACATAGGTTCATGTTGGATTATTTGATTCTGCAATACGCCTATTGTGGACTTATATCCGTTATTCCGTTTTATGGCGCGGGTCACAGTGAAAACACATCTTAAAGAGCGTACAACCGATACGTCGTGAGTTGTTTTATTTATGTCATTGGCCGCCTATAATGTACTTATAAGTCATTATGAGTCGACAAGAACACTAAAACACCCTCATTTTCAGTTCGCTGCATTTGTGATTCTACGCCGATTATGAACCTAAAACCAATCCTATAATGGACCCATAATTTGCTGATTTTCTGGAGAACAGACTGGATAACTGGTCTCTTTTACTAAGTTATACTCTTCTCAATATACCAATATACCAATATAGGAGCGCCCACATATTGGGTAGTCACTTGTTTAATGAACGTCCACATGCACGACCACGATTAAATCATATATATAGGAGCGCCCACATATTGGGCCGTCACTTGTTTAATGAACGTCCACACGACCGCGATTAAATCATATATACGTGCAGAAATTGGGCCCGACAAAATGTTGATAGTCTGTTCACACGATTGCAATTTCGTCACAGATGGGGAGATCGTGGGTTGTTAGTACTATACTACATTATAGCAGCAGTATATGGACATGTAGACAAGGTATACATACTATAGAAAGCTAAAGATATAAACAGCCGAAAACTTCAGCTAAAAACAGACTGTGTACAATGGGAATTAGGCACGCGTTGAAACTAAAATGCAAGGGTAATTGTGTTTCGAGATATAGAAGAAAATGTGTGTGAATTTCTAAACTGAGTGATAGTGAAAAACATTGTGAGAAATTATGATGCAAAAGATTATAAATATATATATACGTATGCAACATGATCCGGTTGTTCTTTTTTCAGATGGGGAGCTTTGAAATCTTAGTATATTACAAAGATACACCTGCATGATAATATAATGGCGGTTGTTGAATGACGATGCTTTGCATCTAACATTTTATATTCTTATAGCAAATTATTATTATTATTCTGTACGGACCGGTCATATTAAACGAATTCTTAACTACTCATTGACAAGTATTTCCCATACGAAATATTTGGATAATAAGTTCAACAAACGACCATTTGTTGAACTTGTTATATAAAAAATTTCCACCAATGAATGTGAATCTTTAAACGTGTGTTATCTTTTCACCAGTCTGCTTTTATCCCTCCAAATGAACAATAGATCATTCCAATGTATAGCTTTATAGCTGAAGGGGATAATCCATCCAATATCGAGAGGGTAAAGCAGTCGAGCTTGTGGATTTAACCTAGTCTTTTAGCACATTACCCACGAGGTCTTCAGTCTATTAGAGCACAGCTACCAGGTGGCGTCTTTCAAAGCCCATTGTGGACTTATATCCGTTATTCCGTTTAATGGCGCGGACCGGCCACAGTGAAAATACATTTTAAAGAGCGTACAGTCCAGGGGGGGGGGGGTCGGAAACAAAATTCAGGCACGTATGGCATTTTTTCCCTTTCGATCATTTTTTGTACCCACCCACCCCCACCGCCAATTTTTTTTCCGTTTTCGGCAGTTTTTTCCGACCATATTTTGACACCCACCCCCCTTTTAACACTAAAACAGAGATTTGCGGGGGGAAATTCACTGTAAACAGCTGTATATGAATTTCTGTGTATACTATTTATCATGGATGTTAACATGGACATGTAAATAGGAATGAGTAATTTTGAGGTCATTCGGCCAAAAAAACATGGCTGTCAGCGGCCATCTTGGATTTCAAAATTTGCAACAAAATTCAACACGATAACTGCCTGCAGTCAGTTTACAGTTAAAATTACATTATTTCTCTCATTCAAAGTGGTTTTGAAGCCCAACTCATTGCCAAAACACTAAAAAAAAAGCCGGAATGTTTGTTTTTAGTTGCGGAAAAAATTGCTTGTTGGTGGCTTTGACCACCCACCCACCCCGGCATACGTGCCGGAAATTTTTTGTCACACCCCCCCCCCCCTGTACAGTCGAGAAGTCGTGAGTAGGTTTATTTGTGTTGTTGGCCGCCAAAAATGAACTTATAATAAGTCATTATGAGTCGACAATGGCAATAAAACGCTCTCATTTTCAGTTCTTTGTGTCAAAATGCAACAGTATCACAATATATGATGCATCTGATATCTTAGGGAATGTTGGAAGTATAACTGGCAATGTAATTTTTGCTTAAATGTGTTATAAGGTATCAGTTTTGAATGAGGTATTTATGAAATATAGGGGCAACATAGACAGCCTCTTACATCCTCTTATACATTGCCAACCTGGCTTCCCATACCAAAAAAATAGTCACAAAAAGCATATATATAGCCACATATTTGCGTTCAACTGATTGAGGCCTCAGTGCATTGAACACAATAGTTGTAGCTAGAACGGTGAGTTATTTTATAAAATGATGATCCCTCTCCTCATCATGGAATCCTAGTCTATAACTTGCCACAATCATTATATAATTTTTTGCTTTATTAGGTTGGACTTTTGGTAATTTTGAGTACTTTCGCTCACTTTCCAGTTAATTTTCTCAATTAAATATATCTTTTTAAAATATGGATGTGATGCCAAATTTTTTTTTCAATCATATTCCTATATATGTCCTTGTGAAATGTCTTGTAAATTGTGAGTCATTGTCTTGCAATGGCTGGCATTCATTGAGTGAGGGGTATAAAAACTCATTCGGCCATCTTTGTCACGTTTAGGATATCCTTGAACCCAGCAATGTCTTGCTTTTTACGCGTCCCTGGGCTGAACATAGACCGATAAATACCTTTAACATACTTATTTACTGACCACGTTTGCCGGAGAAAAAATTTATAATGTTGCAAAGTTTTATCATCATTTTGCACATAAGCTGGATTAACGCTCTTTATTTTTACCGTATTAAGAAATGACCCACATCAAGTGCTCTTTATAGTCAAATGCACCTTTGCTCAAAGTTAAGTGGGACAAGCCTTTTCGTAGATCATGCCATGAATCTCTACTCTTAATTGCTACGCATGTAAAGTTCATATTCCACCAGTACAAAACCTGGGAACTTTTTGACGCACTGACCCGTTTTGACAGGGAACTTTAACATTGAACACACAATGCAGGGTATATATTTCTTAGTTCGTGTTCCTCCATAATCTACATCACAGTAGCGAGTGGTTCGAGATTGTATGCTTTTTGTGACTTGTGTGCTGATATCGCAATAAACATAGATGATCAACAACTCGTCCCCAGTTTATAGCGAAATTTACAAAACGAGACCAGTAACAAGACTCGGCTCAGACATAATTTACTGAACTCGTTTTGAAAATTTCGCTATTAACTGGGGATGACTTGTAGATTCTATTTAAATACTTGATCCTGCGGCATCGGTGAATAATAACTTCCTTCGGTTGAGTGATTTACTCAATGACGACAATGTAACACATCTCCGCAAGTTGTGCGAATTTATTGTCCCCCGAATTTTTTTTTCGGAAATGGTTTCCGGATGATGACTTTAGTTTCGGTTATTAGATCAAAAGCAAATTTAATAGGTGAGTATATCAGACCAAAATACAGGTCAAGTTCGAATATGGGTTTGCTCCGCTCATTTTTGCGAGAGTTATGGCCATTTTTTTTTTACTTAGAATATTGTAATTTTCTGGTTTCCGGATGATAACTTCAGTTTGTGTGATCATATCTGAACCAAATTTGGTATTTTAGTTTATCAGCCCTATATACAGGTCAATTTCGAATATGGGTTTGCTCCGCCCATTTTTGCGAGAGTTATGGCCCTTTTTCGACTTAGAATCCTGTCAATTTCTGGTTTCCGGATGATAACTTTAGTTTGTGTGATCATATCTGAATCAAATTTGGTATATGAGTTTATCAGCTCGAAATACAGATCAAGTTCGAATATGGGTACGATACACCCATTTTGTTCTGAAATTTAGTATCGGATTTAGGTTCCTTGTTATTTTTTTTCCGAAAAGCTGATGCCCCCAATGAAGCCACTTTTTCGGGGGACACTGTGGCCGGACGGCCTTTTTATTAAGCTTGTATATCGAGAAATGACCGAATAACTCAGCTAGACAATAGCTCGAACAAGCAATATCATAATTTGTGCAAGAACAGTACCGATATACGCATACACATAGTTATTAATATATAATTATAAATATGTATATGTAAGCATATACAATAAATCTATTTAGTTGTATATGCTTATATATATTCGCAATATTCATATACATGTTACAGTGTTATACATATATGTAGCGATGAAGGTTATGTAATGTAATCCATGTATACAACATTTGTCACCCGGAAGTTCACATGCCTATGTACATATTGTATATATTTAACTGTTAGTATCTCATTACCTATGTATGTATAGGTTTATGAGAAATAAACTGATTGATAAATCCTCATGTCAACCTCGAAATTATACAATAAATGTATAATGAACATCAAGCGTCTTTGGGTTGAGAGGTAGAGAGTAAAATCGGGGGATCTATCTATATTCAAGTTTACACTCATACTTTTTTATAGTTCTTTATTCTGTCACACATAATTATACTGAAATAACACTGAAATGATATTGAAACAAATTGTACGTGCAGACAGAATGGCATTAACCCTCCCATGACTGGGTCTTCCTGAAATTTTGCGAATACCATGTGTGCCAACATCCTGCATGCATTTGTGCAACCACGTGCTTGTGACATTCATGTTATCTGTGTTTGTAAATAATGTTGTATATAATATACTCTCCCCAGATGGAGGTAATAAAGAAATATATAATGCTGCACAAGCACAGCTCCCGTCACGAAAGAGTTAATTGGCGATGGAATAACTATCTATTCATAAACATAACCATTTTTGCATTTCGCCGAAGGTCGTGAACATGCACATTTCCCTCATAAATCCTCAAATGTGTTACAAATTTGATAGAAATAAATCATTAAAGTGTTGTATTAAGTTAATTTTGCCCAAATGAAAATCTGAACAAAATAATGGATGTATATATATCTCATATTTCACAGAGAGTATATACGCTATATAAGCGGTTCCAAAAATATTGTTCTCCAGTACATATAAGTCATCTTGAAAAAAAATAGTACGTCGGTAGTCAAGTCTAGTTCGGTAGTCTTCTATTTTAGGCACGGTTTATTCGATGGATACATGTATTTCTGACAGCGGTATTTGAATTGTTGGTAGAAGTTGTATACACAATCCCGACTTCTTCCTGGATAAGACCGGAAAAAGTAACGGTTGCTTCGTAACCAATAACGGACGTCCCATTTCAATGGGAAATAACACCAATATTTTGGCTGCCGACTAGTCTGTCCACACTTCTGGGGGGTGCCACCACAACGCCTGGCGTCTGACCATATCTGAGCTACCAGTGAGACGGCAACTATCGCTATGGCCAATCGAAGTACAATCTGCTTCGTACCCATGTCAGAACCGGAACTTCTACCTGAAATAATAATAAACAATTAAACTGGGATGCAAACATCAGCTCGAATGCCAACTCCATCTCACGATGTATTACGCCATCTTATGGTGTATTTGATCGTGTCGAAGGAGGTGATGGAGTAATTGTTATTAAACCGTACTCAGTATTTTGCATACTTGTTTTGTATGTTCCATGTATATGGGGCACCTAACATTATGTACAAGTCTGTGCCACACTAAGGCTGTGCTCCGATCCGTCATGCGTTCAGAAAGCGTTGAAGCTAATACACGTTGTCTATAATATATACGATGTCGTTAATCCGTAATTCACATCACGATTGATTCGTCTTTTGAATCATGGCTTGTCCCGGTGAAATATTTATTTGTGTGTGTTTAGTTTGGTTTGGCGCTCTGGCAGTCGTTTGTCTTCGCCATGCACGAAGACATAAACTTGTGTTTGCAGGTGGATACCGCTTACATATTAAAGTAGAAGACTGTAGATAAATTCGGGGGACTAATTCCCGCCGTTGTTTTAACCCTTTATCCAACAGAACGGCCCTGTGCCAATGCATTCTCTTATATATGCGAGTCGACCATAGGTCGCCTCGCATATATAAGAGAATGCATTGGCTTAACACATATTAAAAATGATAAAATTGTCAAAGAATGTAGAAATATATTATAAAAATTGTTAAAATTTTTTTTTAGGCCAATGCATTCTCTTATATATGCGTGGCGACCTATGGTCGACTCGCATATATAAGAGAATGCATTGGCACAGGGCATAACTTTAACCATCACAATGCGGTCAATGAACCGGTTCCAATGATATCCATATTTGTATGGTGTTATTGAGACAGACGGAAGATATTTTAGGCTGTTGAAGCTTTATTTGGGCGTTTTTGGCCGTTTTGTTGGGTAAAGGGTTAACAAAATAGTAGCTTGATTTGCAAAGAGAAGGCAACGCGTCATATATATGTCCATTAATTCCTACACGGTGAAATTTTTCGAATAACAATTAACGATCTATCAACTAGCAATGATTTATTCTCGGAATCAAAATTAATATGTTTATGTTACTATATTGATTTATGTAATTGTTTTAACATTAGCCTCGAGTGGATGAATCTGTAAATAAGTTTATCTATATATCTGTCTATATTGAATAAGTATATGTATAGCCGTATACAAGCCTGTGCTGATAGTTGCAAGACATAAGTATATGATACACCTTAAAGATACGGGCGGCGTTGGCGGTGGGTATGCTGTTATAATATTCACCTCCGTCAAAAACTGCCATAAACAGAAAGAATATTAAAATATAGACACCCTTATACCAATCAGAAATATGGCGTAAACAGTATGTTATCGTCAATTTTTTTTCCTTTGTTATTATGTAAACAATGGCATAAAACGTTTCCTGGCTTTTGTTTAGATCCGGATATGGTAAATATAAAGAGCGTTATTTGTTACTGTTTTCCTGATATGGAAATAATAAAGAGCGTTTATATCATTTATGTGTGATTAACCAATAGAATTGCGCTGTGTTGTGTAAACAGAAGCAACACTTCTGTAACACGAGCAGACTCTTGTTTACGTACACCATCGTACTTCTTGACGACAATATACAATTTATGCGCTGATTATGTTTGGCATATGAATAAAACTATATATATTTTAATATTTCTTCTGTTGATGGCGATTTGAACAAATATGAATATTTCTGCAACGAACGCCGCCCGTGCCTTTAAGACTTATTTATAGTTTAAAATCACGAGCTTACTCGTTCTATAGTGGCCCTTTTCAAATGGAATGACAGCTTAGAACGTTGAAGCGTTGACGTGAATACACGACAGTTGAAATTAAATACATACATAAACTGGACACATTACATGCAGAGGCCCCCTTAACCGGGATCGGGGTTTCATATCACATTACCAAACTCTGAGACTGCATGTAACCAAGACGTTGGCGTCAACGCGTCGTGTGGTCATGTTAACGCTTCAACGTTCTAAGCTGTCATTCCATTTGAAAAAAGGCCACTGGCATGACCGGAAGCTCGTGATATTAAACTATAAATAAGTCTTCATGTATATCTTACTTATTTCTTGGATCTATCTATCTATCAAATGGCATAACAGTCAGTATAGCGCCAATCTTCAACGATATTCTGGTAGCGCTTTGCAAATTGATATTTCATTCCACACCCATTGACACGAGGAGACGTGATAACGACTTCCAACAACTCGTTGTATTAATATACATTACTAAAACGTACTATTGTGAATTTCCCCGTTAAACTGCGCTTTAAAATACACAATCCCTTCCCTGAATATTGCCTGCGAAACTAGCTCTCTTACATTAAACTGCGCTATACAATACACAACCCCGTCCCTGAATATTATCTACGAATCTAGTTATCTCATATGCACCTATTGCATATTGTGCATATATGTATACATTTTGTAAATGTAACTTGTTGAGAAGGTACAACAAACGCATGACTCTTCCCTGAACTGATATAAATTGTACATCACACTGTTTCACTCTCAATATTTAGTTTAACTTGTAAATATATCTATAGATATGACTTGCGATTGAGATGGTATACCAAATAAATTAGCCTTTCTAAATCTTACTTCATTAAAACATGCACACCACAAGTATATTGACCTGATATTGACGAGAGCTGCTGAACGGAAACAATATTGATGCCTTTAATTTTTTGCCTGGGCGATGATGGGAAGACGGTCACATCACCGCACGGATTCTGTGTGTATACTGTATTTGTATTTCTATTGTTTACCTTGTATTTTATATGTACATGCTTTATCCAATAAATTATTCATTCATTAGAAGAGTTGCAATGCCCAGCATTCACGTTTCACAGCGCGAATACATGTATGGTTGTAAATATGTTGTGATAGGCCTATGTGCATGATAAAAATAATATAAAAAATATCTAATCCTATATATTATCTAACACATATATTATAATTTATTAAAAATATATACGGAACGATTCGTGCATTTGACGAGGTCGTGTTTCTTGACCGAGAGATAAAATAAAAAAAAAAAATCGTTTTCAAGCAATCGAGTTTTTGACGCGGACAAAATCACGTGACCATATCCAATCCGCGGTATTGTGAGAACACTTACCAGTGATGTCAAGAAACTGAGCTGAAGAATGTGCGTCGTGTTCCCAAAGTAGTCCACGCTGCTATGCAACTTGGACTTGTTATGTAGTGCTCTATGCTTTATCAACACATTGAAAACTCCAATGACGACAGCGTAACACAACACAACAGTAGAACGCAACACGTAAACGACTTGAATCATGACTTTTATATCAATTATGACATCGAATTGGGGGCCTCTTTTTCCAACAACAGAAGAACTATTAGCGACACGTATTCTAAGGAAAGAGTTGTGGAACACATCTATTCAACCCCTCCGTTTGAACTATACCGTATACATAGGGAGAATTAACTCTGCTCAACCGATCTTATACATGCTAACAAGTGACTTGTATATTCTTCTATCGTAAAATTGTACCGAATATTACTAGGATACTAGCATGTTCTAGTATACGCGGTGACGACTAGTCTGTTTAAAAATATTTTATTAGCATATAAGCATAATGCTAAGGGATCTGTTTAAACATATTTTATTAGCATACACATTAGCATTAGCATAAACATAATTCCAGTGGATCGGGGCACAATATATAGAGCGTTTGACTATATATGTGATCATCGGTAGGATACACATTTGCTCTATTCGGCACTAACTGCGTATAGCGGTACTACCGGTATGTAGATACAAACTCCATATACAGCGCCCTCTATATATATGTATACGTTATCACTGCGATATAGCACTGCCACAAGGATGGTACTTTGCAGACGATTAATCTATTTTTACATATCGTCGCGGAACTATATTTAGTCACCTATTATCTTGTTTTGACCACCATTTTTTTTTAAAGTTTGCAATAATGGTAATTCTTTCGGTATTGATAAGAACAATATGAACTGAGCCAGACATAGACAATTTTAATCCGAAAACATAAGAACTAAAAACACGTAAGAAATCCTTACCAATTAATGTCCTTATGGCAGTGGTATCTCAGTGGAGCGATGGGAGATAACTCTGCCTGGAGTTTGATGTAGATCGTCGTATCTTTTTAAATTGAGCGTGCACACTCCGAATCGATGGTACCCATATCATCAGATTCCAACAACAACATTTCTTGAAATGCCGCTTCAGTTATCAGAATCGATTAATTGCCAAAAAATAATGCTAAGGTCAACTATAGTATAAAATTGCCCAAAACGTCTTACATATCAACATTTTGTTCAACGCAATTTGGTATCGAGAGTATGTCGGTCGGCATTCGTCGAATATTTGCCAGGCCGTCAAATATTCCTGATGGTGAAAAATAACAGATTTCAAAAATCGATATCTGATAACTCTGAGTTTGATGGGTGGTTTCCTCGACTCGAATAAAATATTGTTTACCACCGAAGCCAAAGAAATAGTAATTTAGGTGCGTTAATTCGGATTATGTATCTTTAAATCTCATATATATTTTGAAGACCTCTGTCTGTATGTTTGTTTGTTTGTCTGTCTGTCTGTCTGTCTGTCTGTCTGTCATTTATACAAATCTACGATTCTCGACCGATCGGGACGAAACTTGGTACGTGTGTGTAGTTTGACCAAGCGGTGAACGTTGTCGTATTGGCGAGCCCGTGCGGCGCCCGCTTCGCGCATGCGCAGACGAGATCTCGGAAACGGGTGGAGCTATCGACTTGAAATTTGGTATGTGAATGTATCTTGCCCCGGATACGAATTGTATCGGGTCGCCGAACCCGTGCGACGCCAGCTTCGCGCATGCGCAGACCAGATCTCGGAAACGGGTAGAGCTATCGACTTGAAATTTGGTTTTTGAATAGCCCGGACAACAAAATTTGGTTTTTGAATAGCCCGGACAACGTCGGGCTCATCGGCTAGTCTATCATATATTTTGGGAAATCTGTGTGTGTGTGTGTGTGTGTTCGCGAAGGACTCGAAAACGGCCGAGCCGATTTCGATGAAACTTGGTACGTGGGGATACTTTCGGCCGTGGAGTGGCATGGGCCTATTAATTTACCCGTGTGACGCGACCTTGACCTTGAAATCGGGTCATTTCAAGGTCGAACGCCCGAGTATCACGGGATTACGACGAAAATTAGTGTCTGGGGATACTTTCGTATGGGGATTGTCGTAAGCCTATTCGTTTGCCCGTGCGACGTAACATTGACCTTGAAATCGGGTCGATTCAAGGTAAAATCGCGAATTTTGATGGGATTTCGACGAAATTTGATACGTGGGGTTACTTTTGTCCACTGAGTGTTTTGGACGGGTCGAGTCGTGACCCCGACCTGACCTTCAAAATTATCAACTTCGTGGTCAAATCGGGTAGGTCAAATCGGGTAAAACCGGATGGATTTCGACGGGTACTTTTGTCGGGTACTTTTGTCCGGGCAGTGTTTTGGACGGGTCAAATCGTGACCCCACCTGACCTTGACCTTCAAAATGGACAATTCAAGGTCAAATCGCCGAAAAGCGGAGGGGAAACAGCCCGGACGAAGTATTTTGCCCGTGCGACGTGACCTTGACCTTGAAATCGGGTCATTTGAACGTCAAACGCCCGAGTATCACGGGGGGTACTTTTGTCCGGGCAGTGTTTTGGACGGGTCAAATCGTGACCCCACCTGACCTTGACCTTCAAAATGGACAATTCAAGGTCAAATCGCGCAATTCACCGAAAAGCAGATGGGAAACAGCCCGGACGAAGTCGGGTCCACCTGCTAGTCTATTATATATTTTGGGAGCATTACTGTATATCGAATTTAGCGGACGGTAAATTAAATAGTATTCTATTTTTCTCATACACTATCGGATTTCAATTTTCTTAATTGAGATATACTTCAATCGTCGAAATAAACAACCGCAATTACGTATACATATATTGTTTGATTGTCAACGAATTTTACTTTATATTACCTTCATTGTGTTATCTCTAATTGTATATAGAGTATTTGTTTTTTTATATTGTGTTTTCTTCACTGTATATTGTGTTCTCTTTAAATATATTTTCAAAAAGTGACCATATTAACAGTGGGTCAAGCTCCGCCCATCAAAACTAAGTGATAATCCACCTCGTCCAGGACTACTGGACTCTGATCAAATGGACAGATTATGAAGCGATCGCTGTTGAGTGTCCCGTTGGGAACCATCTGCATAATCCATCTGGTAAAAACTGGCCGCGTTCTCTTCAGTTAGGCTACGCAGCAGCGAACAACCAGGAGCTTCTCTCGGATTCTCCCGTCGAACAAGATTCTCTTGTTTTTGACACAAAATTGTAATTATTTGCTATCCTGCAGCAAACTCGCGTCTTCGCCAGAGCTGCTTAGTTCCAGCCCCATCAGTTCTTCGTTCGCTGTAACGAGAGGCCATCTCCACCGAGTGAGTCTTGTTGTAATTGGCTATCTGGAGTTATAAGATTAGTCTCTTTTAGCAGTGATTTGGAATTTTGTGTATTTTAGAGACACGTCGAAATAATTTTTGGATACTTTTAATTCGCATACCATACTTGAGTTCAGATTTGTGGAATTGTTGGTGGTTTCCTGGATTTATTTTCTCAGACTTAGTGAATACAGTGTGTTGATTTACTATCATCGGACTTTTCTTAGAGGAATTGATTAAAAGGTAATATATAATACTTTATTAATGAGAGAGCTGCTATTCAGTAAAACTGTATTCGTTGTCGGTCTTTGTTGTTCATTGAATGTGACACCAATAAGTTATCAATTCGTACTATAAGTGTAAATGTGGACGTGCAAACGCTATCAATGAATGAGTATATACTTCAAACTTTATCTTTTATAAAATGGCAATTTTTTAACGAATTATTTCTATTTGTCGTGCCTTTATCGTCATCGTCAGTCTTTCTTCTTTTCTTTTTCACCATCTTTTGCACTTCTTCGTTATGTTATTGTTCTCGCGACCAGTGCCATAAGGACTTGTATATTATCTTCGAAAAAAAAAAAACGTATTCAAGTCAAGGTACTTATTTACTTAAAGTGACTTATAGGTCCTATGGGCCGGGTGTTATATAAATATATACAATGTAATGTATTTACCTATCTGTGAAATTTGTATAGCATATGTCACTATAATAATAAAATTATCCTACCCTATCCTATATATCGCCTTATAGTGTGAGTCAATAAAGTGGGTTCGTTATTAGCCTGTTCCCGATATGTGTGGTAACTTGAAAATAGCTGGTATAAATTTTCTAGTATTTTTTTCAGTGTAAGGTTTGTCAGTATGGTGTCGGTATATCGACAGGTCGTGTATTTATCGGTACTTATTACCTTCCTATGTGTGATTACCTGGATTTCTCGAGTGATTATAAACGATAATTTCACTAGTGAATTATGTCACTTTAAAATAACTAGCGCGTGCAGATGACTGATGTATTCATACGTGCTATCGAAATGTATGCTTTACGAAATGTATGCTTTATGGGTATCATGGCGGTATTATTCGGATTTCTGGAATCAGATGTTTACAGTTGAATATAATAAACAGAATAATCACTTGATTGAACTGGTGACGTGAAATAATTCATTCGAGTCCGGGACTAGACATATGTACATATCAAGTGCGTTGCGTTGTCTCAATACTCTGTACTTCATATATGACTGTATCATTATGCTCGGTCTTGTATGATTTGTGCTTTTTTCCCTTTTTCTTCTTCTTTTGAACTGTGTATATGTTACATGTAGGCCTATATCTCTGTGAGCTCTTCATTAATGGAGGAAATAAAGAAATATATAATACGATCTCGTGTTTGTACAACGCCCGTGCCTCTCGTGAATTATTTCACGTCACACGTTCAATCAAGTGATTACTCTATATGTATAATATCCCTCCTTCCAAATTAGGTATACGTGCTTTCGGAACTTCAAATTAATGAGCCATGACCGTTTAATAGACTATGTGGTTATAAGCATATTTAGCTCCCACTTGCAGCCACTTGGGCCATTATTGCAAACAGAACAGGGTGTGCTTATATCTTATTAACGATGATCAGATTAGGAACCTGTTTCATGTTGCCTGTTAATGGGATTAAGTTATCGGCCATAACAGTCAATATAACATCTGTATATCTCTGAGCCCGTGCATGCGAATTCGTGAAATTATATCAACAGAGTGGTTGTTATTAAGCGCAGACCTACATTACATATGTACATCTCTGAGACCGTGCGTGCGCATTATCTGTGAAATAAGTATTACAGCAAATGCGACAGATATCTCACGGAATGCTATCTTATGTCTTTCAAATACAAATTTGCATTCAGAGAGGGAGGGGGAGAGAGAGAGAGAGAGAGAGAGAGAGAGAGAGAGAGAGAGAGAGAGCGAGAGAAGAGAGAGAGAGAGAGAGAGAGAGAGAGAGGGCGGGAGAGAGATAGAGAGAATAGAGAGACAGTGAGAGAACGCAGGGATATATAACAGTAGACAAGTTACTTTTCAAACTGTTTGATACATCTAGGTCATTCTCGCATATTGCTTGTTAATGTAGATTTTAGTGAAAGTTAAATTCCATCAATAGAGGTGGATAGTAAATTTGCATTTATATATACATTTTGTCTGTCTGTCGTTTGCTCATTTGTCTGAACACATCTCCCAATGAATAACAGATAATTCCAATATATACTTTTATAAATGGGTGGGAAATTCCAATTGGTAAAGTGAGAATCCAGTTGGGTGAAGAAGGGTAAATGGAACCAATGAGGGTTGGTATCGAAAACTTTTCGACACACGGCGTTACTTCTAAAACTATGAAGAACTCTAGACTAATACAGGAGCATGTTTCTCTTAAATGCGCGCGATGCCATTCTGGTGGATCTTAGTCCCATCCAGCCGATCGTGAACTGAACGATGAACTGTGGCGTCGAATATTGAAATTGGCCGTTTCTTTTGGTGTATTGTTTTTCCTTTTTTTGGCGTTTCTATACTGTTTTGTATGGTTTTTAATGTCTTTGATAACTCTGCTTTTGCCTGTTGATTAAAGTGGAGTGTAGCGACATGATGAATGCTATTTTTCTCGACGTTTTCATCGAACAGGAAAAAACACTGACAAAGATGAAGAATTGGAGCTAGGGGAATAGAATAAAAAATAACTACCAGTTGAAAGTGAATCTTCGTCCAACAAGATGCCAACACTGGATAGCAAGGTCTCAAATATATATTCGTACAACAATTCTTGTGCAGTGTCAGCAAATTTAGATTGTATTAATCAACATCAAACCTATATATTTAACGTTTTCCATTTTCTCGCCAGATTATAGGCATTATTGCAACAAAAATGAATTAGACATCGATTTGCCATCTGCTCCATGGAATGGGCACTGTATTATGTTGGGTGTTCATCGAATTACAAACCAATTATTTAATTTCCCCCGACAGCCGTTACAAAACAGTTCAAATGCTGTAAAATGAATACGCAATATATCCTCAAAGTACACACGATGATAACTGATAAAGTTTTATCGTTGCCAGTTACTATGGCCTTGGAAATTACGACCTGGGAGAAATAATGGGATCTTGTTTCCCTAGGTTACTGTTTGCATGCTGAAACCAGGGTCAATTATAAGAGGAACAACACATTTTTGGCGCTACATGCATGAAAGTTTATCGCCTTACTCGGTGGTAATTATCCGACGTAAATGTATTCGTTGATAGTACCTCCTAAAGTACGCATACAGGTCAACACTATTAGAAGTGGGGTCTTCGAGGAGAGGCAACCAGTTTTCGAGGAAATTGATGGACGGTTGTCTCTCCCGGTGCGTAATTTTAACTCTTACGTTTTTTGCATCTCCTCTTAAGGGCACTCGCATTCTCTTTATCTTATTGGACAATAGAAAGTTCTGCCATGGCTTGTGAAATAGCGCTCTCTTGGTGTGCAATTATTGTCGCCCTGGAGAAACAGTTTGCCCCTGTGCGTACTTTGGATTTTCAAACGAGCCATGCTAGTTCAGTGGGTGAACATTATACGAGTAAAGTTTTTTTTATATAAGCAAAGTCTGATATCCCGTTAAAAGGACCATGGGCGGACCATGTGCGATTTTGAAACATGGATGGAGCTTCCAACCTCTTGGAACCATCTTGCGATTTAGAATATGTCATATGCTGTAGGATCTTTGGTAAACAGTTGTAGAAGTGATGCAATTGTTGAATGAACTAACTGACGGGGTCAACTGCCTGTAAGTGTTTGAGTAGAATAAGAGATGATACCGGTGCATGTTGCTATATCCTTGTTCCACATAACTTAGACGGTTTCATTTGTGGATGGCAAGAGGACAAGGTGAATACCGGACACATTCCTTCCCGTTTTCGCCGATAACCGGTTCATTCTGACTGGGAAAACATTGCAAAAAATAATTTTAGATATTCGGCGCCGATTCTCGAATCGAATTCGAATCGAATACTGTGGTCGAATCGAATATGATTACGGATACCAAATATTCGCTGGACGCTAGGACAAGCTTATACATATTATAGTCGAAGGAGTGCTCTCACCTACAAAAGAGTGCTGAAAGGTACTCGGGTTTGGAAAATGTGCTGAAAGGGTACAAGGGTTTGAAATCTTGTTGAAATGATGTTGTATTGTTTTTGCGTCTTCCACGATTTCTGCTAGTATTAACTGTTTATGTTCCAATGAAAATTAGAATGAACTGAAAACAAATTGCTGATGGCCGCCAAACTACCAGTAACACTATTGACGTAACTTCGTTAGCGCCGATAGCAAATCCTATGTACCCTTCATCACATTTTCAAAACATTTGTATACACTTCGGCAATTTTCAAGGTGAGAGTGATCCCTTCAGCCATAATACACCCCTTGGTCCAGAGCCCATTCCGCCGTTATAGGTATACATATACTATATTGATGAAGATAACACTCCTTCGCGACAGTTTCACTACTACCCTTACGTAATTATGAAATTCAAAGAATCCGGCATCGAATCAATCTTGACAACTCTTTATGATGATGAGTTTTCGGGATGTTCTTTAATTGTTCAGACACGTGATAGCAGATTTGCGTTTCAAATTATCACACAGATGCTATTTCCTAATTGCTCTCACGTAATCGAAGATGGTGATGTCATTGCGGTTTTGGAAAAACATTCTTCGCACAGCACAGATGGCAATAATACATATATCCTTACTTGTGGCATATTTATTCGCTCTTGCCTGATAGATGCTACCGGCTAACGAGATTTCCATATGCCCTGACCACACTAATTACTGCGGACCATATGTAGTTGAGAGATGGGTGGGTTACAGACATGCATGGCGAATAAAAAGAAATGCATATGGATAAATGAGAATTCCATGGAAAACGAATGAGCCGCCGTCTGCCTACGTTAAATGCAATTTAAGTTTTTTCATGTATGCCCACAGCAATTAGGTGCTTCCTCGTGTCGGTTTTCGTTTTTATTTTCTTGGCTTCCATGTGTATACCACACATTCATTTGACATGTTCACAACAAATTTGCACCCAAAACGCTTACATACTGGTTATTCGTTGAAGAATTTGAGTTGATATCAATATTCTGTGGATTTGGATTTGAGAATCACAAATTCCTTATCTCTGTCTTCGACTATAAAGGGTACACAGTCTTCTTATGGTTGCATGCCCCAACGATTAAGCATCGCTGAGGGTAGAGTTTATATGAAAGGTAATTAGCCGGAGGTCTAAAAATTTAGTACAATGTTGAGGACCAATCTCCCTTGGTACATATAACCATGGCACGCACTATTACTACGTTACAAAAGGTCAGAGCAATGAAAACTATTCCAGAACACACAGATTTTCAACTTATACATTTCATTTTCAATTACATTTCGCGATTTTTGTTGATGAAATGACTTTCACGATAACAGTAATGTTTATACCACCCTCATAACATCATAATAATGTTTACCTAACAATGGTTTTAACATGTAATGTTTTAACATGGTAATTTTTACCTAACAATGGTTTTAACATGTAATGTTTTAACACAGTATGGTTTTAACTGGACCTCTATTTACACTGTTAAAAGGTTAAATTAACTTCTGACAGGGCATGTCAAATCTGATTTTGTTTTGTGGGAGATATAATTAAGCTTCGCGAAAGCTACCCCCAAGACTCTCTATTGACATCCAAATTAAAATTATATATGATATTTTCGCTTAGAATTATTCGTTTTGATAGAACTAATTTTGATACGATTATACTGGACAGGAAATTGCGTTCAAGAAATCACTGGAATAAGTCATCAAAACCAAATTTGCCACAGACGTGGAACCCAATTGGTTTTGATCAAAACCAAATAATCAAAACCAGTTTTGCTTTTGAGAATTTTGTCACAGATATGGAACCTATTTGGTTTTGATCAAAACCTACCAAATGTATAGTTTTGATCAAAACCAAAGGTTTGATTTTGACGATTTGGTATTGATCAAAACCACATTTGGTTGGTTTTGATCATAATCAAAATAGATTCCATATCTGTGACAAGGTTCAAAACCCATTTTGGTTTCGTGTGAAATCAACTGTTTTAAGCGTGATGAACGTAGCCTACATGCATGCATCAGTCTTGCATGCTTCCATTATACCGTTACTCCTCCGTTGATTGAGCGGCCAGTGTGGTCCTCTATTTACGATGTTAAAAAGGTTAAATCAACTTCTGACAGGGCATGTCAAAACTGATTTTGTGGGAGATATAATTAAGCTTCGTGGAAGGTACCCCAGCACTCTCTATTGGCATCCAGAGATTTATCTCTTATCGGAAAAAAAATACCGTGCGAAAGATGCGAGAAAAAAGTACCGATAAATTTTAACGAGAATTTAACAGGCTTTCTTAAGTTACAAATAGAGCGCGGGCGCTTGTAAGCGCTCTCAGATTTGTTTAAAAGTTTTGGCACCCTGGATGATAATTTGTAATATTTACGATAACGCTGAGATATATTGCCGCAAGATGATGCTCATCTGGTTATATCACGCATGCGCGAATGATAAAAACTCTTCAAAAACCGTAGAGAAAAGCTGCCAACTTCAACGCTCACGTTCTTTGGGCAGAGATAATTCATCTCACATCCTTTTGTGAGATATCTATGACAAAGGGATGAAAATTTAGATCTAAAGAACTTAGAAGTTTGTCGAAATATGAAGAAGCCGCTGACAAGATAATCTCCGTTTAGCTTCCCATGTTCCCTGCACGATGGGTGTATTTCGTATGGCTATATGATGACTGTTATAGGTGTTTTTTTTAACCGGTATGATGTCGTAGTATAGAAGTATATAGGGGAATTTTTATATTACCGTGAACAATCTCGATTCCAGATAGAGGCATACAGTTCATGCTATATACATGTAGCTTCGAATACGAAATGAAATGCCAGTATATTGTATGAGTTGATATATACACGCAGATGGCACCAGACTCATGTCAACATTACAACCAAATGAATTGCTTTCAATTTGCAGAATTTGGCGCCAAAATAAATTGTTTCCAAATTGTACTTCAAAGTATATGTAAAATTTCAGCGAATTACTATATACATTGTAAGTGTAAAAAATTAGATATAATTTGACTGGATATATATTATTTGTTGAACTTCTTTTGATTAATCATAGTTAACATATTGGATGTTTGGACCGAATGGGTTATCAAGGAAGGCCCTGAAGCTTAGTACATTCACGCGGAATGTAAACTAGGCGACTTTCAGAAAATTTCTCGACTAATTTGCTATCAATTTAACATGCGTTTGTAGTGTACGCTGCTTCGAAAACCAAACAGAAAGATCTAAGAGACTCGGTATCCATCTGTAAGGCAGAAACTTAATGTGGTTCACATCGAGTTTCTCTGTACAAACTCTTTGTCTACGGGAAGGCTCCCGGGGTTTGAAAATTGAATAAATGCACCCAGCGTCGGTCACTGTCTTAAGACTATTTTGTTAAAATGAATAGGAAACGGCGAAGGGTTAGTCGAGGTCATTGGCACTTGCTTATAGTATTTATATAGTATAGAACAGTTTCCCCTGATTAAACACTGCCGTTATACGGTGCACCGTTGATATAACATGCGAACACATTCGGGAATCACTTCTAACATCTACATTGGGTAGATTTGGAAACAAGAGTGAATGATATATATAGGCACATATACATTATTTTTTATAGTTATGAGTTGTGCTATTGTATACATACTTTGCGATAATTATTTTGGACAGAGAGTGCATGGGATTCTGAAAGTATTTCGTAAAACTTAAATTTTAAAAGAGATGTGAGTGTAAAGTGAAATATTCAATATACCGAAAAACGGTTGCGATGGGTACCAGGATACATCAGACTGAGAAAAAAACGCACATAACATGCTTGGAACCTTTATGAACCCTTATTTACTATAGCCTAGACAGGGAACAATTTGAATGATGTGCGCATTTAGCAGCTTCAATGCTTCGCGCTATGGAAATCATAATGTGCATGACAATTGCTCAACGTTTACCACCGGAAGTTCGAATGAAACATACCAAAACCGAGAATAGCGGAAATAAAATCTCATCGGCTGCTTTATGTTTATAATGCTCCGGCATAGAAGAACTTAGTCGTTCAATCGTAGACAATGATCGGGCTTGCTTATGCATCAGTATGTAAAAAAGAGTCATATTCTGGGGGAAATTAGAGAACTGACAGAGTAGCAAAGAGCAAGTGACATCAAGTGAATTACCCTATCAAAAGCTCATTATCCAATAAAACACGACGTTAGAAATAATTAGTCTTAACAACCAATTATGAGCGATGTTCTTTTCGCGCGGGCGTAGAAGAGGACGTATGTCCATTGGTGATGATTGCTGATGGATTAACGCAATAATTCCTGTAAGTATTGGAGATTCTCATGTCTAAGCTGATATCACTGTCTGAGCAGCGTAACAGAACGTAAGGTATGCCGCTTTCATGTAATTCCGCTAAATTAGAGCCGGAATAATTAGACAGTAGCTTGTAGCATAGGTATTCCTCTAAGAGATTTCAATTTAGTATGCGATGATGAAAGGACCAATTGTATTCGCGAACAGCTGGTTGCTGTTGAGTTCTCTCAGATCAGTCATAGAAACCACTTAATGCTGGATATATAGTGGATACCCCGAAGCACCGGCAAACAGGCATACGTCCGTGTTTTCCTCAGTTAATATACATTACGTCATGCCGTTTTGTGGTTCGGGATGGTATAGGCCAAACATTTGTTTTAAAGATGCACAATCCGAATTAACGCTCCTAAATTACCATTTCTTTGGCTTCGGGGGTAAAAAATATTTGATTCGAGTCGAGGAACCCACCAATCAAAGCTAGAGTTATCAGATATCGATTTTTATTTTTACCTGTGAAATTACTATCTTTGCTAGCGCTGTCTTTACTCCGCCCGTTAAACTGACAACGTTGACCGATTCACCATTCTGCCAAGACTAGAAGATGAAATAATGGGCTTCCAGTGTGAAGCGTATGGTGCCGAGAACATAGAATAGCCGCAGATAACGGGTGCATAAAGAGAGTTCCAGTTGGGTCTATAGTTGGGATAAACAAAAATACGAGGAAGATAATGGTGATATTTTTGTTGTCAACCATTCAACAAACTGTCTTTGTAGGCATCTCCGTTATATGGTCGATTTAATACTCCCATATGTAGTAAATGTATTTCCCCACCCAGTTATAATTGTATGCATTGGAATGGCTAATTATTCATTTGGAGGGGTGTTCAGGAAAATGGAGTAGTCGACAGCCATACGAAAAGATAATATAAGTTCAGAAGGATTCATATTTTGAAGGGAAATGTTTAGATAATAAGTTTAACATGCCGTTTGTTGAACTTATATCGTCTGAACATTTCCTAACGGAATTGGTAACTTTTATTATGTTTGCAAAATATATTAAAAGAATTAATCTTCCCGGAGTAACGACCAATCCCTTTATTTGCCTTATGTCAAGTTTAAATTTGTTTCACCTTATTTTGTACCGGTAATTCATTGGAGCGCTTAATTGTCCCTTGACCTCTTGTGTAACAGTAACAAGCTATTTGATTGGCTACGTTCCGTGCCTTCTATTTACGTTTACTTCCGGTTTGTCTCACTGCATTCATTTGAAATCAATTCGACGAGTCGTCAACAGCAGGGATAATGCTATGTTATAAGACTATCGGTCTTGAAGCCCTTCTTGAATATTTCAACATATGGTATAGTAGCATAAATACGTTAGTACAGATACAGAACAGAGAGAACTAATTTAAATGTACGACCTGCAGACTTAGGTCTCTTTTGTTACAACTCATCATATCCACATGGTAGATATTTACATTGGGGTTATTATATGTCCAGAGTTTCTCAGCAATTAATGGCACACTTTATCAGGCTGAAGTGCATTAAATTGTAATTTCTATAGATATATGTTTTCTATTTAAAATATTCCAGCCCATATTGAAGTGTTTCAGACGTACATACTACAGAAAAGACGCATGTCCTTTATTTTCTTTGAAAACTAATTAGACCATTCAAACGTTTAAAGGTGATGTTGCTTTGTTTGGACGTATACTCCAATATACGACAGAATGTCAAATGACCACATATTCTATTTCGCATACAATGTGCTCTCATTGTGAAGGATATATATTACTATATATTTCACATAAACTAAATGGTTGCAAAATTACTAGGTTTCTATCTGTTATTTAACAGACGAAAAGTCGTGTGCATAAGAGAAACAAGATAATTAACCTGTTCAGATAACGCCCAGTTAATTTTTAACAAGACAATGGTTGGACGAGACATGGATGGTCTCGAGCCTGTAAAATAAAATCGATCTTATATAAAACCCAAGTGTCTGCGTGTGTGTATCTGTTTGTAACTCTGTCACGATTTTGGCGCCTTAAAAATATATGACCCTCATGTCCGATTGCGCCCAAATTTTGACCTTGTCGTGTAGCACATCTTGGAATACAACACGCAAAATTTCAGGCCAATCGGAAATCGACGACCTGAGATATAACGCGTATCATGGCGATATTTTCACTTCTTCGAATACCAACGCCAAATTCCGAGCAAACTCTGCGTATCGTTAGCTTGGCTATCTTTATATCATTATCAGCGGTGGAGCGGTGACGATATTATCCTGCATGTCCAGGCATGTCATGTTTTTGTCATCCCCTATAGCAATGCATAATTTCCATTGCGGAAAAAGTCCCCCGTTTGACAGTAATGTTGTACCTCCTTGCAATTCGGTTCTTCCACCACCATTTGATGACGAGAACATTTTATGCATTTACATGTATTAGTATCCGCTATAACTGTCAACAAACCCCGTTTATATGACCGGATAACAGTGAATGCTACATAACTATATAACAGTAACAAGAAATCCCAAATACAATCTATCTTCCAACGATCACCGTCTGATTGACCGGTTGTTGCAACAGACAAAACTTGGAATGGATTTCTTGGCAGTCGATGAGATGAAACGAAATCTTGATCGATTCAGAATAAACTAACACCCCTATTGCAAACACGTGGAAAACACCTCTGGTGCTGGGAATACAAACAGTCTCAAATGTCATGGAAACAATTGTGGGCTTTCTTTCACCAGACGCAGGCCAGGTTCTATTGATGACACGTGGGAAAGGTACAATCCTAACCAATAAGTTAAAATGGCACTGTCTGTTTAAAAGTTCACGCGGAGCTAAATAACTATATGTCAGGATAGATCTATGAAAAAATAGCGAAAAAAATATCGCACTTGAAACACAATCTTAAACTATGATGCAATCCCTGAATTCCCAAACCGAAGGGGTTGAGCGCACTTTAATATGTTTCGTCATAACAGTAATTGATACCACGAAACGTTCTTTATTGTTAATTCAAATTTGGTTGCACGTGCGCTCTCTTGGCAAAAACAAGGAAGTTTTAAAAGTAGGGAACTTTTATTGTGTGCATGTTTTAGCTTAACTCGATAGACAATGTTGCCGTTATTATACACGGCTGAAAGATTCGTGGCAATCAGTAAACATGTATATTGAGCACAGACTGGCTTTTGTTGTAAATGTATGCGGATATGAACAGTGGAGACCAGCTTCAATTCGTGATTCTGTAATGGGAGAAGTAACATTAAACACCCCGCATGCACACCCGATGATGGTTGCGATAGTCATATTGCTGATTTGCTCCATGCATGGTAGTGACCGGTAGTGTCAGGGTGGGTTGTCCCAGTTCCCCATGCACCCGCGGCCATCGACAGTATATATGGTCTGTCTGTCGCTCTGACTTTGATTTATGTCTGAATATGTATTCATTTGTATATGTCTCCTTCACCTGTTCATCCCACTTGTGTAAATATTTGTATTATGATGTTTAATGTTTGATAAGCTCTTCGTGTAACGGAGGAAAATAAAGGATATATATATATAAATCATAATTAAATTCAGTGACTCTCGAAGGCGATATCGTTTTCGTTAGTTTATCGCCGATAGATGCGTCCCGAATCGAGTTGTAAATATATATAATTGAGCGTTGTTCAGGCGATGTTTTCAATGGAGTGGTACGATCGATTTGCTTAAGATTTTCGGCGATGTTAGTAGAATGTTACATTCCTCCAATTAATATAGCGCCCGAATACTAACTTACCAGTTTCACGCACCCGAACAAGTACATAATTTGCCTGTAACAGGTTGTCCACCAGTGTGTTGCAACGGAGCAACAACATTGTGTGTGCAAATTTGCCAAGCATCCATATAGTGATGATCGATGAGCTCACGCTCTCTATATCCTACGAGCCTTCTGGCAGCGTCGTTATCATATTCGTCCGTCGTTAATCTCACAATTATACTACCGGCAGGAGTTCATATCTTTTTATTAGAGTTTTTCTCATTGGAACAAGATATCTCGAATTCTTCCTGTCATTGTTTTGTGAGAGTGGTGATGTGTAACGATTGGGGTGGCCAATCCTATGATGACGATAAATGCGTACGTCAAGGAACCCCCAGTTGAACCCAATTTTATTGTGTCGTGCCTCATTCCGTTGCCAGGTACTCTCTCCTTCAACTTTGGAAAAAAACTGTTCAACAGTCCGCAATTTCATGATGCCTATATCAGCTATACAGTTTAAATTTCAGACCGGAAATATTTATATTGTTGCATGATGGTTAGATTCTCTAGCGATTGAAAAGCGTGAAATATGTCGCTTATATAGACAAAGATTCGAATGTGTTCTTACTTTCAGTGAAAATGATAGAACGAAATGGCATAAATTGTAAATGTTCCAATCATATAGGGGTTTTAGGTTGGAATTTTCCGACCAGGTGGAAACTTTGAGCCGATGTCATTTTGAATGTTTCAGCGGAATGTACATGAAATGAAGTTTCCCAACGTTAAGAATATTAATAATCACGGGGAAATGTTTGGAAAGTAAAAGTTGGACACCCCACCCCCACCCAACAAAGTGGACTTTCCAACGAAGAGAATACCACAAATAAAGACGCACAGCCAGGCCCCTGCCTGATGCCCTCTATCTCTTTGTGCTGTTTGGTATTGTGTTCTGTATTCACCAAACACAACATCAGGAGTGTATAGAGTGGTTAAATGTGTTGTGAATATAAAGTGGCATTTGATGGAGAAACAGCAAAGATATCTCGCTGCATTATAATAAATACAGAATCCAAACTTTAACCAGCCAATTGTTAGCACTATAACGCAGGGTAATTTTCGCAACCCGGGTACACCATGAAATATCCTAGACACCAGACGTTAGAAAGGAGTGTATGAGAACCTGTCTATTTTCTAGCGATCTCAAATGATGGCCACGTGCAGCTTATCCTGCGTTGATGCTTCTAAAGAACGGTCTCAATCTTTCTCAGTTTATCGGAGTTCATTCAAACTGTACATACGGTGTGAATCATAGTGTATACTGTATACTGATTCACCACACACTATCATTTAGGACTGTAGTGAGTTGTCAGTTGGAATTGATTTAATTTCGATATCATTCGTGATTTGTTTGAGAAAAAACCGAAGAGCGAAAATTTAATTACATACTAAGTAGAGATGTTCTCGGGAGACGAACTGAGGCCATATGGTGGTGAAAGTAACATGTCCTGCTTCTTCAATCTATTTGGAAATCCCTTTTACAAATGAAACTTTCAATTAAATTGAATGGTGATAAAACTTTGTTCAAAGATTTAAAAGACTCGGAACACATTCGAACACAGATTTGATTTGGATAATCAAAATGGGTCTTCTGTGAATCAATCGATGTTTGATGAACGATCATTAACCCTTTGTATACTAAATACTCGTTGACGAGTAGTTCCCTTAGGAATTTTTCAGATAATAAGTTCAGCAAACGACCGTATTGGCTGAATATTGTGAAATCTGTTGTGTTTATTTGTGGTATTCTCTTCGTTGGAATGTCCACTTTGTTGGGCGGGGGTGTCCAACTTGGATTTTCCAAATAATATCCCCGTGATTACTAATTATGAAGAAACATTTACCACCTTAGCAAATATATGTCGTCTGTTGATCTTCTTATCTGAACATTTAATTCCCACAAACGAATATGCATGGCTGTCGACTGTTCATATATCATTAACATCCCTCTAAACGAGTAATATACCATTCCAATGTATACTGTTATAACTGAATTGGAGAATCCATTAGTGTAGAACGGGTTAACTTAACCATTTCATATTATATGGGGGGAATAATGTCATACATGTAAAGGATAACCATTTCATATTATATGGGGGAATAATGTCATACATGTAAAGGAGAACCATTTCATATTATATGGGGAAATAATGTCATACATGTAAAGGAGGTCCATTTCATATGTGTTATATTCATTCTAACTTTATCAGATCTTTTGGCACTTCAGCATTGGACGTGTTGACAACGTGAGGTGTTAGGACAAGGGGTGTCTCATCCCGAGCTTTGGCCAAGATTTTCAACAGTTGGAAATTTCAACAATATTAGTTGAAAATTTCAGACCAAAACTAGGTTGAATTTGTTCTGATAGTTTGATTTACCGACGATTATTTAGTGTGCAATTCATTGCTTTAGACCTAAAATTTAATATCGAATATTGTCGTACTGTCGGTCACATTTTGGACCGCAATGGCCATCAGATCTCAAATTTCCAACCAAAGTTGGACAACTCCAATAGTTGTGTTGGGGTACCAGTTGGAAAATCTCAACCCAAGTGGAACGCCACCCCAACGGAGTTCCCCTAACTACGCCCCTGACATTAGCAGATTTATTGAGTCCACTATCGAAGATCTCCAGCTTGATGATGTGGCACTCATCTTCCTTTCTCTTTTGAGATAGCACTGGAATCTAATTATACCTGAGTTGAGTTCTGTGCGGGAGCCCATTTGCTGGTGCAATAAGCACAACAGGGCGCATGCGTAATAAGAATTACGTGCATGGATGGCACGAACCGGGGTCATCTGGTATGATGATATGCTGGGCCGATAAGGTGCGTTCACAACGACCTAATTCATTGATAGAATCAGAACGCTACCGCCCCCACTGTGTAGTAATTACCAGGGTGGCTTGTAACATTTCTGATTGAAAATAAAAATGTCCCACTTTGGTCAGCTGGCCCATTCTCGAAATGTTATCGCCAATAACAGTCGTCTACGTGCCTGGAACAAAGATGCTTAAAAGATGAAATGAACTTTGGTGATTAGCCGACGCCGCACTCAGAAATAAACTAGAACTATATAACCGTCAACTGAATCATAACTTATGGTTCTAAACATTATCATGGGTAGAACAATATTGCTTCGCTGACGCTCTGTGCAGTTAGTTTAGTTGTATCAAAGAACCTGCATTTTATACGCCGGTTTTAAAAACGGGACTGTCTTGGTCTGGTCGTCTTTCGGTCTGGCCGTATGTACATATTTTGTTTCCGGTGATAACTTTAGTTCCACTGCACTAAATTTTATGAAAGTTGGTATGTAGGGTTCACTACGATAACACACAGCTCATGTTGTCTCATAGTTGCGAAGATGAAAAACATTTGAGAGTTCAGATTGAAATTCGACAGTTGCAGAACTTACGGAAAAACAAGATGGGCATAACACCAGAAGTTCATTTCCTAACATAAATACAAGACTTTATATACATGTGCTGCAGTAAATGCATGGCACTGGAAGGGATCGACGGACCCCTGGCTCAGTATACCTCCACACATGTGTCAGAATGCGTCAGCAACATGATGGAAGATATTAAATTGCAATAATTTGTGAGTGTCGATGAGTCGATCTAGAAAGTATGAAAACGTCACACCTGCATTAAATGCAGGTAAGATATCGGTAGGAGTATAGACAGTGTTGATGGAATGATCATGAGAATGCCTGCCTTGCATCGCATTATACCTGCACAGGTGCGATCGGCCCGAGCACGGGTTGTTCGAAACAAAACCGCATTGCTGTGGTGTCACTCCAAAGAAACTTTCCTGGGAATGCCAGATTGCTCGACGATGCTTGCATGGGAATGATTCCAACGCCAATGACATGCAGCTATAAAAACGTCATCAGAATAACAGAAATTCTCAACTGAGGCGATCAACTCGAAGCGTCATGAAAATCGCATGAATTCTGAACGAATGTTTTAAGGGCTAAAGATTGGCACACAGATATATGGCATAGTTTGTTTTTGTTCCGGGTGTTTATCTTCTATAAGAAAGACAATGTTAATAGAGTTGCGCCAGCCTACGAAAGTGAGACATTAATTCCTGTATGCCAATCTTTACCAGAGCGCACTAGTCATACCTTCTTTCGGAATATGTCACCGGCTGGGTACTATAGTATGTGGTTTTCTATATTTAGCTCCGGGTTTTCCCAGCCAAAATGACGAAACCGATCGACCCAAAGTCAAATTTCCTATGCGCATTGAGAACCATTCCCACACTAAAACATAATAACAGAATGGAGAATTAGAGCGGTAGATTTGTTTCGATTTTAGCAAGCTATACTCGCCAAAAATTGCAACAAATTCATCAACATATATAGCTAATGTCACCGCCTAGCAGGCGGCAGAAGTCCGATGCCTGGTATAGAGTGCAATTAAGTCGTTTTTCTGAGCATCATCTGTGTGGAAAGCTCCGTTATTAGCTTATATACAAGTAAAAGTTTGTTTACACCAATGCCCGAGGGTATGATATCAATCGATTGATATATATAATTAGCAACGTACCAATATATAGCTGACGTGTTTTTTGACAGGAAAGCATGTATATTTATTATGTCATATACTGTAGCTTAGGTAATCTCGAAACCATGTGAATATACAATATTGACAGTATAGTTAATTGTGAAGTATATATGACAGAATATTATATATCTTGGCCACGAATTCGTGAGCATATACACGCGCGTATTCAAACAATGAGAAGTTATTGAATATAAGTGTAGCGTAACAAAGACGCTGAATCTTTCTTACGATTCTATATATGTATTCGTGACTGAATATTGATGATTTGAAAGTGGAAAAATAATGAAATATCATTGACCGCTTGTGAAATAAGATGATGGGCTGCATGGTCTTCGTTTAATGTAGGAGATGGGCTTTCTAATTTTGAAGATCAATTCTTCCAGCGCAAACCGAGACATATACTACTACACGTTACTCTGGCAAATGATACAATTTTACAACAAATAAAAGGCCGTCCGGCTACAGTGTCCCCCGAAAAAGTGGCTTCATTGGGGGCATCAGCTTTTCTGAAAAAAATAACAAGGACCCTAAATCCGAAGCAACCAGACAAAAATTGGTGGATCGTACCCATATTCGAACTTGATCTGTATTTCGAGCTGATAAACTCATATACCAAATTTGATTCAGATATGATCACACAAACTAAAGTAGATACGAATGATTGTGAATGAAAATTGCTATTTACGCTGTCGTCGACTGTTGTTGGTGTAACTCTTATGTCTGTATTGTTGCGCACTCAATGTAACGTGTTGAATAGCCTGGTTCCTGATAAACTGCGAACATATCAAAACGTAGGAGCTTGATCCTATCTCACTTACACTTTATGTACTACCTTGCGTTTTTGAGCACCTGAGACTACATTTAGGTTATGCACACAACAAAACAAAACAAAACAAAACAAAAACTACCCGCACGCATTTATGAAGCTCCCGGCCCTGTCTCACAGCATGAAATTCACTTTTATTTTCAAAATCACATGAGTTCGTTGCCATTGTCGGTCTCATGCGCGCTTCTTTCGTTCTGTGAAGTCATAAAACGAGTTTTACAGACAAAAATAATTTAGTGCCAAAATTGAATTTAAATTCAAAACATGCATACAATTTCCATGGTGCAAAGATCTCATTCGTCTCCCTGTGTGCACGAGCACGTGGAAACGTCTGTCGTCTGCATAAGATTAATGGAACTGAAAAGTTATCACCCCAGTGCGTCGGAACAAAGTGGATATGAACGAAACGAAACGCTTACTCATTACCGGTAAAACGAACACCGGTGCATTTCTTTGCCAATCATCTCATGTCTGTCTGTTGATGATAATTTTTTCGTACCGCTGTTGCGATTTCGTCAGGTCGGTATTATGTTTGTGATCTAAGTTATGTCAATATAGTCCTGCAGATGGATATATGATAACAATCTGCGTTTTGTTCCATTAACTACAAAAATATATTCACAACCAGCAAATGTTACAGTATGTCAATCATGATTACACATAGTGTGCGCGAAGTGAGTTTTTATCGTGGCACACGATTCTTTTACTTTGTTTTCTGCTAATCAGCGTGGCACACTAAAGTATTTCCCCGGGCAGCCATTACGATGTTTTGAATGGCAGTCTTGCTATCTTCTTATTTTGGCTGCAAGGAAGGTAACATTTTAAAGTGGAGACGTAACTTCTATACAAACACGATCTTACCGACAAAGGAACCTTGTCATTAGTTATCGAATTTGAGGTGGGTGGCAATGAAGTTACATGTACTTTAGCTCGTCTTTATACTTCCAGATGATTGAGTCAAATCTACGTGTATTTTCATCCGAAACACCGAACATAAGATGAACGTACACACATAATGTCTTATTCTTTCTGGTGATAACTGAAAGGTAAAACACTTGGTTGTTGGCGGTCGTTCTTCTTGGAGAAACGTCGTGTGTATGTTCCGGTAAAACGGCTCAAAGTATCACTGGTTACGGGCGTTAATTTCAATGTTCGACATCAAGACATTTTAATTGTGGTAGGCATGCATGATATGCAGTAAGTAAGAACATAGTGGATATCAGATAATGAAAAGGAGTGCTTGCAGCAGTGTGCTCTTTAAATCCATATTGAAATATTATGGTTCTATTTGCATTTTTCAATGTTGTTGTATTCTGCTGATTTAGCTATAAAGCTGACAGAACAAACCGATGTTGCTGTTTAGTTTTATTTATTTAAAATTTTCGAGGTATTTAACAAACCAGGCTATTGCGTATGATTGGACACAAGGCTGTTATCGGTATAGACGACTCTCTTTCAAGACTGTAGATGAATACTATAACAAGCAGCAGTTGTTACAACATTGTTAAAATCATGCTTTTGACTATTCTCAACAGATAACGGCTTCATCTAGTCTCACGTGCTATCATGAATTGGTATGACATTATAAGACCACGAAATTGAAACCTTCGGATTAAATAAAAGTACAAATTTATCATCAGCATCTTACCAATGACAGTGTTAAATGGGGACTGGACCCTAAATCCGGACATTTATAGGACCATCTCATTTTATACTTAACAGAATATGTGCAACAATTGAATGACTTTGAGCCATGGATTAAGTGCAAAATACACTGATGTGCTATATGAACGATGCAAACAACATGGTCATTATAATGGAAATGAATAAATTGCTGGAGTCATAAATTCATTTTCATTATAATTACCATGTTGTTTGTATCGTTCATAGAGCACATACATGTATTTTGCACAAAGCCATGGCTCAAATTCATTCATTTGTGCATATATTCTGTTGAGTATAAAAGGAGATGGTCCCATACATGGCCGGATTTACTGTACAGTACCCCTTTAAGTGAGCAGAAACACCGGCATCTCACGTCATATCAGGACCAGCTACATATGTATGTGTTACGAAACTACTTCAGCTTCATCGACATTTCGAGTTAGGCAAACGTCAAAACTTCGAAACGACATCTCACATTCCGCCAGTGCATGTTTCATACACGATCTACAGCATCATCATGACGTCATTTCCATTATCTCTTTACAGGACCCGATGCATTCCTCCGTGGAGCCGCTCATGATGCTGATAATCGTGTTGTTTATTGGCGTTGTCCCTGCGTACTCAGCAAGAGGTACGTATATAGAAACACACAAAGTTGTATACATACCCAGCAGGGATACCAGCTCTACATCGTTTATCAGAGTGCACTCATCTCACAGAAAAGTTCAAATCGAGAGCATGCATGTTCAGACCTCCGTGTATTGATTCGCGTTCACTTGTGCATGGTCCTAAAATGCCTGTTGTGTGATCATTTCAGTCTTTAAAACTCTTAGCTCAGTAGTCAGACAGCAGGCAGACTGAGGCAGCACGCCATAATTCAGAATGTATACTATTCGACTTTTAATGCGAACGAAACACGATATCTGCACTACGTGAAAATTAAAATATCTAATATCCTCCATTAGGACCGAATTAATCATGGATAAGCATACACAAATTATTCTGCCGTCGAGAGTCCCTTTAACGCAACTCGTAGTAGAGGAAAATGATTAAATGATTAAATACTCAAATTTAAGTGAAGAGAAAAGTATTCGACACTATAGGATAACGGGATTTACCGGGGATAATTTGGCAATTTGTTAAAACCAAAACTGTGACATTCTGATTGCGCGGCATTGTGATGCAATTATTGTTGCTCTGAGTGCGTCTTCTAGCATTATCCCAACCATATGTGGCTTCTCGCACCTGATATAGTTATAACAATATCATAGCAACACTCACCAGATACAAGACTTACACGTAACCGAAATGCATGCGAACATCATAACTTTGACTATATACGCGTTCGTGCATGTTTATATATCATGGTAATCACCAACTTATAACGTGCAATGCAATAGTGAACAACATATGCATACACAAAGATAAAGCAGGCTTTATACATCTGGACGTTTTCTTGATCGCCTAACTTGCTTTACATTTACATTTACGGAATTAGTCACAAGACGCCATTGAGGCCCATCGCAGAGTTTTCTGTTGTATGACCACATCAGTATCTAAGGATCTCTAAATTTGTAGTATAGATAAGAAGGGTTTCCTTGAACGATGCATATTTGTCTATATGTCAAATATATACAACCACTTCAACTTATTACAGTCGTTGGTTGTACGGCAGAGGAAAGTTATGTTTTTATATGTATCAGAATCAGGCTGAAGTGGAATATATTTTGCTGGATGGTGTTGTTTGGTTTCTCGGGTCTGGCGTTGCTGTCTATTTCTCATTTGTTTCGAGTTTGGTTATCTAGTATTCGCGATATGGATCACATACCACACGCACATTCCAACTGTGGTCGAATGAGACTTGTATATACGTGATGTCTTCACTGTGCGAGATTTCTTCCTAAAAAGCTAAATATATTGCTGTCTCTTATTTCAGAAGGGGAAACCGCGGCACTAACCGTCCGACCTCCTCCCATGATCACCGACTACATCTCTCCGGAATGCTGGAATTTTACGTACGGTGACTGGAAAAGATGGGAATTTTATTCACCTGGGTTTCCTGGAAGTTACCCAAACAAGACGGAGTGCGTCCAATACCTACAAGGTGAGGCATCGGCTCTGTGGCTATATTTAATTATATATAGTTATATAATCAGTGATATAATTAGATAATTATTCCCGTCCGACTTCCTCACTTAATGGAGAGAGGCCGTGAAACAAAAGAAGAGCAAACTTAATAAAAGCCCTTGGGCTTGTTGTTTAATCCCCTTTCCAATCCACTTAGCTATATTATATTGTCAAAACTTTTGTTAAATGTTCATATATGTTACATGTATTGTTAGGATTGGAATAAAATATGTTTACATCAATTATATAGAAGTCACGACAAATTAGGACGAAGTCGGTTCGAATCTGAATGAACTTGGGTTGACCTATATATGCAAATATATTTGGTATTCGTATTTGCGACGTAGTGTAGCGGCATCTATTATCAAGTTTGTTAGTTGTCTATCGGGGTAGGTGGATTCTACCAGCAGTATAAATGGAATCTTCGCGTCATTTCCCGTGTCCATTTAATTTTCAGACCTCCGGAGCACATTATGCAAAATATATGCCATACTATATGTTTTTGTTGAGGTACCGTCGTGTTTTCTGTGCTAAAGTTTCACCTGTACTATAGCTACAAATCTCATTATTTTCAATGGAAGGGCAATAACTCTATATCTTAGTTTGAATTCTGTTGCATTCTGGGAGCGAGATGGGGGAAATATTTCTATGATTTAAGCAATTTTCTATTATAGACGTTCCAAATGGTGATGAATTATAGAATTTTAAGCATATGTTATGGCATAGATTGTTATTAAAACCGTTATCAAGGCACTATAAAAAAAATAATCGGAGACTCAAAAATTAAATGGGCCTTTAAAACAGTCATCGTACTAACTAAGTAATTATGTACCTATTATATATAGCCAGCTTGGAACACTAGATCATCTATATCCCTTCCGAAAAGAAACTTACTAGGTCTAGATCCTATATTTGTTGCGAGTAGTGATTTTTGAGCATTTAAAGCTGCTATATCTTGCTGCTCTATTTCTTCCCGGCATCACTTCCAACAACAACAACAACAACAACAACAACCACAATGTTGTACGAAACCTGTTTTGGAGCCATGTTTGCATTATTATTAAAAAATATCAACAACAAACAAAAACAGTGTTGCGCATATTATACTTGTTTTAAAAGCTAGCTATTTATTACGTGGTCCTACCATTATTCCATTCATTAAACACATTCTAAAATAAAGATATACAATGGTCATTGTATAACAGGAAATAGTGCCAGGTGTACCCAAATGTATTATTGTTGCGCAAACGCGACAACTTTGTCTGTTTACAGTCCGTACGCTAAATCGATGTTTGTGACTGCTGTTGATTTAGCTTGTACAAATATGTCATTAAATTTACGTGGCGTTAATGCCTGAAGTGGCGCCGTATAAATCGAAATTTCCGGTAAGATCTTGAACCTCCGTTTAAAATTTACTAATATTTAAGTTAGGGTGTACTTCTCAAAGAACCAGGTTCAACATGAACACCCTTGTACATTAAAATGATTACATAATCGCATAAAAATGCAGAATTTAGGAATCTTAAGTCAAAAGGGCAGATGCAATATGCATACCATGCGTACCAATACGGCTGTGATCTATAGTCTCGGAGAATGCTACTTTGTTTATAACGCTGGAAGCGGTTTATCCCACCAACATTTGACAGATGAAAGAGGGAGTAAAAGTGTAGAGGGGCTTAATTTATCGACTACGCTTTCGTCGGAAGCGCTGACTAAGATCTGAGAAGCAATTTTGAACTGTTTATTTAAACAACATCTCGAGACCAATTTGAAAACGAACGTAAACTCCTGAATTAGATACGTAGTCCACACGTGTGTGCGATATGTGGATTCGGAGTGTATATAGATACTTGAAGCACTGAGAGGTTTTTATGATACTTTTAATGTTGATAGGTTATCCCCGTAATCATCCCGCATCATATGTTGTTATAATCGCCGAATTAAGATATGTTCCTCTTAACGACCTCAACAGGTTTCCTCGGCGTTCCTTAAGAGCCGCAATTGATGGACAATTTACCTCTTCGGTTGAGTGTTCAGCATGGGCGTTGGTGTATAGTGTATAGGGCTCAGTGTTTGCTTTCGTGTGATGGTGACCAAGTTACACAGGACTACAAGAAAACCATAGTCAGAATGGTAACGCGCTCAAGATCATATATTATATACCCTGATTGTAATTATAGAATCTTTTTCATTTCTGTTATTTGTAATTGGCATAGCTTATCACAAACCAAAAATCAACATTATTGACAAAATGTAAACGCCAATAAACGAAATTGAAATTCTCAACTACACCTTTTACCGGACTCGGCCTCGCACTACAACTTTTAATGTGCCCCAATAAATAACATTCTATAAATAGAACCCCCATGCGCTATCGCAGCACCCAGGCGAAACAAGAATTTGCACATATTTTGTGAGGAATATATTATGGGAGTTATATGTCAACTGGCGGTACCATGTGCTAAATTACTCCACAGAGAAATCATATCCACTCTCTCCTTATCACCCACCTGATATCTCCTTCGTCTGACCCCCCCCCTCTTGTCTTTACCTCCCCCTGTGCCACTCTCTCTGTGGATACATCGTTCTATCGGGGTGAAATGAAGCGGAATCGAATGTATGCCATGCATCCCAGCTCACAATTTTCCGGGTATACACAGATACGCGATGGGTGTTTTGGCTTTTGGTTCTTGTGTACTCAGGCAATCTTGCAATTTTTGTAAGTTAGACACTTTAACTAATTCAGCGTAATGACTTAACTAAGTATCCATAATTTGTAAATTTCCAATCAGTTGTAGGTCTCGGGTATAAGCATTCAAGTTGGTGCATGGTCGCTAATGAGAGTTTCTTCCCGGGACGAGACATAATGAGAGACATTAAAACTGGCGACACCCAGGTGCGACAGCAACAAAAACAAAATAGTAACGCGAGACTCACCCTACCCGCATAACCGACAGACACACCTGGGGGTCATGTCCCAAAAATGTACTTGCGAGCATGTTTACTGTGGGAAATGTGACTTGCCCCTCCCAGTCCGGATTCATATTCCTTCCATAAACAAAAACATGGATTCGAACGGCGTTCCGGAGAGCACCTGATTATTGTTCTTACTGATCCGACACCTGCTCCGGGATACGCAATGCTCGATACAAAAACAAACGGAAACCTGTGGAATTCTACGAGCAGACGACCAAACACGAACTACCGCCAGGTGTCGCTTTGATCGAAGATCAACGTAAATAGCGAATAATGCGGGTAGATGCTATGGATATTATGATGCCTCTGGTAATGCGGTGGGAAATCAGAAAACACCATACGATATGTGTTTTTGAGATCACTCAGCTGATCATAGAGATAAAACAGAATGTTTTGTGTGGTTGATAGCTTCGGGTTTATATGTGGTAGAATGATATATTTCATTGTTAATCATACTCTCGCTGTTTGGATATCAGCCCGCCGACAAGAGATTGGTTTATAATGGGTTGTGTGCTTGAGATCCTTGCTTGTTTCAATAGGTTAGTACTGAGTATGTGATGTCAGTTCCAAATGGTCGCACGGAGATATCTTATCAATTCCCGGTGCACATACACTGTCGTGACCCCACTGGAAGGAGAGGGTAATACGCACAACGACAAATCACTTGTCTCTTTTATAAACGTGGAATCATGTGGCACTATTCAAGATAGAACTTCTTTTTCTGGGCTTCAGTTTCTACACATTGGTTTTCATCAAACTTGCACACACTCTGTATCAATTATGGATTTTTGTTCTTCAAATTGTGTCACAGCTTGGTCATGCCATAATCATGCATTCGGCATACAGATACGAACTGGTCGATGTTTTACAATGATAGGTGGTTCTCCTATATCTTGGTATTATGCGTTGCGGATGGACTTTAGGGATTGCGATAACATTGCGATTTAGAGATTACCACGACGATTGTTAGCGTAATGCATATAAAGAAAGAGAACATACTGCTATTCTTCCATTGGATGATTTTCCCTCTTTAATATAAGAATTGTTATAAAATAATAATAATAAAGACCCACATGCCGCCCGTACGTTTCGCCGAGAATCCAAACTTCCAACTACAGCACACGCGCGGGTACTGACTAAATTCGAACGTTCCACTTTGGTTAGATTTCTCAGCTTTCCAATGATGTTGTCTATATTTATCAAACTAGAATGCAACCATGCATATACCAAAGCTGACCGGAGAACATGTTCAGTATACCATACAATTTCTAGAATATATAACAAATTATTTCATTTCCTGATAAAAAATAACTCTTTGGTTAATTATTTTCATGGTGTGTGTCTCAGCAGAAGTTCGGGGTCAATCATATCACTTTCTGCATAGATATATGGCATCGCCTCTTGGAGATATTGGAAACCGCTTCATACCCTAGTTGACACATGCGCACGGATTGTTTCTGGATAACAATTAACTGTTATGGCGACTATAATCGTATGTATACTCTTTATCGTTTCTAGCTCCCGAGGGATTCAAGATAAAACTGGACTTCCGAGATAAGTTCGATATTGAAGAATCGTCTGGTTGCAAATACGACTTCCTGGAGGTTCGAGACGGACCATTCGGCTACTCACCGCTAGTTGCTCGACTTTGCGGTCCTAGTTTTCCACCGATTCTCTACTCGACGGGAAACTTCATGTGGCTTCGCTTCAAGAGCGACAGTATGCTAACCAACGGGGGCTTCAAAGCTGTCTATTCGTACGAGAAGATTAAAGGTAAATACCTCTGGTTTCAAGAATACTCTTGAATGACAGCGCTACCGACGATATCACAGAACGGAATGCACTTATTAAAATATTTATACGGCTCAGATTCCGTGTTTTGTATTAGTAATGCTGAGTTGACGTCATTGTAATCAAGCCACATAAATGTCAGCCAGAGCGGTACATGCAGGACGTGTCTATGCTGCTAATTTTCTCTATTTATATCGCGATCATTATGTTCACAAACGTGAAGGCCTTCCGATAGTGCCTTAATCAACATGTTGCCATTGTTCACCAAATACCATGCAATGGAATCTCAGTTATAAAAGTATACATTGGAGAGGTCTATTATTCACCTGGATGGGTGTTCAGGGAAAATGGGCAGATGACAAAGAGGCGAAAAGATAGAAATGCAGAAGTATAATCCTATTCATTGCCAATATTGGTGGGAAATATTAAAATAATATCTGAACATATCTGAACATTTGCTGGGGAACTACTCGTCAATGAATATTTATTTAGTCACTTCGTTGGAAGTTTCACAGCAAAAGCTTGCAATGTGTCCCCATGCAACCCATGCTATACCATATGAATCATTAAAAATAATTATTATGATCCATTCCCAATATTTAGGTTTGTCCCCATACTCGAACTTACTATGGTGAGAAATGCTAACAGATTCTTCTGAAATATGTAAAACATACAACTAAAACCATATCTTGGAATTGAGCATCTGTCGGGCAGGACTCGGCATATGTCAAAGCCACCTTGGCATAAATTTACGACCCTTTGTAAAGATTGTAATGAAACGGAATTTCACTTTCTATTACGCCCCATTTGTTTTTGTTTCCTTTTTATGCTAACTTATTTCACGCACCGATGGAAGTAACCAGGTTTCATTTCAATAAGTTCCGATGTTATATAGGAAGTGTACCTCCCAGTGTCTGACGCCTAAGGTGGTATCTGATTTAGGAGGCGGTTATTTGCCACATGTGCGAGGTGCTCCTTATCGCAGGCGTGGCGATCACGAAGAAGTCAGTGTCAAAATACGTAACCTGTATCCCCGCCCTCTTGTTTCTATGTCACCGACGATACACCATACATAACACAGGGACGTCTAAGCCGAATACCAAGCGTTTTAAAAGAGACACATGGTGTCTGAAGTCAGAGTATGAACATTTGGTTTTTCAACTTTTTCGCATTAGCACCTACAGTATTCGGGTTGGGGAAGGCTTCAATAAAGCAGAATATGTTGTTCTATAAATTAGAGATTAATTTAGCTTTAACAGCCTAACTTAACCGTAATACACTGTTTAATATAGTATGTGGTTATTTTTTTTTTTTTGGGCGGGTGTTTTTGTGATACAGAACATGACTGTTTCCAACACCCCTGTGTTTTTCCAAGGAAGCGATACTAGATCAACGATATGTCACTTTTCTGACTGGAACAATACCCATGGATGTTCAAATTCCATAAATGTTTCCGAAATTAATGGCTATTTATTAAAATTTGGGCGAAAATGTAAATGGTTCGTTTCAAATGCGGTATCACAATTTCCATAAGCTTCATTTTCTTTTGACAAAATGGAGTTCATTATTGTGATCGATTGTAAGTTCTCGTTTTACTGACAAATAATATTCAAATCGTCCAAACTTGATCTCAACTGACAACCCACAAATGCCTTTAAACCGACAAACCACGAATGCATGTAAGCCTGCAACTCACGAATGCCTTTAAGCCGCAACCCACGAATGTCTTTAAACCTGCGCTATTTATATCATAACCTAGCTTGAATATATCGAAAAATCAAAATCTAATTTAGTCTATGTCATTGTCTATGCCTTTCTGCATTCATAAAGTGATTTTTAGTGTGAAATAGAGGAAGGGGCCTCTCTTCTCGGGCATTCAAACAAAATTGTAATAGGATTGAACTAATTATCATTTCCCATGAAAAATCTAATCTTTTTTCTTTTTCTTTTCTTTTCAGAGGTCGAACCTGGTGAGTTTATAGCAAGTGTGTAGGAAAAAAATCTGATATGATTAAGAAACGTGTTTATATGTCCCTGCTATTATATTGTTTCAACACCATGTATGTATAGAGAGAAGGATAGATAATACATGTGCATCATCACCCTGTCGCAGGAAATACATGAATGTATTATTCGAAAGCCTTGTCCGACCCATTGGTTAAACAATTATCATGGTTCTCCGCTGGCCTCATCCACATATCCATACTCCACATGCTTGTACTTTACATACCATATCACAAACTGAGCGATGAACGGTGAACGACAAACGAATTATACTATTATTTATTAAAAAACAGACATTTATATACCAATGTTTAAAGTTAACAAGACAAAACCTAGATAAATTAAAATTATTATTACATGTATAGTTATATTACTTTTCAACGGGGACGGCAGGTAGACAACCTTCTTGGTTATGCTGTCCCCGATAGCTCATTGAATGTTATACTATTACACTGTGTATATAATTGTATATATCATATGAATGAGTTATGAATAAATAATCATAGTCATTATTCACAGAAATGATAGGATATGTATACTCTGTATACTATGTTGAGCTTCCATATCCCACACATAGATTGTACGCAATTGAAATTTTAGGCAGAAGCGATTACTGTATCCATAAATTAATATTTATAATCGACAAACCATCTACCGCGAGGAGACAAGTCTGTGTAATGCCACCATCTCAATAGCATGTTCTCCAAACCGTATACAGCGACGATCCATGTTTGTATAATGCCACCATTACAATCGCATGTTCTCCAAAGTCAAAACCTTCTACCGCGATGATCCATGTCTGTATAATGTCACCATCTCAATCGCATGTTCTCCAAACCGTCTACCGCGATGATCCATGTCTGTATAATGTCACCATCTCAATCGCATGTTCTCCAACCGTCTACCGCGATGATCCATGTCTGTATAATGTCACCATATCAATCGCATGTTCTCCAACCGTCTACCGCGATGATCCATGTCTGTATAATGCCACCATCTCAATCACATGTTCTTCAAAGTCAAAACCGTCTACCGCGATGATCCAAGTCTGTATAATGCCACCATCCCAATCGCATGTTCTCCAAACCGTCTACCGCGATGATCCATGTCTGTATAATGCCACCATCTCAATCGCATGTTCTCCAACCGTCTACCGCGATGATCCATGTCTGTATAATAGTCTGGTCGTTGGGACTCGATTTTGAGGTGAACCTAGAACAAATGGTTTACAAGCTGTTTTCGGTGTCATTCGACGCGGAAAAGCACCAGGAACAACATATCCAAAATCCGCAAAAATCCGCGTTGGGGAAACTTTGTTATCCACGATGGCGTCCAACATGGTTGGCTATACTACATCAGTTCTCGATATAAGTCATTATACGATATATAGTGGCATCAGAATTATGCCGTTATATCAGTTTGTGTTAAATTAGAATGCGGGAGCGAGTAGAGTGACACGGACTGAATATTATACAATCGTGGCCATGAAATGGCTGTCAAAATGGCCGCAACTCCAAACCATACCACGTAGAAAGCAACATATTGGGTAACCACATAAGAGTGAAATACGTATTGGCAATACACAAGTCGGTTGTTAAATATCTTTAAAGGTACACCCATCATTAAAACAGATCAATCTGAAGGATCATCGGTCACTGCACAGCAAGTCAACCCCCCATTGATTTACGTCTTTAACGTTTGGGTGCTCTGCTTATCCAACATCCAACTGTTGGGCAAAACAAATATAGCTCGTGCATGCAACACACGAACTAATGTTTCGCCTCACAGTGCATGGTAGTTTCATTCGGCATGGTGATTAAATATTGAATGCAACGCCGAAATTTAAGTGCATACTCTAGAGGTATAAATACTAGTTATATTTCCGGAATTGTCAACACTCCCGGTGATAATAAACGATACACGTATGTCGAAATGGTTATTATACTGTAAAGAAACACTCATATCTTCAATGGATTAGCACCGAATCTCACCAGGTCAAAGAGACTGTACATAGTACATTGTATGTAAGACTAATTTCCATTCTGCTACCAATCCGGTTTCTTAGTAGACAATTTTGTGAAAATTACTTCAGTGGCCACTTTACAACTAGAATAAGCTACAGCGCAATGCACACTATTAGTTTTCAGTATATTTTTGTTTGAAAATATATTACCATTACCACCCACGTAATCGTGCTAAATATCAAGTGATCGTCGTTTAAGATGTTATTCCAACGTTCAACATTCACCCAATATTGTTAGTTGTGGTTCTGTGTGCAACAGACATGTGTAACATTATGGAAAATGGGTAAACGCGGCGATGCGGTTGAAGACAACGTAGTAAGTTTCGCGTAGATGTGGCCTTGGTGAATTCAACCAAATATAATGTCCAGGTATAAACACAGTCTCTGTCACAGATTATGTAGGCAATTTTGGTCAAGTTTTGAATTTATTGAAGACAGTCTATGGTACTCATTTGTGATTTAATAAATTTAGTTCATGGTACACCATCACGCATTCTTGTGATAAAAGCGAAATATTCGTGTTTTATCACTTGATCTGAGGCAACTATAACTACTATTTTGAGACACGTACATGCAATGGGATCTACGCATTCTCCCCAGTACAATATGAACATAATTCATACTGTTTTATAGCAATTAATTTTTTAAGGTTTTATACCGTAGATATCAAAATAAATGGTGATCGGTCTCATTCGTGAGACTGCTCTGAATACATATATTTCTGCTTCTAGAGAAAGGCCGCATAGTCAATACATCCCTACTAAATCCCATTTAGCTGTTTAACTAAACATATATCACACGATTCAAGATTAGCGGTACAGATAAAACTGCGTCATTTTTCCGTTTCTGGACGCCCAAAAGTCCAGATTTAACCGTTCCACAAGACCCTGATTTCGCTTGCTCTCTCGTGAGATACATCAGAAAGAATTCGTACATCTCTAATCAAATGTTTCTCTAATACTTGTAGTCATTCTTCCTCGCAATATTCGAGCGTTTGTTCACTCGTATAGGACTAGCTATTCAATTTTGCACTAAATGTAAATTTCATTCGATTTTGTCCATTTTGGTGGCCATTTTGGGAAAAATATTCTACATATATAGTTTACGACTAAGCAATGTTTGTGTATATTTCAATTTATTACACATTTGGCATTAATTGGAACACCTGCCGCAGAATTCAGTATTTTCCGATAACAACAGACATTATGGACGCCATCTTCAATAGAGAATTTTCCCCAATCGGATTTTAGCGGATTTTGGATATGTTGCTCCCTACATTCTGCCCGACAATATGACACCAAAAACAGCTTGTAAACAATTTGTTCTAGGTCCATGCTTCAACGACCAGACTATAATGTCACCATCTCAATCGCATGTTCTCCAAAGTCAAAACCGTCTACCGCGATGATCCATGTCTGTATAATGTCACCATCTCAATCGCATGTTCTCCAAAGTCAAAACCGTCTACCGCGATGATCCATATCTGTATAATGTCACCATCTCAATCGCATGTTCTCCAAACCGTCTACCGCGATGATCCATGTCTGTATAATGTCACCATCTCAATCGCATGTTCTCCAAACCGTCTACCGCGATGATCCAAGTCTGTATAATGCCACCCTCCCAATCGCATGTTCTCCAAAGTCAAAACCGTCTACCGCGATGATCCATGTATGTATAATGTCACCATCTCAATCGCATGTTCTCCAAACCGTCTACCGCGATGATCCATGTCTGTATAATGTCACCATCTCAATTGCATGTTCTCCAAACCGTCTACCGCGATGATCCATGTCTGTATAATGTCACCATCTCAATCGCATGTTCTCCAAACCGTCTACCGCGATGATCCATGGCTGTATAATGTCACCATCCCAATCACAGGTTCTCCAAATCGTCTACCGCGATGATCCATGTCTGTATAATGTCACCATCCCAATCACAGGTTCTCCAAACCGTCTACCGCGATGATCCATGTCTGTATAATGTCACCATCTCAATCACAGGTTCTCCAAATCGTCTACCGCGATGATCCATGTCTGTATAATGCCACCATCTCAATCACAGGTTCTCCAAATCGTCTACCGCGATGATCCATGTCTGTATAATGCCACCATCTCAATCGCAGGTTCTCCAAACCGTCTACCGCGATGATCCATGCCTGTATAATGTCACCATCTCAATCGCATGTTCTCCAAACCGTCTACCGCGATGATCCATGGCTGTATAATGTCACCATCTCAATCGCATGTTCTCCAAAGTCAAAACCGTCTACCGCGATGATCCATGGCTGTATAATGTCACCATCTCAATCGCATGTTCTCCGAAGTACAAACCGCCTATCGCGAGGATCCATGTCTGCTTAATGCCACCATCTCAATTGCATGTTCCCCAGAGCAGCAACAAGAGATCCACAATTGCTGTATGAAATTGTGCACCAGCAATGTTCAATTTATGTTTTTCAACCGATAACTGCATGGTATTTGTACAGATTGTATTCAAAAGCATTATAGTTGTGTTTTTAAATTACTTGTCAAACAAAATACCGTGCCAGATGACTGTTTGCGATAAGCTAGGTAGCAGCATACACCAATTCGTTACAGTTTACAAATGTAAATAGCCTCTAAATTTCGATTCGTCATGAAATGCCTTGTCGTTTTACCATATGAAAGTGTTTCTAAAATATTGAACAATTATCTGGCAACAGAACGTCCACAATGAAGTGACTGAAGGGTCTCATTAAGGGGGTGTCCACCTCAGAATTTCCAAGTTAGGTGGTTTCCATTTCCACCCCTGGGTTGGAAGTTTCCCCACTAGGGGTTTTGGGGCTTAAATAGTCGCACATATCAGTGTCAGGTGGTATTTTGTGGTTTATGGAATATTAGCTCCTGCGCCATTTAAATTAGTGTTCATATGCCTTCACATGGTCTAATAACTTAAAGTGATGTGAAACACTCCGGTAGGGTGATCAAATAAAAATGTAGAATAATGATGAACAAATACATGTCATTTGTCATACCATTGATGTAACGCTTCCATGTACCTATGTCTTGCAGAAGCTTGTCGTATCCTGATCAGCGCCGGGGCAATGGATGGGTTAATATCATCAAACACCACCCCCATCAGCGACGACCACGAAAACGACGCCCCTGTGGACTGTACGTGGGAGATCCACGCAGAACCAGGGAGCGGGGTGAGTGACTTATCAACTTATCTTTCTTGTCGAAAACGACTATTAAAGGTCCAGTTAAAGCAAATCGCCAAATTCTACCAGAGCGCACCAGTCATGCCGAGTCAAGGGAGGTAAACCATGCATGCATGGTGTTTGCCAAATCGCGTCTGCTGGTCTCAAGTTAGACAGCTATAGAATAGGCTTTATATATAGTGTATTGATTTTCTCACATTTAAGTTCTGGTCCACAAAAGTAAGACATCATTGTATCAAATTCTGAGTTCCTTATGAGCCCCTTGGCGGGTTGCTCACCAAAATACACCTAATGATATCCGCTTTTGAATTTCCCCTGGTATCGAAATAGGTCGATAAATACTTGAACTATACATTTCCACGGGCATTATATGTCCTGATTAATCCACGGGCATTATATGTCCAAGAAAGAAACAGAAGTCATAAAACATTCAACTTTGAACACGATGTTTGTATCCCAAACAAAAAACAGCCAATTGCACGGCATGGAACAGAAACGAGCGTTCCGTAGTAGTCTATTCCTGATATGGTATAAATAAAGAGCGTTTATTTCATATTTTGTTATAAAATTCAATACAACTGCAAAATTTCGTGTATTTGTCACCTATCTTATACACATCCTTCCAAATTACGTACACACAATTTATAAACCTACAGTAATTGCACGTTTTACGCATGTTCCATTTGTAAAAGAGGTCGAATACTTTATATGCCAAAGAAAGCGTTGTTGAAGAGAAAACATAATCTACTAACATTCTTTCTTAAAGGGGTGCTGTACACAAAATCCGACCATTTACTGATGTCATAAATTCATTTTCATTATAATTACCATGTTGTTTGCATCGTTCATAGAGCACATGAATGTATTTTGCACTTATTCGTCTCAAATTCATTAATTTGTTGCATATAGTATATATGTTGAGTATAAAAGGAGATGATCCCATAAATGGCATATTGTATGTACAGGCCCCATTTGATCTGCAGCACGTATAACAATAAAGAGCGCTCCATAATAGTTGCTTCATATTACGGTAGAAATAAAGAGCGTAAATCTCACTGCTGTTCAAAATTTGTGAGTGTATAGATTCTAACAGTTGAACATTCACAGAAAGAGCCGGTTGCAATAATCTATATAACCAATCTTTGTAGTGTCGAGATTACAGGTCCCAGAAAATAATTATCCCACCCCAATCATACTTAATCCTGGGGTAGTGTTAATTTTTGTTCTGGTGACACGTGCATAACTTGACATTTGATTTGGTCGTAAAATGGGGAGAATTCGATGTTCTGAGAGCCAGAACTTGGCGTTTTCTTCATTAGAATCTTTTTAGATCATGCTATGAATCTCTACTCAGCAGGTTAACCCTTTACCCAACAGAACGGCCCTGTGCCAATGCATTCTCTTATATATGCGAGTCGAACATAGGTCGCCTCGCATATATAAGAGAATGCATTGGCTTAACACATATTAAAAATGAAAAAATTGTCAAAGAATGTAGAAAAATATTATAAAAATTGTTAAAAAATGTAAGGCCAATGCATTCTCTTATATATGCGTGGCGACCTATGGTCGACTCGCATATATAATTAAGAGAATGCATTGGCACAGGGCATAACTGTAACCATCACAATGGGGTCAATGAACCGGTTCCAATGATATCCATATTTGTATGGTGTTATTGAGACAGACCGAAGATATTTTAGGCTGTTGAAGCTTTATTTGGACGTTTTTGGCCGTTTTGTTGGGTAAAGGGTTAACGCCCATAGAGATCGTATTCCACCAGTATAAAACCTGGGAACTATTTGTTGTTTGACCAGTTCTGACAGGAAACTATATAACATAGAGCAAACAAGGCAGGGAATATATTTATTTGTCAAGACTTGTTCCTCGATAATCTACTGCACATTAGGGAGTAGTCCCAGCTTGAGATTGCATACTTTATGTGACTCTTGTCACCGTCTTGTATTGTGAGCCAATAACGCAACAAACATTGAGTTTATTACCCAGGAGAAATTACATAATTATAAGCGACGAAAAGGAAAATCGCTCACAAATTTAAGTCACTTAAATCGTGCAGGTTCGACTCGGAGTTGGAACCTTCGCCTACAGTGAAGTACATTATTGAGGAACAGGTAATAGCTAAGAAATATATTCCCGGCGTTATTTTTTCGACTTTATATGTTTCCCTGTCAAAACTTCAAAAAGTTCCCAGGTTTTGTACTGGTGGAATATGATCTTTACGGGCGTTCGCCAGAGTAGAGATTCATTGCATGATCTAGAATCTTATGTGGTCGTTGAACTTGTACAGTTGACTTGGTCACAACGTGACAATAACATCTCTATTCTCTAATTCACTTGCAGATTCGACTCAATAGTTTAGCCTTGTCACTAGACAGGCCGAACAGTTGCAAGGACAACTTCGTAGAGTTTTATGAGCGGGACACTTCGGACAGGAACCGGCGCAAACACCACTGCAGTGACGACACTATTGAATTTAGATCGACCTTCAACCGAATATTCGTCAGGGTGTTTGCGAGAAAACGGACTCAACTTGCGCAATTCCGGTTCCTACTTACTCCATATGTACCAAGAGAAGGTGAGGGTATATACGGCTGTCATATATGGGAAATTTCGATGCATCCATATTGTTTGTATTGAAGATTTTTTTTATGCCGGGGTTGTTCTTAAAATATTTACATAGCCCGTCTCTGTTAAACTAAATCATGCTCGATGATTGGTCAACTGTCAATTGGGTCACCCGTGTCATACAACAATAACACAGAGACCGTAACACGAACACTACAGTCACAAATTGTTCACCTAATCTGACACAATCGCTGAAAGCGGTCAACATAATAATTGGGCGTGCTTTTCAAAGTGCAGCCGAAATTGCGTCTGCGGCCACTTATTTATATCGCTCACGTTATCGTTGCTAAGTGCTTGGAAATCTTATAATGGGCTGACTTAATGTGCTGCGTGGGCTAGTCTCAAATTCTCGGCAGATTTTGTGAAAGTTAATAAGAATACACTCAGCATTTTATGGGAATAAAAAAAAAAAAAATCGAAATAAATATAAGAAATTAAATGAAGTGGGTGTGTGTTATTTGGGGGATACGGCGCTATGGCTGTGGGCCCATTTAGGGAGGACCACTTCGCGGTTCACACAATGTGCACCAACGACCACAGCGCCGTATCTCACAACAACACACACACACACACACACAACCACTACCATTAATTTATAAAACGACATTCCTATTACTGTCTGTGTTATACAATTAAGTTGAGATATTGTATGTGCATTCATATATCAACGGTAAGATTTCAATGAAATGATGGCCTTGGGTTTTCTGTAAGCAAAACCCATTTTTGGACAAACGACTTTCCAATGGTGGTAATGACAACACAAAACGCTCTTCGCGCTTCATAACATCATGAAATACCAACACGAACTATCCTTATTATTTAACTGCATTTATCAAGTAAACAAGTTAGTTCATAAATCCATGCTGAAAAATATCGATCTCCATAGTTTCATATTTAGAACTAGTAATAACTCTCTGTTTTACATCTGTTCGCAGGGAAGTGCAGAAAGAAAGAATTCACATGTGGAGAGTTGTGTGTCAGTAAAAAGTTTGTGTGCAATGGATACGAGAACTGCGTGGACGGTTCAGATGAGGTTAACTGCGTCACTGAAGTCGGTGAGTATAATTATATAAGTTCTTTTCGATACAATGTCATGATTGTCTTCTTCATTCGCCACTCTGCTCTTATATTATCTCTCTATCCTCTCTCTCTCTCTCTCTCTCTCTCTCTCTCTCTCTCTCTCTCTCTCTCTCTCTCTCTCTCTCTCTCTCTCTCTCTCTCTCTCTCTCTCTCTCTCTCTCGCTCGCTCTCTCTCGCTCTCTCTCTCTCTCTCTCTCTCCCGCTCCCTCTCTCTACATGTCTCTTCATCATATAGTCTCTATCGTGTTTTCATTTCTTATATGTGTAATCTTAATAATCTAAACTCTTCCCCGTTATCTTTTATTCCTTATATTGCTTGCACGGGCACATAACTTATAACATGTTAGCTAATGATAATAATGTGTGTAGTTACTAGTTATACTGTTTTATGTCGCGGCCACAGTGAAAAAACTCATTATAGGTGCATATGGAGCGTAATTCAGATTCAAATAATCCAGATATGGGCTTATTAGTGTTTTATAATAAGTTCAATATGAGCTTATTTTCATGAGTACACATTTAGTAGTCAGTGCTGAAATGGTCACTGTCATGCCATTTCGTTCAAGTGGGTATACCCAGCTTTTTAAAATTTTCAGTCGGGTACCCAGCTTTGTGAAAGCAGTCTGCAAGATCTATGTCCTATGGCTACAATTCTTCTCCGCTATTATTTTCAAGCATCGCGACGAATATATATCATACTAGAATGTGACCCGACTTCGTCCGGGCTTTGACCTTGAATTGTCCATTTTGAAGGTCAAGGTCAAGTGGGGTCACGATTTGACCAGTCCAAAACACTGCCCGAACAAAAGTACCCGACAAACGTGCCCGTCGAAATCCATCCGGTTTTACCCGATTTGACCTTGAATTGATCATTTTGAAGGTCAAGGTCAGGTCGGGGTCACGACTCGACCCGTTCAAAACACTCAGTGGACAAAAGTAACCCTATGTATAAAATTTCGTCGAAATCCCATCAAAATTGGCGATTTGACCTTGAATTGACCCGATTTCAAGGTCAAGGTCACATCGCACGGGCAAATGAATATGTTTATGAGACCCCCCATACGAAAGTATCCCCACATACCAAGTTTCATCGAAATCCCGTGATATTCGGGCGTTTGACCTTGAAATGACCCGATTTCAAGGTCAAGGTCACGTCGCACGGGAAAAATAATAGGTTTATGCCACTCCCCGGCCGAATATACACCCACATACCAAGTTTCATCGAAATCCCGTGATATTAATCGGGCGTTTGACCTTGAAATTACCCGATTTCAAGGTCAAGGTCACGTCGCACGGGCAAATTAATAGGCCCATGTCACTCCCCGGCCGAAAATACCCCCACATACCAAGTTTTATCGAAATCGGCTCGGCCGTTTTCGAGTCCATCGATTACAGACAGACACAGATCTTCCAAAATATATAATAGATATATAATCAAGTATTCACAAATTTAACAGGTTCATTTCGAAAACAACTGACGGCAATCACTAATTAAATCACGTTCTGTGTTAGATTTCATAAACCTGGGTACCCAACTGAAAATTTTAAACAGCTGGGTACCCAACTGAACGAAATGGGGTGACAGTGACAATTTCAGGGCCAACAGTATTATACTATAAGCGTGTTGAATAGTTTACACATATTGCCTGCCTTGTGGTGGAATAGCGAGAACTATTTCCCCGAGGGCGAGATTGTGTCTTTTGAACAGCAAGCTGGACGTTTGGCCTCGCGCCAGATCGTGACAAGCGATAGTTCGCTCGTCGGGAAATGGTCAAAACTGCATTATCCACCTCCATTCAATGAGGAACTCACGTGTCTTTAGATTGTCCATTTGCTTGGTTTTTTTTTAATTTTCTCTCAATTTTTCTTAAACTTTCCAGAATACTGACAAAGATTTCTATGCCTTTAAAATACTAATTCATATTGAAGACTTGCGTTCTCTGGATCTAAACTGTGATCTATTTTTCAGTTCCTGCAATGGTCAACAACGTAGATGACCCTTCCTCGCCGTTCCCTCTTCATGCTGTTATTTTGGGCTGTGTCGGAGGTGTAGTGTTAACGGTTCTTATAGTAGCAATAATAATCACGTGTCGATACAGGAGGCGGAGGAATAACAGGAAACACAGAGAAATAGTTCGTCAGGGATCCATAGACTCTCGTCGAGATATGGATATTCCAACAAGCATGACGCAGTCAAACGCTACTCTCTCGCTGGCTAAGCGAAACGGGGCGTTGCCAAATTCTAATTATTATTCTCTGTCGAGGTCCAGTCGAAAAATCCCGAATGACGGTCACAGGAGCAGTCAGACGAGTTCAGTGCACCCACCATCAGAGTGTGGAAGCGATAAGTTTTCTGATCCGGATTATTTCAAGCGATTTTATGTCATGGATCCCTGCTTCGATGAGATGAACAACTCTCCAAGCCCAAAGCAACCAGGGACTGTCGTTTTCGTCGAACGGGACCCATCAAGTTTGAAAGAAAATGTGTTCAAGATATCTCAGCCAATCAAATCGGACAATTACGACAACAATTGCCAGCCGACGTACACACAAAATATAGGCCATAATAATTATTTGACTCTTTCCAAAAACTATAACAATTCTAACCCAGATAAGTATAAAATTCCTCAGCTCAAATATAACATGGATAACATGGACTATATTGGCAGGAGCTACGATTACCCAATTGCATAACCATTTGAATATCATAATATCTACCATAGCTAACTGGTCTTGCATATAAACAAACATAATTTTAGTGGTTGATCCTGCTAAATCTTGTCTGATTTTGGATAACACCAACAGTCAATAGAGAGGTTCATCTTGTAGCTTGTAAGGTTTAATGACAAAATACCACAGAGACAATGAATACGTTTTTGTAATTAGGCAACATCTCGCTTCATCGATTTCTTACAACACTTTAGAAGTATACACATAGAGATAGGTTACAGACGCGACAACTTTGAAGAAGTTGAAGTTTAAAAAAATTGTGACAAAATCGGTTGAATTGTAACTGATTATAAATTCGAATGGTCAATAGCATCATAGTCGATGCCTACAAGCTACAAGTGGAATCCTTCTAGTTGCATAGTTACAATTACATCTCACAGTTGCTGATTTAACAAAACGCAGGTTTGTAAAAATCATCAATCAAACATGTTAAATCGGTCTGGGTGATGTGGATATACGTGATGGTTGGATTATTTCAAAAATAAGAATTTAACCTCTACATGGCTTCTGAAAATGACCAGTTCAAAATTTCTGACTATCAAACTGGCCTTGTAAAAAGACAACTGGGACCAAGTGACCCTTATTGGTGATTATGCAGGACAAACACTCTATAGTTTATTTATACACAACCGGTTAACATTGCATGTCCAACTATGAATGTCTTCGATCTGTTGCAAAACTGTCATATGCGACTGAAATTAAGGTCGGGTACAACATCTCGAGTGTAGAGCCATTTTAGCGAAACCGAGTTTTTTTTTTCTTCAAAAAAAACCAAAACCATATTGTTAAGCAAATCCGAATTTTGCAGTAAAATACCATTATGTTAATGGGAACAAATAGTACCCGTGATTGGCGTATCTGTTGGACGTGTTCTTAAGCAGTACACGATATTATGTTACGACTCTTAAGTTGTATCAGAAAAATTCAATTCAACTTTGATCAGAACTCCATGCATGTTAAGCCTGTCTGTGCTAAATACTCAATGACGAGTATTTCCATTAGGAAATGTTCAGGCCATTCCAATGTATACGTTTAAAACTTAATGTGTATGGGAAGCCAAATTGAAAGTTAGTAAATAATTTGAGCTTAAGCGCAATAAGGATTCTCTAATTGCGCTTAAGCGCATTAAGGGAAGATCTAATTACGCTTAAATGTAATAAGGAAATATCTAATTGCACTTAAGGGCCATAAGGAATATATTTTTGCACTTAAGCGCAATAGGGAATATCTAATTGCGCTTAAGTGAAATAAGGAATATTCCTTATTGCGCTTAAGCGGAATATGCCACATTACACAAACTCCCTGTTATTCAAATGATATTGTTCGTAGTGCGATGGGTGGAGTTTATTGGTGAGGTGACCTGATGACTGTCCACATGTAGGTCTATTCGGATTCTACTATTTGCAGAGGGGTGATCTCATGAGGGAGATATTAATTACGCTTAAGCGCATAAGGATGTAATTGCGCTTAAGCGCAATAAGGAATATATTATTGCGATTAAGTGCAATAAGGAAACCCTAATTGCGCCTAAGCGCAATAGGGGAAAATCTTATTGAGCTTAAGCTCAATAAGAGAAGATCTTATTGCAATTACGTACAATAAGGAATATCTTATTGCGCTTATACACATGCATCGTGAAATGGTTTATTTCAGATGAAGCCGAACGTAATTCGCAGTGAAATATGTTAATTCAAATGAAATTTGCCTTTATTGAGGGTGGGAACACGATATAGTTCTCTTTGTACGATCCGAACGTTTCCGGGAGATCGCATGAAGTTTCTTCTAAAAATAGCCCATAAAACTGTATGTGTAATGTGGTATACCAGAAAAAAGGGTCAATATTAATTGATAGAACCGTATCCGGACAGGTGTCTTCGATTCATATATATTTATTATTTTATACCCCAGAATCTATATAAAACTTGCTAGGAACAGATACACTATCTTTAGGTTCACATTAATCCTCATGAAGTAATCGCTACTTTCTAACCCAAGCAAGTATTGGCTCGTAATTTTCGGGATTCATGTACGATCGATATATATCATGGTCGTTAAACCATTACTGCGAGTCGATGTCACATCAATGTTCATCATCTATAGATTTCATATATCACTACACGTCATATATTTCATATAGCAGAACGCGTTTTTATTCGCGGTTCATAGCTTGATAATCACACACCCTCTACATTCACACAAAAATATAGCGCCCGTACATATCAGTACAATTCGTCATAAGGTTTACACGAACGTTTCCGATGTTCATAAACCAATAACTTCAGCCACCACTTCATTAAAGCGCTAAACCACCTACGTCACTTCAAGCAGTTCGTGTGCACGTACACGCCGCGTGTTGTTATTGGGAGACTGAACTTTGTTGGAATTTGAACAATGTGTTACTTACAATTGATTTGGTAGTTTTGAAAAGTTGTTCATGTTACTAATGTTCTATTAAAATGTACTGGTATATGATTACAAGGAACATTGTTGGTTGGTAATTGGTTATGACCGGCAGAGTTCGCTTGTTGAAAAGGTACGGTTGGCCTTGGCGGTGGGTATCCTGTGAAAATATTTCCACCCGTCAAAAACCGCCACAAACAGAAAGAACAACAAAATGTAGACAGACTTTGTCCGTATACAAATAAGAAATATCGCATAAACAGTATGTTATTGTCATATATTTGACCATTGCTATGTAAAAAAAAGCATAAAAAGTTACTTTTCTGGTGTTTGTTTATATTATGATGGTAAACATAAAGAGCGTTCTTTGTTGGTGAATTCTTGATATGGAACGAATAAAGAGCGTTTCTGTCATTTGTGTGTTATTAGCCAGCAGCATTGTGCTGTATTCTGTAACACAATCAGGCTCTTGCATAGGTAAAATATAGTAAATCTGTATGATAACATGCTGTTTACGCGATGGTCATGGTATATATGAACGAAACTGTATGGGTTTTAATGTTTTTCTGTTTACGGTGATTGGAACAAATATGAATATTTTCGACAACTAAGGCCTCACGTGCCTTTAAATTACTCTGTCCGTCAAAATCCAATGACTCCAATCGACCATCAAGTCATTTCTTAATTCAACATTGTGTTATCGTCTCGGTATCTCTTATATCTCAGTTTTGAGTATTTTCGAACTAAGAAATAACATCCGCCTATTTACATATAGTAGCTTTTTGAGTCTAAATTAAATCGGCAAACTCGATATGTTGTACATGTTGCGTATCAATTTATATATGTGAATCATATAATAACATTGAACCAATACGACCCGTAATGTTAGAGCATTTTAGCACTGTAAATTTATTCTCACCATGATCAATTTGAGTGGGTCAACGGTGACATGTGATCGAATTGTGATATGTGATCTTAATTGTAATCAATTTTCCAAGTAATACAAGAATACGGAATCAATTTTGGATTGTAACTCTATCAGTACGGTTCCGATTTTTTTGCCCGTAAATCTCCCTCTGATCTGCCATATTATGGTGTGTCGCTTGCGGATTTAGACCATTGACATGCTGGACAACAGTTTTTGACAAGAGCGGTTGCTTGCAGGGAATGTGTGAGTACAAAACTATAGGTAATGTTCGTCACCAGACTTGATAATTTGATATTTATTTTCGGCCGTCCTCTGCCGTTTTGGTCGCGAAAGGGACCCCGGTTAAATCATAAAACTCGACAAACCTTTTATATAAATTAAAGAAATCTACCAGATGGTGTAAATCTTGGCGGACCGTGAGGGTTAGTGATGAGACATAGCCGTTAATTAGAAATTCCCTGGAATGTAACGCATTAAGAGTTATAACATTATGGAAGCCATCAATAGAGGTACCATTAATAAACATCAGCTGCCGACTAATACACAACACGTCTTTATACGACCGGAACACATTATACACACAACCTCATTTGCTCTTCCGAAGCCCTCTTTTGATTATCTAATCCAGCTTTATCTTATTTTTTTAGTTCGAAGTTTGTCATACGAGGTGTTCGACATATTTTGTACAGATGCGTCGCATTACGTGTGAGCAGATTCTTGTTGAAATATTATGCTGCCTCTTAAACCATTTTCGATTTTTTTTTCTTGGTATAAGATATTCAATTATAGAGTCGTTAATTCAACCCGCCTTCTCGAGACGAACCACTCAAAATAAATTAATAATGAAGAACATGCCAGTGCTTTGACAGAGTCTGGGTGGTTAAGAACATCGCTATCTTGATCAGATTTGTTTTACCCACGAGGACCTGTCTCGTCGTGGTTAAGAGCGGGTTGATGGGGGTCAAGATATTTTGTCGACAGTTCATTATTCTAAAATCTCGTTAAAGAGGGACTGTATGTATACACTAAATCCGGCCATTTATGGGACCATCTCCTTTTATACTCCACAGAATACATGCAACAAGGAAATTAATTTGAGCCATGTGTAAGGGCAAAATACACTCATGTGTTCTATGAACGATGAAAATTAATGTATGACTCCAAATTACACTCGTGTTGCTCTATGCACGATTCAAACAACATGGTAATTATAATGAAAATGGATGTATGACTGCGTCGTTCATAGAGCACATGAGTGCATTTTGCACTCATCCATGGCTCAAATTCATTAATTTGTTGCATTATATTCTGTTGAGTATATAAAAGGAGATGGTCCCATAAATGGCTGGATTTAGGATACACTCCCCTTAATTCAGATTCCGTTGTTAAAAAATGCACTATTCCGAACATTAATTGTCGAAGTTCCGAATAGTTAATCGTTATACGTGCTCGCCGGTCGACTTGGATATTTGGACCAAATTTCTATTTTGTATTGCAATGAAGCTTCGGATTAGTGTCAAAACAATGTGAGGTTTATAACCGTCACTTGTTTTTGTCAGTAGATACGCTCATACACTGGCAAAATTGTCTGGCAAAATTTTGAAGAGATCCACAGCAGACGACTATCGATACTGGATAGTTTAAGTCTAAAATATAGACGTCGGAATCACGGGGCATATGAGCCTCGGTTTTACTATAATATCTCTGGTTATTAGAGCTATATGATATGTCACGTACCATTGCATGGTTGATTCGTACTCGATATTAGAAGGCTAATTTCGGTCAAATGTAAGTTGTGCAATTACTCGTGGAGTTATTCGATCTTACTGCATGTTATGTGATGAATGGTAGGCCATGTGAATTTTATAAATACTGTATAATATATTCTAGCATACCATGCAGGCGAAACCTTTATGAAACGAAATTGGCTGACATATTGCCAGCCAAATTGCTAACGTGTTTACGTAGTCTTTTGCCTTCAAAAGTCTATTTATGATAGCCAGCTAGTAGGCATATGATTTTCTTCTGAGTTGATTTACATGAGCGTCACCTGGCTACTACCCATACATGTGGTGCCGGGCATTTGCAGAATGAGCTGCCCAGAGGGTGAATTTAGTGACGCTCAGCGGGCTAGCGTCACAAAATTCATGGGCATCTCATTCTGCATGGCCTCATCTATGTGAGACCTTGACACATATTTAAGTTCCCAGATGGTGAATTTGTGATTTGCACCCATTGGGCAACTCGATTATGCATTGTGTCGTTTGCCAATTTGGGGATGGAGAGAAACTAAACTAAAAAGAAAGTATTTTTTTTTTTAATTTGATTATAAAGATACTTTCTAGAGAGGATGAGGCCTATACTGAGCAGAATGAGGTCACAGGGTGAATTTAGTGCTATTAGCCCGCTGTGCGGAGTGGCGTAACTAAATTCACCCTCTGGGGACCTCATTCTGCAAATGTACGGCTGCATATTATCAGGCCGGCGGCTGCTACTATACAGCTGCCCCATACACAAAGCATCTTCCAACTTCTGTCAATAATCGCTATAAGAGTTACAATATCATGAATTAAACAAGTTCATTTCCGTTGTAGGGGTTCACGATCTCTCGTGTCACTTCAGTAGCTCGTTATTCACTGCCAACAGTACTGTAATATTGCGGCTGTAGTTCACATTCTGGGAAGGAGCTCTGGTCGAGACAATTACAATAATAACGACATGCAGCAAAAAAATTTGAAAGTTGTAATTTCGGGGTCTAAATTTCAGAACTCAAAACACTGCGTTTGTGTACTAATTTAGAGTTTAATAAAAGTCCAGTGAATTTATTTGTAGTTCCCACTGTTCACATGGGCATTAATTTTAGGTACAAATTTCGGACAAAATATCAGTATATGTTTTAAGATCTTTACAGACTATTGTTTTTGCTTTAAAGACTGGACTTACGTTTCCTAAACCAAACAATTGGAATATTCCCACCAGTTGCATTGCATTGCATATCTGGACTCTATATATCGCAACACCACAGCAAGCAACTTCGCGCATATACGTATTACCGAGCTTGAATTGTTATATATGCACATGTCGATGGGAAGCCGTTTGGTAGGAAAATAAGTCAAATAAAAATTAATAGTGGATTGTTTAACTAATTGCATGCATCAATGTAGTTATTAATATGTTTGCTGCAGTTATTCAACTGCGATCATTGAATATTACCGGATAATTGATTTTGCTGTACAATGTTGATTGGAATACGAAACATATGGAATTGAAAGAGAACATTAATTCTGCGCTGTTGATAATTGATGTAGATGTGCTATATATTAAATATAAGAATGACAAGGTATATTGGTTTGAAAATGAACATCGTTGATTGGGGAATTCTATATTGATCAGGAAAATATGGCTATTGAAACGGAATATAAATATATTGAATACGCGATAGCTGTACTAATTGTTTCTTATTAGATATTGGTTGAAAAATGAATAACATTAAATTGAAATAGAACATTAATTCTGCATCGGTCAACATTGATTATACAATAAAATTGAATTGTCTCCCATTGAATATAATAAGAACGACCATTGGTTTAAAAATTGATTGCTATTAAAACTGAATGGACTTAAATTGAATTTGCGGTGCATGTAATTGTTTAAACAAACCACCATTAGCTTTTATTTCATATAATTTCCGACCCATCGGCCGCCCGTACATGTTACTGTCTTCGTGATAATCTTGCATTCTCACCGTGCATGTAATACGCCATGTGAATGTGGAAGTTGGTTCGATTTTATGCCTGATTTTTGTTTCTTATTTCACAGACCATACGTATTAATTGTAGCTTGTCGCCAAATCATGCACTCGTATTAGATCGTTTCATTGCCACATAATGTATATATATTCGCATCATTTCGATATTTTTCGTAATAAAGTATTTCTTTTAATGTCATGCTTTGATTTTCTTCACCGTGGATTGTGGGGAATCGTTAAATATGTGATCTTAACCCTTTCATGAGGTTCATGACGGGAGTAAATATTGTTAGGCCAAGAATTATCTCATATGTGCGAGGCTCCCCATGGGAAACTCGCATATATAAGAAAAAACATTGGCACAGTGTTTTCGCAAACTTTCTTGAAGCTCCAGTCATGGAAGGGTTAATTAGTCGCTGTAAACTTTCTATTGAAACAAGTGCCAAAAACTTGGGTAAACTAAACATTATAATAATCTTGGATCGAAGGGTCAGTCAGCATAAATGGCTGTTAGTGGGAATCCGTTTAGCATTCGAATTTCCTTTTATCTGTTTCCACACACACACCCTCCCCACACACACACCACGACTAAATTATGTGACAGTAGAATGATGTAAATTGCTATTGCAACTGACACTTTGCCATCCGGAATCTTTATGGTCCACAACTTCCCTGTTGTCGCGTTCCTGTATTTACAGTAACGGTATATGTCGTTTAAAGGTACTCAATCCGATAAAACTCCTCTCAATTACTATTTCAATGGCTTCGGGGGTCAAAAATATTTGATTCGAGTCGAGGAAGTCACCCATCAAAGCTCAGATTTGTTAGATATCGATTTTAGAAATCTATTATTTTTCATTATCGGGAATACTTTCTGGCCCAGAACTCAGTCAAAATTGCGTTATTATTACCACTTGATTTTAGAGTTATCCATCCTTGTCTGTTTGAATATTGTTTTGGTGTACACATCTCGCGCATGTTACGAAACTGACGGCAATTATTAGTACTCATCTCGAGAAACTAACAAATTTCAAAAATCAATATCTAATAACTCTGAGCTTTGTTTGATGGGTTCGTCGACTCGAATCAAATATTTTTTACCCCCAAAGCCAAAGAAATAGTAATATATAGGACCCTCTGATCGGATTGTTGTTGTTGGAATCTGTTAAGATGGGGACCCTCTGTTCGGATTGAGTACCTTTAATATTATACTCATATTCGGTTTTGACAGAAGACTTCCCGAAGTGTTAAGTCATGAATTGTTACATCGGAAAGAAACAGAAGCATCGCTTCTATATGTGCGTGGCTAAATACGCCCAGCTTATACTTGTATAAAAGGACCGTAACTCGTGTAAAACAAATTGAACGAACCCATTGTTCGAACTTGGCTTGTATTTTTTGCTGAGAAACACACATACCAACTTCGATTTAGCTCAATTATAATCCAAACTAGAGGTATCGATCGGAATCCAAAATGTTATGAAATCGGGAAAATTCTAAGTCGAAACAAATAATTGGACGGAACCCATGCATATTCGAACTGGGCCTGTACTTTGGCTGGGAAACACACATACAAACTTTGCAGGTCAAATAATCCAAACTACCGTTATCGGGCGGAAACCAAGCATGTTAAGATGGCTGCAGGCGACCATGTTGTCTGACAAATTTTGGAAAATAATCGATGGCTCTGGGGGTCACACTGGAGATCCGTATGAAGTTTGGTGACAACCAGATGAGGGATGTGGTCTGTCTGATGTGCCAAAGGATTTAGTCTTGCAACGTAATGCAAAGAGAACAATTTTAAATGACTGCTGGCTCCATCTAGACGTGATCATGAACACGAATTTTAATAACAGTTCTCCAATACATTTCGGCTACACGGCGTGCCGATGGATTCAACTGGGAAGTCCAAATTTGCCACTTGCGGCCATGGGAGAAAAAAAAGAAGGTTGGTCTCATCTAGTGGTGACGACGAAGATCCATATGAAGTATTTAGTGACAATCGGTTGAGGGATGTGCATGGCCTGTTTGGTATGGCGATGGATTTAGTCATGCAATAATTAAAATCCAAGATGGTCCTGGCGGTCATGTTTTCCAACTAAATTCGAAATAATTCGAAGGCCCCCATCTAGTACATGGTCACACAGAAGATCCATATGAAGTTTGGTGGCGATTTGAGAGATGTGGTCTGCAGTGTGTGCCAAATTCAAGATGGCTGTCGGCGGCCATGTTTTTTTATTTATCGAAAATCATTCAAATGCTGTAGGTGACCCTAAACATGCCTATTAATTTTCAAGATAATTCTCCGATAAATGCTGGCTGTATGGTGTGCCGCTGGATTCAAATTTGAAATCTAAGATGGCTGCTGATGTTTTTAAACAGATTTGGGAAAAATCGATGGCTCCCACCAAGAGGTAATCCTGAGACCCGTTTGAACTTGGTGGCGATCGGATGAGGGATGTGGTATGTAGGGTGTGCAAAAGGATTTAGTCATGCAGCTAGTAAAATCCAAGATGGTCGTCAGTGGCCATGTTTTTCAACGAAATTTGGATAAAAAAATAATTAATGGCTTCTATCTGGAGGTCAATTGATATATAGATAGCTGCTTCCCATCACTGCGCCAACATTGAAATAATTCTGAGGAAATATATAAAGATATGCTTACTTCAAGCTTTTGATCCGATGTGGACCTTCATCATGAAAAATCAAATTTCAGAACACATCTACATCTTGTCAGATTAGCATAAATGTAACAAGATGTAGTGGTGTTCTGAAATTTTATTTTTAGATCGGACCGGAAGCTTGAAGTAAAGAGAGCGAAAGCAACGATACGTTTGTTTATATACTACTGTCCCTTCTTTGGTCGATGTAGTATGTTTATACAGATACCCAGTGTTCATTTTGTTGGCCAATGCACTCCATGTCGCATTCTAATGGACTGGGCAGCATGTCAGTGATGGTTTGATTGCTTATGCGTATTCTACCATCCTATACAAAATAAACTATTTTGATAACCAGTGACTGGTGTAAAATGCTCAGAGGGCAAGACGATATTTGCAAATATTTTGCTATAATTTTATATACATGCGGATGTCATTCAAAATGGGTTTGCAAATGTGTTATGTATGTAACCATGCATAGGACTACTGGTACATATACATGCTAATTAAACCTGCAAATAGAACGTACAACCGATTTCACAGGCTCTTTTCAGTGAAAAATAATAGGCTCGAAAGACAATTCAATAAAGAGCAACACTGCTTCAAGATTGTTAAAAGAATGTTAGTTTATGTTGGAAAATTGTAAGCATTCATTTTGCAAGAACTAATATAAAACATTTGGGATGAGATGAGTTTAGGTCATATGGTCATAGCAAAATCCCCAGCTGACCAGTTATCTCTAATACTGTGACCAATTTACAATTGATTCCTCCCAATTGATTCCTCTGCATACCAATATTTGTATTAATTGGGCTGGTTCTTCAATGTAACAGTTTTTGCAAATCGATGCTTTTTACCATTTTTCAGTACAAACTAACATTCCTTTAACATTCTTCAAGCAGTGTTGATCTCTATTAAATTGTCATTCGAGCATTTTACTAGTTCAGATCATGTACTTTTTATGGCAGATATGCATTTCCAATATTTTTTTTACACTTTATTGAACCCTCTTCTCAAAATTGACCTTCTAACATTATGATTAAAGTCATCTGTTTGACATTTTTATTGTGATAGAATATGCTTGATGTGGTCTTCGTATATATCATATATTCATTCAGGTGGTGCACTAGCCTAACAACTAAGTAGTTTTCTGTGTGTGTCCACCAACCCCCACCTGACATAGGTTTTCGGGCATGGAAAAGCCTTAAGTTGTAGGAAACTTGGACGGGCGCAACAACAGTTGTATTTGTAGGTTGAATAGTCTTCAGTTCACTGTGGTATACAACTGTATTTGTTGGTTGAATAGGCTTCAGTTCACTGGGGTATACAACTGTATTTGTTGGTTGAATAGTCTTCCGTTCACGGGGTATACAACTGTATTTGTTGGTTGAATATTCTTCCGTTCACGGGGTATACGACTGCATTTGTTGGTTGAATAGTCTTCAGTTCACTGGGGTATATAACGCATGCACTGACAACTGAACGTTAATATATAGCCTCACAACGCGCCCAAAGAGCACAGAAATAAGCTAATAATCTCATCAACCTGTTGGCTGATATTATGTATATTTAACTCACTCATTAACTAGCATGTTTGTACGGATATAACTTCCACATTAATGTTATATTTAATAAAGCATCACAAAATCCAGAGAGACGTTCTCAGCGGGTCTTCACTGCGTTGGTCCGATCCAATATGGCCGCCACTAATCTACCGACTCAGGGAAAGAATACCAAAGACACACGTGTTTTTAATTCACGGCATTCGTTATGACCGGGTATATGTTTCATCTAATTATCCACTCGGTCGGGTGCGGTGGTTTATATGTATTTCAACGTAGGGAACATGGCAGCGGACCAGATGAAATCCACATGACTGAAATGAGTCAACTTGATTTTGCTCCGATTTAAAACTGCATGGTGCTGATATTGTAATATGTTTTATGTTTCGGGTCTGCTCAACAATCATGGGCAAATAAATACCTGGCAAACGACCACCAACAGCAGAAATTCGCATTCTAGAAAATCAGTAGAAGTTCCGATAGTTCAGCTTCACCTGACATGTCTGTTTATGAGCATTCTATAGCTATAACTTGGCATAATAGATGGCAGTGCCCGTACCCGCGCGTGACAGGGCGTGGTTAAACATGCATATAGCGGATCCTCATTTAAATTAGGGTTCACATGTCTATACATGGACATTTAGATAAGAAATGAGAATTTGTTCACGGTCATCATTGAATCAAGCGCATTTTAAACAATGAACACTTATACTGATTCCGTGCCTCCATTTCTCTGATATCAAAATAGCTTGTAGTTTCCACCTATACACACCTCGTACCTATATTTATAAATGCGGGAAGTTCAAATATTCCATTAATTTTGTCATCTCTGGTTGAGTAGTTATCCACTGAGTTTCCGAAAAGTTTCGACCAATTAACAACACCCCTATAAATTAAGTCGGGAATCTTCCAACTATATATGTTGAACGAATATCCCCCTTATTACATTAGGCTAATGGACTCTTTACCTATATAACTTCTCCTCAATGCAAGATAGTGGCGATAATTAACTCTGCAATATACGTCAGATTGGGGTACATTCATGATTTCTGTCCACATGTATCTGAGGCTAGTATGCATATAGCTTGTCGTGTGTGGACGTAACATGTTGTGATTTCGAAGTGAAACAAACGATGTTCGCAGTTTTTCCTTTGCCAATAAAATGACAATGCCACGATTGAAACTGTTTAACTCGATCGATGTTCCTGGCAAACTATGTATACTGCAGCCCTATACTATATATTGAGGCTAATTATTACATACGTGTACCATGCGATACTTCGACCATTCCACACATGCATCGACTCTGACATGTTGCCTTTATTATTAGAGATGACACATATCCTTGCGTGCTTGCATGGCGCTACCCCAAACTGTTAGCTGCCTTTGTGATACGAATTTGGATATTCCACTTTCGCCTGGTATAATTTTCACAATAATTGTGTGATGCTGTCACAGAGCATGAATGCAATTGCACTCCTTTGCAATTGTGCATTTTAGAAAGATTATTTCCACCAAGCAAAAACAACTCTTTGAGCATGCTGTTTTCATGAGCGAGCGTTTCGTAAATTAGTTGAGCAAAATGCTAACAATTCGCAGAAAAATCTGGAGTTGCAATAACAAAATAGTTTTCACCAGATATATTTTTTAATATTCCGAGGGACACAAAATCAATGCAGATAGTCAATATACTTCATAGCTGTATGGTGCTCTCGGAATTTTAATTCATGAATATTTCTTTTGAAATTACATAGTCAGTCTTGTGTTTTGTGAGCATATGGAATTGTTTTTTAATTTTCGGACACAGCTAGATTCCGTTTGTTGGCAATGAAAACACTTTGGGGGCAATGTAGAGTTCATTAGAGACACGCAGTTAGAATTCATACCGACGGTTAGCGCATGCCACTGGTGGGTTATAAAATGTATGATATTATTATAGAGACACAGCACGGCGTGGTACCGGCCGAAACCGAAGACTAAATGTCTACATCACTTAAGTGACCAGTGATGGTGCTGAGTCGCAGCTAATTTTTCTGTACAAAAAGCAATCAGAGAAAAAGACCACCAAGTATTTTCGTGGCCGCCATTTCAACTTTCGTTGGAACATCTGCATGATGTGCATTCTATAATATAGTGATTGGTGTATAGCTTGGGCTTTGATGAGTGGTTTGGTTTTTCCGCCAAAGCTATATAATAAGCTCGGTAATGTCGAGGGCATTGACCGAAGAGCTACGGAACAAAGAGAGAGAATCATTCGTACAAACATACAAATAAACAGATTCTCTTCGCAATGTAAGTCTTCTTTTATTCTGTTATGGTTTCTTCGTGCGGCTTCACCATGTTCACACAAGAAAAACAACAAATGTAATTATATGCATGTCGTTGCAGTCGTTGTGTGTCATGTCACGGTGTTGTCGGTTTGATTGGTGGCCGGAAATCTGGGGAATAAGAACTGTAATTAAAGGTACTCAATCCGATTCGATGGTGCCCATGTCATCAGATTCCAACAACAACAATTTTTTTTTTTGAGATGCCGCTTCAGTTATCAGAATCGATTAATTGCCCAAAAATAATGCTAACCACAGTCAACTATAGTATAAAATTGCTCAAAACCTGTTATAATTTTATCAACATTTTGTTCAACGAAATATTGCCGGTTTGTCAAAATATCTAACACAAAAAAGCCATTTGGTTTTGGAGTTTTCCATCTTCATTCGCAATTTGAGACAGTCTTCTCGTCGACTTTTACTGGGCCAATAAAAAATATTTATGGTGAAAAAATAATAGATTTCTAACACCGATATCTGATCACTCTGAGCTTTGATGGGTGGGTGCATAGACTCGAATCAAATATCTTTTATCCCTGAAGCAAAGAAAATGGTAATTTGTGAAAGTTATTTCGGATTATGCATCTTTAACAAATTCACGGTTATCGGAAAAATGGGCCATTGCTGGATGGTGTTCGGAGAACGGTATATATTCGCTCCGGCGTTTGACATTTGGAACCCGTGTTTCTACTAAAATAGGCAGCCCAACTTTCGAAGAGGATACTCGTGGATTCTAACTCAGATATGGAAAAAATTTATACCCCGATATTCAAACTTGACATATAAGTCGATGGAAATCTAAATGTGCCATTTCAATCTCGAGACATGAAAATGCAATTACGAAGTAAGCAGCTGTGATATTTCCTAGCTATGCCCGTCCATGTCTTTGTGTCTACAATCGAATATTCAAAGTCGTAGGAAGTGCATTGTGCTGTTCCGATGACGGTAAATAAATATACGTTGTAAGCACGTCGTCCGATTTATAAGCGAAATAAAGATCACATGCAAGCGCCCGCAGGGCGCGCGTTGTATTTATTTCGTACATAAATCGGACGCCGTGCTTATAACATATTTAAAACACCCATGCAATCAGCCCGAGAAATTTACAATCAGTGATGAGTTTGTCTTACCAATTAAATAATCTGCCAGTCTAACAACCCTAGTCCGCCGAATATCACCGATACTCCATAGTCGATAGCACACCCAGATAGTTCAACGCGTTGTTGTACAATGGAGTCCGTGGCTTTTGTGTTAATCTTGTATTAATTAAAGAGCACACTATATATTCTTCTATTCTTTTTAGCATTATTCCTACTTATCGGATTTATTTATTCCATATATTCGAATGCGGTTTATAATATCACAAGCAGCTCTGTATGGCGTCCGGTTACCGACCATTATCTACTTTATTATATTTTTTAGTTGTTGCGGCGCTGTAAAACGGTCTGTCGTTGATTACATTTGTTCATTGTGTTGGTGAGGGGATGTGCTATCAAATGTGCCACTGTGAGGACAGTAACTGCAGGATTTCGCTGACAAAGCAAATGCCCATGCAACTCGTCAGAATACCACCCCTATCTGAACTTTAGCATCGCGTATAGTCGGTATTACAAACTGTTCTGATTTAATTATTAACGTTTATATCTATGGCTTGATGACTCTTCCATGTCGCTAGGTCCCTATATTTGCTTGTTGTGGTCAAACTTGGTATCACAGTATCACAGCCCATATTAGCACAGTGTATAATCCGTACAAACAACTAATCGGAAGTAAATATCGCCGTGGCGAGGCAATTCTGTTTTATATCAACATATTGCAGAATAAAGTATATACGCAATTGAAGACTTCTGGTCGACGTGTATATATAAGTCATTCATCTCAACGTTTCCGGTGACTCAAGCGATGAGATTCGATTTTTAAAAATAAGTACCAAAAGCATTTCAAATAATATAAAGTAATGTAGAATCGACATCTCATGCCACATCTGTTAAAGGAGTACTTCCCGTACTTAACACACTTTTTTTCAGATCGATATTATGACCAGAAGACATATATTTAGGCAACGTGAACCGTACATTACAGTTCATCTATCTTTGTTTCTCCAGTTAACGAACATTGCCATTTGCGATGTTGTCGGCCCAATTGTAACCCAGTGTGTCTTATCCAGATATTTTAGCCTAATCCACTTATGTGGTCATATCTGGGTTTACTGGAGACACTGTCAAAAATCGTTACAGACGGACAAATACTTGGCTTTTATATAGTACGACTGATGATGCTAAGCCGTTAATTTGCTATTTTGTACACAATATTTACTGGCAGTTTTACTCAAAATGTTGTAGGGTAATGTATAATTTCGAGTAGAAATGTCAGCAAATGTTTAATTTAAAAAGAAATCAAAATCACCAGCGGGTCTTGTCAAAATACGCCCATGTTTGTCTAAAATGTGGGCATAAATAAATAGTCCTTTATCTAGGGAATTGGTAATATCGGAGCGCTTTCTACCACCACCCCGCCCCCATTTTTCATGTCTAAAGGCTGCTTAGTTAACACTATGGAGACTCCGCGGTGTTTCAGATTCCATACTTGACACTATAGTATCATGCTGTTGAAAGCTAATGTTTTGGAAATGTTCAATATGAAACTAGATCGATTTACAAATGGGGAAAGGGGGTTAAACCATTTTCTCCATGTCGGAAAACTTCAACCCAAGAGGCGCAACTCGAAGCTCACACTTGTTGGACTTTTCGGGACTAGCCAGCCGAAATAGTTATCCCCAAGGAGGCACTCCCAGTCACGACCCCTTCGCCACATCATCGCACATTTCAGGTAATGGTGCACATAGTTATTGTTAGTAAATCCAGACGTATACACAATTTCATAACATAATATAACCCTCCAGTAATGCAGTTTTGTTACATGCGGAGTCGAATAAAAGTCACTAAATGTTAATAAGAATAGCTTGTTTGATTCAGTACATACGTTCAATGGCGTGACACTTCGAAGACATAGTTATGTTTAAATGGGTCGAAATGAATATATCATTACTGTACGATGCATGTACAACGTCGCCACACGTGACGACTAGGCGTATATACAGTGGCAGTGGGGTGTCCAAATATTTTGTCTCTACTTTTTCAGATTGTGAACACATCCGAGCCCAGGCAATGTCAATATAAGCTGCAAACATAACGGCCTTTCCGTTGCAATGTAGTGGGATTTCCGATAGATGTTGTACATGTGTTAACCGACAAAATTATTTTCTGAAGTGACCAAAGGCCGTTTTTGTCGACAAAAAGAGTCGTTCGCTCAAATGGAGCCCGCTTGCAATCGGCAACTGTGTATGTACAATACATACTTACGTTTTTAGTTGTCGTCAATTCGTCTATTCAGTCAGAACAATTGTTCAATGTTGTTGTTTTTGTTATGCTGCAATATTTTTATCTAAATGAGAATTGACTCGCCTCGGCGATAGCTACTTCCGATTAGTTGTTTGTGTGGTTCAGACACTGTGATTAGTAATGCTCATTTCGGCGGACATTTGTTACCCTCCTCCCTATTTTCCACACTTCTGATTGGCCCATGTCCTGTCACGTGCCGGGCGACAAATCACACTGTCGCCCGCTGAGCCGGGAGACATTGTTTTTGTCGCCCGCTTGATGTCATATGTAATTTTAATGTCGAAACATCTCCGTGATTCAATATGTTCATGTCGACATTATGGTGCAAGATTGAAAGAGTGGATTCCTTGAGGGTGGTTGATTATAAATGTTTGCTGGTAGACAACGTAATGCATACGTTTGTCGCGAATGAATGGTACTGTAAGTTACTGAAAATATACATAATCGGGAAAGAAATTTAAGCACGCGTGACTCAGTGCAACATCGTGCGTGTGGATGGCAAGGATTTTATTCTGTGGAATATATAACTGGATAACAAAACAGTTGTTGCCCTTCTTCTCGGGAGACATCGAGTTTTGTCACCCGCTCGAGAACGGAATGTCTCCCTCGGAGCTGCGCTCCTCGGGAGACATTCCGTTCTCGAGCGGGTGACAAATCTCAATGTCTCCCTCGACAGCGGGCGACAACTGTATAATGTTTATTGTAATCATCACATACGGTTTGACAGAGCATGCGACGACATAAAGATCTTTACAGTAAATACAGGTCGGTCGTGGACCTCATCAGATAACTTCCATTGGTCGAGGGTTGATTGGCGTGTTATAATCTGATATACAATTCTAACCACAGGAGTCCGGGAACATTTTTCTTTAAATATCTATTAACTATATATTATGTACTCTGTACTAATATAAATCAAGTATGTTTGTTTGTCATTGACCCGGGGAGTGTCGTGGGATAGGTGCCGTTGACATCAAATGTCTTAAAGGGCAACAATGAACACGTTGATGCATATAAGCGAGCAGATCGAACGCTCTTTATCCATATCGTGTCAGGAATAGAAGATAACATAACGCTCATTATCCATACCACATCAGGAATAGAAGCGAACAAAACGTTCTTTATCTATACCATACCATGTCAGGGATAGATCAACAGTGAACGTTCTTTATTGATACACGAACACGGTTGTTTGGAACACCGTGTCCCAAAGCGCTTCAAGTTCTAATGTTAAAGGTGCTCAATCAGATTCGATGGTACCCATATCATCATATTCCAACAACGACAAATTTTTTTGAAATGCCGCTTCAGTTATCAGAATCGAGAGATTGCCCGGAAACTAATGCTAATCACAGTCAACTATAGTATAAAATTGCCCAAAAACCTGTTATTTATCAACATTAAGTTCAACGAAATTTTGCCGGTTTGTCAAATATCTGACACAAAAAAGCCACTTTATTTTAGAGTTATCCATCTTCACCCGTACTTTGGTCCGAGAATTTGTGAGCGTTAATTCGGATTATGCATCTTAGAGCAACTTCTTGTACACGTTATTGAGGCAACAATATGACTGGGGATTCCAATCACCCCTACATGTGGACCTATATACCCTTCCAGTTCAAAGTCCAAACGCCTTCGATTTCCAGTTAGACTCAGCTTTGCAATTACTATCAAGTACTATCAATTACTTTGCAATTACTATATACCCCCCCCCCCCCCAGATCGCTGACCAGCTCTACGGTGTGTGCTCAAGGGTTGGATCATCACAAAACCTCATATGAAGACCACAAATGTTGTGTACAAAGAACTTCTTTCAAATTGAGTAAATATATGTCAAAACACTTCAAGTTGTTTATAACCGTCTTTATACCATAGCAACGCCGGGCCCTGGTACTCCGGCTAGTTTATAATACATATTAAAAAAAATGTTCCCGGACCCCTGCATGTGTGTCGAGCCGGTGCTCAGACTCGGCTTTCTGTGAAAGATCTTCAAGAAATCTCCAAGTCTATATAGTTAGGTCGCGTCGGTTGTAAATGTTAATCCCTAATTGAGTTGGTCGAAAATCGATCGGGACAGATTTTAAAACTTTATTTGAGTGAGTTGGTGGATTTATCAATGTGCCAATTCGACCGAAGCCTGGAAATTTCAGAATAAATCAGCTCTTGTTCACACCGTTGATTGCGATGAAGCTATGATAATTCCACACTATATACCACAGGGGCCTGTAACGCGCTCCGCTGTCGATCCGCCCCCTTTTGCGCTGCCCATATACGCCGCTGCTATACACGCGCCTGCTTCACGCTAATGGTAGTATAATAGGACATATTATACAAGAAAACTAAGATGCATGCATCAGGTCGGCCGTGAACTATCTACCATAGAATTGTTGTAGCTATTATACATTTTGAAACACCTGTCTGTATGTATGTATGTATGTGTGTATGCGTGAATGCATGTGTGTATGTGTTATAGACTCTAACACTGCTCGAATTTGGTATTTAACGTGTCAACTTGACCTCGCTCATAGGCATGTTTCTGGACCTTGACCGATCCGACTAAAAATTTGTGTAGGACTACTTCGATCCCGGGAGCAATATGGACGGGTCCAATTTCGCGTGGGACCATGTTCCCGAACGTGCTGATATAGGCATGTTTCTGGACCAATTGAACAATAGTTTGGCCAGACGCTGTATATACTGGGTACTGTCCAGATGGAGGCGATCACAAAAAAAATCCCTAACTAGCCCGAACGAAGTCGAGTGTATACATCAGCTAGTTTAATATATATTTTGGACATTTGTCTGTCTGTTTGTCTGTTAGCTATGGCCGGGAAAACTGCCGGACAGATTTGACGAAATTTGATACCTAGGGGAAATTATTTCCAGGGAGTATTTTGGACGGGTCAAATCTTGATCCCGACCTGACTTTGACATTCAAAAAGATCAATTCAAGGTCAAATCTGGTAAAACGGAAGTATTTCAACGAAATTTGATACCTACTGTTACTTTTGTCCCAGGAGTGTTTCGGGTGGGTCAAATCATGACCCTGACCTGATCTTGACATTCAAAATTGTCAATTCAAGGTCAAATCGGGTATAAAGCCGGGCGGATTTCGACGGGTACTTTTGTCGTGACTTTTGTCCGGGGAGTGTTTTGGACGGGTCAAATCGTGACCCCGACATGACCTTTAAAATAGTCAATTCAAGGTTAAATCGCGCATTTCTCCGAAAATCAGAGGGGAACATCCCGGACGAAGTGGGGTCCACGAGCTACTATTATATATTTCTAGATTTAGTTACAAACTAAATACCTGTATATTGTACAAAGAAATGTTTGACAAATATATCTGTATCAATATTACCATACGGGTCATTAAAATAGATACGACGAAACAAATTTTGAAGGGTGCATGTATCAGGTAAATTTTTATATTTCAAATGATGACAGGAATGCAGAAAGTTGAAGTACCTACGTAATACTGGCTATCCGCATGAAGAGATATACATGTATATAAAAACCAGATGAGGGATATGTCTGTACAGTTGCTAAACAATTCAGTCATGCAAAAGAGGATCAAAGAGTAAGATACCAAATTGCTGCCTGTGGTAATGTTTTTTAACGAAATTCGGGAAAATTAGATTACTCTCACCCTGGTTATCCAGAAGATAATTGTGGAATCTGATGACGATCGGACAAGGGTGTCGTCTGTAGGATCAACCAAATTATTTAGCCATACAAATAGTAAAATTGAAGATCACCGCTGGCAGTGATGTCTTCACAAGGACAGTTTGAGAACAAAATATGGCTCACATCTAGCGGTGACCCAAAATATCCACATAAGAAAAAGTTCTCCAATAAAAGCTGGCTGCAGGGTGCGCCAATTGATTCAAATTCGAAATTTAGCAGGGTGTACAGCTTGTGGCCATGTTTTCCCCGCAAATTTGATAGACTGATGGACAAAACCACTGAATCCGTTGAATCAATATACATGGATTAATTTATATGCATTGTTATACACAGTACTGGTATATAAAGGTACTGAAAATAACTATATTACTAGTATACACAAAATAAACCATATATCATGGCTATGGGTTCTAATATCCGAACATGACAGCTGAGAACTTGGTGTGAATTAAAGAGTGGTGGTTTCTCAAGCATATCTAACCCTCCACGTTAGAAACATGCCATTAAATGTCATAAGTATAATCTAGCTTGAGGACAGAAGTGATCCATAAACCCCCCCTTAATTCAACCAGGTCCTCGCGCGATGTATGATCGATCACATGATGATCTAGGGGGATTAGAATTGATGTATAAAAACAGCACTGCATGTAAATATAAAATAAAATAGTGCTACATCTTATTACAGATTATTGCCATATATAATCAGTGATTATACAGACAGTCTGACAAAATAAAGTTTCAGTGACACTCTATCCGAAGAGGGGAATAATTTCATCTGTTACAGTCAATGGAGCAATTATGAATCTGGAAAGGTGAAATTTCTAAGTAATACTAGATATCGACATGACGCGATAAAATATAACGTAAATGCAATATGGCCGCTGGGGACCATTTTTTCCTATGAAATTAAAAAAATATTTGATAGCTCTCATCTGATAGATCAATATCAAGATAAATATGAAGTTTGGTGATGATCGGATGAGTGAAGTGGACTGTGGTCTGTGCTAAACGGTTTAGTAATGCTTAAAAAGATTCTTACCTTAATATTTTTATGTTCACTTTATAAACTTCACTGAGTCATCTTTGTCATGTATTGAGTTTGATATCTTTTGTTAACAGTTTATAAATCATGTATGTCTCATGTTTGTTATTTTAATTTATGTGTTTATTATCATTAAATAAAGTTGCATTCCTTAAAAAGATTCTTACCTCAATGTTTTTATGTTCACTTTATAAAGTCCACTGAGTCATCTTTGTCATGTATTGAATTTGATATCTTTTGTTAACAGTTTATAAATTATGTATGTCTCGTGTTCGTTATTATATTATATACACTTTATAGTGTGTTTTCATTTATGTGTTTATTATCATTAAATAAAGTTGCATTCCTTAAAAAGATTCTTACCTCAATGTTTTTATGTTCACTTTATAAAGTCCACTGAGTCATCTTTGTCATGTATTGAATTTGATATCTTTTGTTAACAGTTTATAAATTATGTATGTCTCGTGTTCGTTATTATATTATATACACTTTATAGTGTGTTTTCAGAACGAAAAAAAATTGAATAAAATCAACAAATTTGTAAATTTAAAAACAATTCAAACGTTGTTGTATTCCATGTCCCAGCCCGGACATATACACCAAATTTCAATAATATTCATTGAGAAACAACGGACCAAACGCTATATAACACCCGTATACATATTTTATTCCGAATCGGACTCGGGTACATGTTATAGTAGGTACCGAATTGACACACGTCGACTGGGCGAGTTGGCCATGGGGCGATTAGACCGATTCCGGCACATTCTATAATTTACCGTATGTATCCGTTTACGCGTAGTTTACTTTAGAAAGTTCCGCAATTAATACCGTAAATAGAGCGACCTTATTTGACAGAGAATGCCTCTGTTATTGATTATCAAGTTGCTGTACATTAAAAACGACAAATTCACATGCTCGTTCAAGCGCAGTAGTCTATTTTCCCCATGTTAAAGGACATCCACAAATACTAAATAACGCTAACCTACTGCCGAATGTTTGACACGACAACTGTTAACATATTTGGGCTGAATTCATCTAACGCGGTATTATTCCTCAAAATAAACAACAAAACCATCGTTACTTGGAAATGTAGTTTGGGCTAACATTTACATAAATCCTCCAGATCAATTATCCGACACACACGTCAGATGAAAAAGTCACATGAAGTAACCGGCCAAATTGGCCGAAACTACCATTAGCGTGAAGCAGGCGCGTATATATAGCAGCGGCGTATATGGGCAGCGCAAAAGGGGGGCGGACAGCGGAGCGCGTTATAGCACATGGGTCTGTAACTACAGACCCATGTGCTATATACCCATTCAATTATTTAAATCCAGCATCTACTAAGCTAAACTTACGAAGATATCACAGATCAAAATAGCCAGAAACCTTTGCGTGATGGTGGTGGCAACAAAGTATATATGTAGAATTGGGATCTGTTAATTACCCACAATGACAATGTAATACAACTCTTTCTCGTGAACGAGATTCGCATGATCAGAAACAAGAGTTCCTGACTGTGCCGATCTTGATGATAACAGCATCAACAGACAAATGATGGATAACTCTAAAATTCTTTAAACACAGGAGTTTGATTTTAAAGACGTTTGATCAGATTTGACGAAATAAAACTATTACTTTCTTGAGTGTCCATAATCAAGTGGTTGCTTTTTGTGTGATTAAATTTGATGAAAAACAGCAGTACTTAAAGACCCATTTAATTTTCGAGTGACCCATTATTTTTGTTGCAGTGCCTTGGTATACTGGTCCGGCCGCCAACCCCACGCCCGATAACCATATAGGCTGGTGGCTGTGGGTAGGCATATTGCTGTAGTGATATTGTGTGGCGGTTTTCACACGTGTGCTCAGAATTTGAGGAAAATCAAACATTCTGGAATCCACCAACCAGAACGCTTATGGCATCAGATAGGACCATGACTGGTGTATTCATACACCATTTGTGATAGCCGTGTGCCTTTAGATATATGTTTTATTACTTAATTTGTCGAATTTTACAACCGGTTTTTGTCGTTTATCAATGAAACTACCTAATATAAATGGTAGAAATCTCGATATGTAGGCTTCATGTACACATGTCACTAGATGCACATTCCATTGATACAATGAAACCAAAATCCACAATAAAAGACATATTTTTCGTGGAAAAATATCGATTTTCCTGAGTGTCATATCACAAATTGATGACAGGCATATTGCCTCCGCAGATAGGCTCATGGCAAAGCACAAACTTGTTATGATAGGCAAGTGGCATTGTTGATAGGCACGTGGTAAATATTGACCAAGCTCCAATTTAGCACTTTAAAGCCAACAATATGTAACTTATGGCATATATTATTTTATAAAAACACTCTGGAATGATTATTCATTCGTATAAAATAGACAGAACCACACATAGGTGTGCATGACGTGAAAATTCACACACGAGTTTGTTACGCGGAATGTTACAACGTTACAACGATGGGGCGCGAGTTGTAACTTGCAGCATAATTTAATTTTCTCACCACGCACACATAATGTGTGGTTGTGTTTTATTACACACCCACTAGAACTATTCAACATCGAGATTTAGCGTTTATTGATTCGTTTCTGTCGTAATCTCGATAATGCTGCTTTTGGTGAAATCTTTTTCTGCAGCTTTCCACCAGACATTCGTATCTTGCACTGGTTCCTTCGTGTTTCTTCGTCATGTGGCACTGTAGTACGTATTTCTTCTTGAACCGCAGACCACATTCGGGACACAAATGTTTCAGTTCTGTGTGTCGGGCTTGTCTGTGTTCGTTGTGCGCTTTTTCGCCATCGAATACCTTACAACACTGCGTACATTTCACATTCGTTCCGATATCCTCATGTTTCGGCCGCGCGTGTCTTTTGAGCGAATACTTCGTAGTGAACGACTGTTCGCAAATTCCACAAGAATGTTCCGATGATAGAACAACATCTTCATTTACCGATACGTCCAACAAAGATTCATCTAGATCGGGCTCTATTTCTTCTGGTTCCGACATTATTTTAGCTTCTTTCTGAAATAGATAATTGAGCGGAACCTGAGTCAGATATAAATACAATTGGACCACTATAAATGGTTGGCATTTTTTGTCAATACCGTGGGGCAAGTTGGGTACGAAGTAGGTACAAAGTGTCGGGTCTTTCACTAATGGCCTTCTAACGTCAACCATTTCTGAGATATGCATTACAGTTTTTAAAAACGGAAGTTGCAAAACCCGCTAAAATTTGTGCTATTATTTCATAATAAACTGAATAGATACTAATTATTTCAAAGTTTTAATACATTTTATCAGTTTTATAGAGTGAGTGTAGTGTAACTAATTTCTGCATTTAGCAGGGGGGGGGGGGGGGGGGGGGTCGGAAAAAAAAAATTCAGGCACGTATGGCATTTTTTCCCTTTCGATAATTTTTTGTACCCACCGCCAAATTTTTTTTCCGTTTTCGGCAGTTTTTTCCGACCATTTTTTGACACCCACCCCCCCTTTTAACACTAAAACAGAGATTTGCGGGGGGGAATTCACTGTAAACAGCTGTATATGAATTTCTGTGCATACTATTTATCATGGATGTTAACATGGACATGTAAATAGGAATGAGTCATTTTGAGGTCATTCGGCCAAAAAAACATGGCTGCCAGCGGCCATCTTGGATTTCAAAATTTGCAAAAAAATACAAGACGATAACTGCCTGCAGTCAGTTTACAGTTAGAATTACATTATTTCTCTCATTCAAAGTGGTTTTGAAGCCCAACTCATTGCCAAAACACTAAAAAACAAGCAGGAATTTTTTTTTTTTAGTTGCTGAAAAAATTGCTTGTTGGTGGCTTTAACCACCCACCCACCCCGACATACATAAATTTTTTTTTCACCCCCCCCCCCCTGCATTTAGAAGCAAATCTGAAATCATCCCGCGATGACAACTCGATGTTTTTTTTTATGAGGTGATCATTTCTGCCCCACGGTATTGACAAAAACATTTACCACTATAAATGCAGACGAAATCTCACGGCGTTTCCTCCTATAATATAGCCCATGAGACAACAGCGCCCACTGAATTAAGTTAACGCCCCACACACATTTGTATTATTGCTCGGCGCTCCTGTTTATGTATATGCGGCATAACTGGGGTATGCTCTAGCTATACAGGTTCTAGCGTACCCTAATTTTCGCACCTGATATTTCTCTGAGCCCTATGTCTTTACCTATTACCACATACAATTATGTTTAACTATTAGCTACATTTAGCATTGGCGGGACATTGAATTATTGTTAATAGCATCGTATACTGTTATTTATTTGTGTGCGGTTTATATCCCATAAACCGGCGTAGGCATGAATCGTTCTGGTCGAAGAGAAAAAAACAAATATATGAACGCCATTCTTTCGCAGAACGCCAAAAATAAAACCGGCTATAAATGGTAGCTATATTATCTATATGTAGTGGAACATGACCATTTAGCCTGAAAACTGCACAAAGCTGGCATGGCTCATTTTTTTTACATTAAAATATGCTGAATAGTTTGGGCTATACTTTCCCCATTTTCAATTAAAACCCCATTTTGCAAGTTTGTCACAGTTAAAACGTTTTACATTACAACTGCCAGTATTTAGTTCTTGGAAATAAGTAGTGTATGTTTCCTGACTCATGGACGATGTGAATTTACAACACTGTGAATAATATAGCATCACAAAAGCGTTTTTATCAGACTAAAACCACTATTGATCATTGTGCTACATGCGTGTCTGTGTTTGCCATGTTTGCCATATGTCTATCCTCTCGGTGTTTGGCTATTCAATATGCCTACCACAAAATATTGACGGGACAGTATGTCAAATAGCTTTTTTTAACTGAAACATGCATTATTTGAGTTCGCAGTCATGTTTGTCTTGTCACTGAGATACTATACCACATGTATCCACGAAAATAACTTACAAATCGACATGCTGAGCAAATTTGGGAGTTTGTTTACTTTGCAAGTTTGAAAAAGTCGACAAAATCCGAGATATTTTTTCTTCAAACAACGTATTCTACAATGCCAAATTGTTACCAAGAGGTTCAACTTATAAATCAGACATTACTGCATCTGACGTGATAAAAATTCTGACCTTTTACAGCGTATTTGATCAATTATAATCTAAAACATACCTTGGTTGAGAAACCCGCCACGCAATATCACTACAGCAATATGCCTACCCACAGCCACCAGCCTATAGGGTTACCGGGCGTGAACCCACCAATGCATGTTTTATCGTATAAAGTTGTTTTCTCGTCGGAATCGGGTGGTCCAGGATCCACTTCTGAAGAATCCACCGGCTGATCCGCCACCAGCCTTGCAGTGGGGAATTTGAGAAATCAAGACAAAACAAAGATGGTGGTCAAAATGGTCTAAAGTGACAACGACTTCTGCCGCTACGGAGTTAGAAAATGAAAGTGTCAATGCCACTGTAGCTCAACTTGGAAAGGGAATAATTTAATGTATTACAGTCAATGGAGCGATTAGGAATGTGGAAAGTTGAATGTCTAATACTAGTTTATAGACATGAAGAGAAAAGTAAAATCCAAGATGGCTGCTGGCGGCCATGTTTTCGGCCGAATGACCCCAAAATGATTGTATCCCATCTACATGTCACCGTTAACATCCATGACAAATTTTATGACGATCAGACTAAAGGTACGACCTGTAGCCCATGCTAAAGAATTTAGTCATACAAAGAGTAAAAATCCAAGATGGCTGCTGGCGGCCATGTTTTTAGGCCGAATGACACCAAAATGACTCGTTCCCATCTACATGTCATATTAACATTCTTGACAAATATTATGATGATCAGACTAAAGGTATGACATGTAGCCCGTGCTAAAGAATTTAGTCATACAAAGAGTAAAATCCAAGATGGCTGCTGGCGGCCATGTTTTCGGCCGAATGACCCAAAAATGAGTCGTTCCAATCTACATGTCATCGTTAATATCCGTGACAAATTTTATGACGATCAGACTAAAGGTACGACCTGTAGCCCGTGCTAAAGAATTTAGTCATACAAAGAGTAAAATCCAAGATGGCTGCTGGCGGCCATGTTTTTTTTGGCCAAATGACCCCCAAAATTACTTGTTCCCATCTACATGTCAATATTAACATCCATGACAACTTTCATGATGATCAGACGAACAGTACGACCTGTGGCCCATGCTAATGGATTAAATTTTGAAATCCAAGATGGCCGCTGGTGGCCATGTTTTTTGTCCGAATGACCCCAAAATGACTCGTTCCCATCTACATTCCAATTTCAACAGCCATGACAAATTTTATGATGATCAGACTAAAGGTACGACCTGTAGTCCGTGCTAAAGGATTTAGTCATACAAAGAGTAAAATCAAAGATGGTTGCTGGCGGCCATGTTTTTGGCCGAATGACCCCAAAATGACTCGTTCCCATCTACATTCCAATTTCAACAGCCATGACAAATTTTATGATGATCAGACTAAAGGTACGACCTGTAGCCCGTGCTAAAGGATTTAGTCATACAAAGAGTAAAATCAAAGATGGTTGCTGGCGGCCATGTTTTTGGCCGAATGACCCCAAAATGACTCGTTCCCATCTACATTTCATTATTAACATTCTTGACAAATTTTATGATGATCAGACTAAAGGTACAACCTGTAGCCCGTGCTAAAGGATTTAGTCATACAAAGAGTAAAATCCAAGATGGCTGCTGGCGACCATGTTTTTGGCCGAATTACCCCAAAATTACTCGTTCCCATCTACATGTCATTGTTAACATCCATGACAAATTTTATGATGATCAGACGAACAGTACGACCTGTGGCCCGTGCTAATGGATTAAATTTTGAAATCCAAGATGGCCGCTGGTGGCCATGTTTTTTGTTCGAATGACCCCAAAATGACTCGTTCCCATCTACATTCCAATTTCAACAGCCATGACAAATTTTATGATGATCAGACTAAAGATACGACCTGCAGCCCGTGCTAAAGGATTTAGTCATACAAAGAGTAAAATCCAAGATGGCTGCTGGCGGCCATGTTTTTTTGGCCGAATGACACCAAAATGACTCGTTCCCATCTACATGTCATTATTAACATTCTTGACAAATTTTATGATGATCAGACTAAAAGTAGGACCTGTAGCCCGTGCTAAAGGATTTAGTCAAACAAAGAGTAAAATCCAAGACGGCTGCTGGCGACCATGTTTTTTGGCCGAATGACACCAAAATAACTCGTTCCCATCTACATGTCATTATTAACATTCTTGACAAATTTTATGATGATCAGACTAAAAGTAGGACCTGTAGCCCGTGCTAAAGGATTTAGTCATACAAAGACTAAAATCCCAAGACGGCTGCTGGCGACCATGTTTATTGGCCGAATGACCCCAAAATTACTCGTTCCCATCTACATGTCATTGTTAATATCCATGACAAATTTTATGATGATCAGACTAAAGGTACGACCTGCAGCCCGTGCTAAAGAATTTAGTCATACAAAGAGTAAAATCCAAAATGGCTGCTGGCGACCATGTTTTTGGCCGAATGACCCCAAAATTACTCGTTCCCATCTACATGTCAATATTAACATACATGACAAATTTCATGATGATCAGACAAACAGTACGACCTGTGGCCCGTGCTAATGGATTAAATTTTGAAATCCAAGACCCCAAAATGACTCGTTCCCATCTACATTCCAATTCCAATTCCAATGATCAGACTAAAGATACGACCTGTAGCCCGTGCTAAAGGATTTAGTCATACAAAGAGTAAAATCCAAGATGGCTGCTGGCGGCCATGTTTTTGGGCCGAATGACTCCAAAATGACTCGTTCCCATCTACATGTCATTATTAACATTCTTGACAAATTTTATGATGATCAGACTAAAAGTACGACATGTAGCCCGTGCTAAAGAATTTAGTCATACAAAGAGTAAAATCCAAGATGGCTGCTGGCGGCCATGTTTTTGGCCGAATGACCCCAAAATTACTCGTTCCCATCTACATGTCAATATTAACATACATGACAACTTTCATGATGATCAGACAAACAGTACGGCTTGTAGCCCGTGCTAATGGATTGAATTTTGAAATCCAAGATGGCCACTGGCGGCCATGTTTATTTTCCAAATGACCCCAAAATAACTCTTTCCCATCTACATGTTAATGTCAACATCCATGACAAATTTCTTTAATAATCGGACCAAAGGTACGAACTGTAGCCCGTGCTAAAGGAAATTGTTGACGAATCACGCACATAGACGATGAGCATAGACGATGGTTATGGTTTCGGAACCAAACTAAATATCTGTTAGCTAATAATTATACCCCCACTTTCGAAGAAAATGGGGGGGGGGGATATACTGGATTGACTGCGTCTGTCCGTCACACTTTCTCCCTCCGTGTGTCCGTCCCTCCGTCCGTCCTCATAACTCGAACAACTATGAACCGATTTCAATAATTTTGTGTATGCAATCTCTTAGGACCGCCTCTCCGCATGATGCTAATTGCGGTGCGGTCTGACTTTCTTATTTTAATTTACGTCTTACTTTTCGACTTATTTTGACTTAGAAAATTCTGTCCGACTTAATAACTTTAACAAATATGAACCGATTTCAATAATTTTTGGTATACATGCTTCTCACATCACACTCTCTACATGAGGCGGCTCAGGATTGGCTCGGACTGTTTTTCCTAACATTTTCAACTTATTTTGACTTAGAAAATTTTGGGAATTTTTTTTTGTGTGGATTTGGGGTGTGTGGATGCTATCAAGTTAGGATATTCTATTGCTATAATATCTCAGATGAGTTCGAAAATCAGCTTTGTCCAAATGTTTTCCCTGGAGTTGTGTGCCTTCTTAGCAGAAGTTTGGTTTGACTGACGAAACACTCGACAAAAGCCATCTTAGATGTTAAGGTTGCGTTTCATTTTCTACCCTGTTTTTGGTTTCTGCAATCATTCGAACAAATATGAACCAATTTTAATATTTTTTTCTGTACAAGCTTCTTGCGACACCATATCGATATTATTAATCCAAATTTTTCTTTAAAGTTAAAAATCTTTTTTGTTGGGTTTACGGATAATGCGGGTTGAATTTGCCATGGTGGGGGTATGCTAGCACACGAGTGCACACCTCTTGTTGATGATGGTTTCAAAGATGGCTACCAAGATGGCGACTTAAACACGCGGAAATATTAGATTTAATAAATTCCCATAAAACACTATCAGTAAATGGAATATGATGCTACATTTAATTTTCGAGTGACCGATTATTTTTGTTGCAGTGCCTTGATATACTGGTCCGGCCACCAACACACCAATGCATGTTTTAGCGTATAAAGTTGTTTTCTCGTCGGAATCTGGTGATCTTGGATCCACTTCTGAAGAATCCACTGGCTGATCCGCCATCAGCCTTGCAGTGGGGGAATTTGAGAAATCAAGACAAAACAAAGATGGTGGTCAAAATGGTCTAAAGTGACAGCGGCTTCTGCCGCTACAGAGTTGGAAAAAATACATAAAACCAGAGAATAGACTATGGTTTCTGAACCAAAATAAATATCTTTTAGCTAATAATTGATGATGGTTTCAAAGATGGCTACCAAGATGGCGGCTTAAACATGCGGAAATATTAGATTTAATAAATTCCCATAAAACACTATCAGTAAATGGAATATGGTGCTACATTTAATTTACTAATACATTGTCCTAATTATTTATCCATTTCGACATGAATAGAGGCATAGAAGCAGATGCACGAAGAAGAATTTAGGAAACCATTGAAGGATCCAAACCAATCGGCTTCTGGATATTACGCCTTGGATTCTGAGTGGGCTGTCAATGCTGCTCTTATTATACGACGCTGTATGTGGATTCATTATCTGTTTTGTCCATTGCAACACCCAAGTTTTCGTTCGGGTTTTATGATGTACTTACATATATTGGGATACGCATATCTCCCAGGTGCCAGTAAATAATGCAGTAAGCGGCAGTAGGAACTGGGGGAAACTAATGTGAGAGTTACTATGTCATTGATATCAACATCCCACAAGCGGAAAACTGGAGGGAATTGGGTTTCTATCAAACACTCGAGTGTCACATAATTTCATAATATGTCTCAATCAACACAGCTATTGTTAAAATATTTCACAAATATACATGTTTTTGAATGTGTTCTACACATAGTGGCATTTACTTGATTTGTTCAGATCATCCAAACACTGAGCGAAAATGACAACTTTAAATAAGATGAAAGTACTTTTTCTTAACAGCATCGCTTTGCCCTACCAGCATCATAACAATTCAGCAGGAAATTAAATCCTAACACAACGGTGGGATTTTCACCCGTTGGCACATTTTCACCAAGATATTGCTACACAGCAAAAGATTCACATAATTACAGACCAGGAGAAAACTGATAAAGCATGTACTGTTAGACATCAACTCCATGCAATTTGATCATGTAGTTATGGCTATATGCTAACTAAAAATGTGGAGGTCAAGATACATGTACTAGATGGAATGTGTCCAAAATCACCAGATCCTTACAATGTCATGCGCTACCAGCGTAAACCTGTTTAAAATGTTAGGCCCCGGCAGCGCTGACAAGATGAGATCTTTATAACTTTATATCCATTCTCCATCTGCTGGCACCGCTAACATTGTTAACATTTTTAAAACAGTGGTTTTTCTTAAAGTGCATTTTTTTTCCATGAAGAAATTATTTTAAAGAGCATTTTTTTTTCCTGGAATAAGTTATTATAACGAGCGTTCCCCCCAAAATAAGTGATATTAAAGAGTGATTTTTCATTTTAATGTCTTGGATTTATACAGACCCCATAATTGGCAATTTTTCATTTGAATAATTCGAGGCCCATAGCAGCCAGAGGTCTACTATCTGCCCGGCATTCATTTGAGATATATATTACAGGGGATGATGGTTTTCTGACTATACATTCATGATAGTATGTGCATGGGGGTGGACAGTTGGGTGGGGAAAAGAGGAGGTCATGTGGGACGATTTCTCTGATGGAGAACAAGTTACAAAAAATAGTGAGGTTCAGATTGAAAACTTCTAACTTTGCCTGTCAAGCAATATCAGACTATACTATTCACCATGGTGTGGGGGACAAGCCTTGAAATAGTGTGTCTGTCATTTGCAGAATGAGGTCCCCAGATGGTGAATTTAGTGAAGCTACCCCGCATAGCGGGCTAGCATCACCAAATTCACCCTCTGGGGACCTCTGCAAATGACAGACACACTATTTCAAGGTTTGGTGGGGGAGATCATGGCCAATGGTAGAACAAATATAGTGTGTTGATAAACTCTGCATATCAACAAGTGTGAATTGTTGCACACATGTATTGTCCTTATTTAATGCGGACTCTAGGATGGAATGTATCATTGACAATTAACGAAATGTGTTATGTTGCACGGACTTGTTGCCCAAACTTTTCTCTTGGAAAATAAAATTTTTGTGTGCAAAATTTCAAAAGGACTTGCCAAATTGAATTGAGGGTCTATTTAGGAAGAATTTTCATTTGAAGATAAAATGCATCCATTTATACACACAAAATAAATGCTTTCGACAAGTTATTAATCAATTATATATTTTTGGAACTTCTGTCCATGTGTGTGTGTCTTAGACTCGAAAACTGCTTGACCGATCCGACTTGAATTTGGTATGTAGGCCTACTTTGATCCCGGGAACAATATGGGTGGGTCCAATTTCACGTGTGATCGCGTCCTTGACCTTGCTCATATAGGCATGTTTCTGGATCTCGATCGATCCGACTCAAATTTGGTATGAAGGCCTACTTTGATCCCGGAAACAATATGGGTGGGTCCAATTTCAAGTGCAACCATGTCGATCTTGACCTCGCTCATATAGGCATTTTTGGACCGATCGATCAATAGTTTTTTTCTTTCTCCTAATACTTTCCAACATTGTTCGCTCAGTATTGTTCAATGCAAGAAATCCCTAAATAGCCCGGACGAAGTCGGGCACATCAGCTAGTTGTAAAATATATGAAAAAGTAATGTTCCAAATATCAGTTTTCTTGTCATCAAAGCATACATATTATTTTGACAGTATCGGTCTTGGAGACAAAGAGTCACTAATTAATCCATAGCCATTGACTTTCAACTGATTGGCCTGTTGCCTATTGCCAAATTAATTGTTTTTTGACATTGGCAAGTGGCAGCTCAAACCCTATTTGGAAACAGAACATTACCGGGCAGCTGTCTGATTTCTGGATTATCTTTTCCAACCTCCGGCACAGAGAATTATAGACTGTTATGTCTGACGGGGTGCAGTTTGCAGTTATTCAATCTAAACCTCCCTTATAGCATGCAGACAAACAGGATATTGAGTTCTTGAATATATCAGCTTTTATTTTCAAAATAAATAATTAACATGGTATAAACTATAACAATTGGCTGATCATGTACAAGAGTCACCAATGGGAGGTGGGGAGGCTAAAATTATTAAAAACGTAATGGTAAACATTGTAATACCCAGTGTTGAATGTCCAAAGAATTTACTTTGGGCTAAATATATGTTTGCCAGAATCTGAAAATATCACATGGTTCAGTATTGAATATTGAGTTCGAAGGATTCTCAATGTTGGATCATTTGGAGGTTTTAGAATATATATATATATTTTTAACATCTAAATGCTTTTTAATTGGCCCTTAACCTCTTTTCTGCTTAATGACGTCATGACATTCGAACCAGTTTTCAGTGGAAAAATATAATGAAAATATCCAGAACACCATGGAACTTACTCCGTAGGATGGCTTATCATTAACAATCCTGGAAAATCATACACTGTTTTAACACTTTCATGACTGGGGCTTCCTGATATTTTGCGAAAACCCCTGTTCCAATGCATTCTCTTATATATGCGAGTCTCCCATAGGGAGCATCACATATATAAGAGTATAATTTGTCCTAACAATATTTACCTTGAACTTGAAAGCCAGTGCATATTCTTATATATGCGAGGTTTCCCAATGGGAGACTCACATATATAAGATAATGCACTGGCACAGGATCTTTAATGCTGCACCAGAGCAGATCCCATCATGAAATGGTTAAACGGTGAGATATAATGCTTCCAATGCACTAATTTCTTAGTTCCATTTGCCAACAGTGAGCAGCCATTGGTGTGCTGAAGTAGGACCGTACTGAGTACAGATGTATATACCACATGACATTTTATGTCCATACTTTCTGAGAAGTTTGGTGACTAAACACGTACATGATGCAATAGCAGACAAATGATTGGTCTCTTCCATCATCTCTTATGATTGGCCGCTCTCTCTCTGCATGGGCAGTGCTAGTATCGACGAACACTTTTATCCATGTTTATTATGTTAATATTTAAGATTTTAAGCAAATTCAGGACATGTGCTTCATATTGAAAACAATTGAATCATCTCATTATTTATTTCAGCATTTATTCTGGTTAAAATAGTCATGAAACGGAGAAAAATTAACTTTTTCCGAGAATTATTTGGTTGAATCGTCTCCATCAAACTCAAAAATAATCCGCAGTGTGCACAAGCCTTGAAATAGTGTGTCTGACATTTGCAAAATGAGGTCCCCGGAGGATGAATTTTGTGACACTATCCCACATGACAGACTACACATTCACCCTCTGGGAACATCATTCTGCTTAGGCCTCAACTGTTATGGGGGACATAGGATCAGATTGAAGTTCCCTAGTTGATGTTGACCCAGTTGCACCTCGATTATGCATTTTAACTTCTGCAAATTAGGGGATATTGAAACTGAACAGATGGGAAAAAGTAACTAAACAGAATGTTAATTTTAGACCATATATACTTCTCAGAAGATGAGGCCTAAGCAGAATGAGGTCCCCAAAGGGTGAAATTGGTGATGCTAGCCCACTCTGCATGGTAGCATGACTAAATTCACCCTCTGGGGACCTCATTCTGCAAATGATAGACACACTATTTCAAGGCTTGAGTTTGCATGACTAACAATGGAGACAAATAGCCCATGTCCGGAATTCTGATTGTCGATACTAACGATCCGCTCCATTAGCTGGTAGACACAAAGGCCCGGGTCAAAATCTAGACCAGATGAATTTTTGGCAATGTTTCTGGTAATGAATCTGCGATTATAATGTCAAATGGCCTATGAGCCTTTAACAGATTTGGTCATAGCAGCCAATATATCCCATTGGTCTTCTTTTATTAGTTTATTGAACTCTCCAGCATCATACAGATATCTGCCTCCGTCAAATCTAATTATCTGCAAAAAAATTAATAGGACAATTAGAGCACATAAATACAGGTCTTAAAGATACTGGGCGGTCTTCCCTGTGGGTATAGGTTTTAAAATAGTCACATCCACTGAAATAGCCATAAACAGAAAGAATATTATATAATAGACAGACGTTGTTCTTATAGAAATTATAAATACTGCGTAGATTGCATGTTATTGTCATGTTTGTACCCTTGGTTATGTAAACAAAGATAAAAACAAGTTACGTTATGATTGTTTATAGACAAATACTCGAAACTACCATATCGTCCAATGAAAATGTTCCGCTGCGCTGTGGAATGTGTAGATAAAATTATTGGTGCAATCAATAATCACATTCAGATCACACCAAATTTTATTTCATTAAACTAGATCGGCCTTAAATTATGAAAGTAATTCAATTCCAGTTCAAAGAACAGGCTCTAAAAATAATTATGGTAATTCCCCATGAGGAAAAAAACAAATTGTAGGCGCCCACCTGTTATTTTGCGCCTTGGCTATATTGAAACATGGGCAGGATGGAACCAAATTTAAAATGAATAAGGGAGAATAACCCTGAAAGGGAAAATCTGAATAGCACCAACATTTCATTGAAAATACTTGTGATGATGAATATCCAGAGCAAATTTCAGTGAGATCCCATACCCAAGACTCAGGCTTGCGGACAAAACACATTTATTTCTAGATAAACAAAGAAGAATAACTCAAGATTGAAAAATGCAAACAACGTCATTGGCCACTTTAAAAAAAAAACACTCCAAAATGAAAACCGCCAAACCAAATTTCAGTGAGATCCCATACCCATGGCTCAAATATGCAGGCGTGCGGACAAAACATATTTATTGCTAGATAAACAAAGAAGAATAACTTGAGAAAGGAAAATGCAAACAACGTCATTGGGCACTTTAAAAAACAAGACAGTCAAAGACTGTGGGGTCGCTCACCAGACTGCAAAGACTGATAAGACTGGGACTCTGGAGACCATAACAGACATAACTTTTCATAATCACTTTAAAAGAAGTAGATCTAAACAGGATAGGTGGCTAGAGAGGCTTCATGTCGATCAGTAAATATATCTACCTTTAAATTACCAATGGAGCACTACTGATCACCCCCCCCCCCCCCTCCAGCTCAACATATTCCCTCCTGACCGGGCTCCAGACTCCCAAGTCTTAGGTTAGAATTTCACAACCGACGTCTCAAACTTTCTCAATTGTTGGAAATTTCCAATCTCACAAGCACCTTTTTATAAAACTATTTAGACAAAAACACCATATATATATATGTCAGATTAATATGTCAGGTAGTTCCAAGGTAGATGTTTTAATGAATTTTGTATTTTAATGATTTTATTAGACACAAAAGTGTTAAGTCCCCATAGCCCCGTCATTTCTTAACAGGTTGACCTCATGTTAACAAATCTGAATTTCAGTCACTAAAGGATCCTCCATACTATTAAAGGATCCTCCATACTATATGTAAGCTAAATAGTCCAACCTCTCTTGAGAAGACATTTTAAATATACTATAGAGACATACAGTTATGTCCCTGGTCCCACCCTATTTAATCTGGAGACCCCATCTGAATAAATTTGAATCCCAGCACCAAAGAACCCTTCATACTAAATATCAGTAAAATAGACCTGATGGTCCGTGTGAAGGAAGCATATTTAAGAGGAAAAACTGTCCTTTACTTGGCCCCTAGTTGACCAGGTGACCCCATTTAAAACAAATGACCCCATTTAAAAAAATCTGAACTCCGGTCACCCAAGGACCCTTCATACCAAAATATGAACCCATTCAACCTGATGGTACATGAGAAGAAGTCGTTTTTAAGAATTACTATGGAGGGCAAGAGTTATGGCCCTGGCTTCATAACCATTTGACAGAGTGACCTCATTTGAACAAATCTGAATGTGAGTCACCTAGGGAACATCCACACCAAATATGAACCCATTCAGTCTTATGATCTAGAGAAGATGTGAGCTAAAAAATTACATTTCATTGAACAAATCTGTAAATCCCCTCCCCCCCCCCCAACACAGTAGGGACATCCCAGCAAGAATATGACATACATGATTTATTTGAATGCCTGACTATATTGGATTAACAAAATTTCCATGACCTTGAAAGCAAGTTCCTTCTCTTTTATATGCGAGGCTCCCCATGGGAGCATATATAAGAGAATGCACAAGCACAGGGTCTTCATTGCTCTCACCAGCACAACTCTGGTCATGAAATGGTTAATATTAATAGTAAAAATAAACTTTATCTGTGAAACAGGTAATTTGTATCTGAGATAAACATGGGATAAAATTATTCATAAAGCACTATCAGCTACCAGTATGTCCTGGAGAGCTGTTGACATGGAGATAATTAATGATGGCACAAACATTTTGCAGAGCAATACCAATGTATTGTGTTACTCCTACAGCTGTGATCAAAACAAGGATTTTAATGGGGTGAAGTAGGCAGAGATAATATGGTATGGTACAGCATGGGTATGGCAGGGGACAGGAGGTGGGGGTGGGGGGGGGGGGGGGGGGGGGGTAGCTGTGATGTGTCTAAAAAAAATCAAAGATCAAAATGGAAAAATGTAATTTTTTTGTATTTAGAGTTTATGTCCCTGGCTCTGCCCCTATTTGACCCAGTGACCCAATTTGAAGAAAATAATCTGAACTCCAGTCACCCATTAGGTCCTCTCCGTACCAAATATAAGCTAAATTGGCACAATCTTTCTTGAGAAGATGTCATTCTAAGAATTACTATGGAGGAATAGAGTTATGGCCCTGGTTTCTCAACTAATCAACCTGGTTACCTCATTTGAACAAATCTGAACCCTAGTCATTCAAGAACCCTTCATACCAAATATAAGCTAAATCGGACCAATGGTTCTAGACAAGAAGTTGTTTTAAGAAATACTATGGAGGGAAAGAGTTATGGCCCTGGCTTCGCAACTATTTGAACCAGTGACCTCATTTGAACAAATCTGAATGGGAGTCATCTAGGGAACATCCACACCAAATATGAACCCATTCCGTCCAATGGAATCAGAGGAGAAAATGTTCAAAGAATTGTTGACGGACGGACGGATGGACGGATGGACGACGGACGAGTGTAGTGATGACTATAGCTAAAAACACTCCTAATTGAAAACCGCCAAACCAAATTTCATTAAAAATAAGGGTATAACAATAGACTAAGTTATTTAACCTAGTTAGAAGATTTGTTTTCGTTTGAACTACGTGGCAAACATTTGGCAATATTAATAGAATAATGAATTTTAAATAATGGGATGGATCAGGAATTCTGAACCTTGACATTATATCATCACTATTTCAGAGCTCTTCTGATTTCTGGTCAGACCTGGCATCAAATTCAGAGGGCCATTCTCTGGAGGTACGCACGCATCAGAGATGGTACGCACGCATCCGAGATGCTGAGTCTAATTGTGGCATAACAAAATGTGTGCTTGAGTAAAACCCATGAACCGAATTTGGTCAAAATAGGCTTGTTACAGTTATTGTGATTACGTTGCGAAATAAACACCAGGTAAACAATCAATGAGGCATAAGTCCTGAAAAAGAATTCGGGAAATACTGGGTGCTTCCCTCATGCGATCATCATGACCTCAGAATTATTGCAAAATGCATAAGGATAGGATAATTTATTTACAATATACACATTAAAAGAAATATATACATGTACATGTATATTGTCAGGGGTGATATAGTCATGAATGACTTTCTTCCTACCACCCCTGCATAACACGAACACTTAAGTGGCGTGATCAGCGTCTTCCTTGATAAAGGATAAAGTTTTGTAGTTTTTTTTCTAATCCACAACAAAACAGACTTAAGAGTTTAAAATAAATTCAGTCGAGTTAGCAGAAACAATGCCTTTTTTTTAGGTCTTGGCAAAAAGGACAATTCACTGTAACATGTTAAACCATACTTACACTTCCTGAGATACAGTTGGCGAAGTCACTAACGAGGAAACAAGCCAGATTAGCGACCTCTGGAATCTCCCCAATTCGTCCAGCTGGAGTAACTTTCACAGCCTCCTTGATCATGCTCCCTGTTGGATCCAGGCGGTCAAATGCACCCTGAGGGACAAGACAATATCATCAAATGACGAATAAGATGTTCAAAAAGGATAAATTTCTCAGTATAGCTTAAAGTCTAATCAGCAATTGTTCTGAAGGTTAAAATTTCAACATGCAAAACAGAGAGCCTTCATATTTGTATATGTATTTGTCCAATTCTGAAAATCAGATATCATTGAATGTGAACAAGGTTGGGGATTTTAGCTTTTATTTACAAACACTGATAATAAAACAAAATTGCCAACATCTTGAAATTGGGTAATAAAATAATGAGTACATAAAGTAATTTTTGTCATATTCGCTCTGTTTGTGGTTTGAATAAGCCTTAATCATGACATTATTTATATTGACATTGATTATTCAATGCAATCATTTCAAGATGGCATCATTAAAAACATTATCGGGGAACAGGGTTTAAAATGGCCAAGGAAATTTTCATTTGGCAAAAAAGTTTCAATGGCTATTGTCAGCATTCACCTATTAAATTATCATCAGATTGCCACAAAATCCTTAATTCATTAATACTTAATTCATCAGTTGATTGCATGTATATGAATAACAATTTATCGAAAGTCACACCTCCTTACTAATATCAAAACAATGATGATTAGCTGCTAGAAAAGTGCACTTTCTTAATCAAGTGACAATACATGTACTTTACTGATTTGTGGTTTTAAAATAAGACAATGTAGGCGAATCGGTGTTTATTTACGTTGAACATACGTTGCCAGGTCGACTTATTTCAGTTTTTGCGGTTCGCATCTGTGCACATTTCCATTACCACATTTGTCCAACTCACAATTTTTCAGTTATTTTTGTGCATTGTTCTCAAAATTGTTGCTTTTTGTTTCGTTTTCTCGAAGCTCCCATATTTTTTTTTTTTCAATTTGGCCAAATTTTATGAACAATTGGCCAAACAATTTTCCAGCCAGCGTGAAGCTGATTGGGAATCAGATGCTGTTCTAAACATATGTTCCCAGTTACAGAATACTTGCCAGGAATAGAGTGTAGTGTTTTGAATAATGATCAAAAAGAATAGTTGATATTGTGTCAAGTGCAAACAAAATATTTATTTCAGCAGCATTTTATGCAATATACTAGTAGTTATATTTTAGCTTAGCCGCACACTTGCATTGAAAGTTTTTATTATGAGTGACAAATAATTGTAATCTATTGTAAATGA